>CM060931.1:734278189-734878189 GCA_030765085.1 Allium cepa
TGGCAACCAATTCCCTTTTAAAAACTTCACCTCTAATTAAATCCATTTACTACACATTCCAAATCCCTTTATAATTTCCAAACTAGATTTAAACTTCCTTTGAAATCTCTAAAATGAATTATAAATCTCTTTCTATTTTAAAACTCTTTATAAAACTTATCTATAAAACCTTTATAAAATATCATTTAAAAATTATCTTTTGTAAAACACTTTAAGTAAACCTTCAGTAAAAACCCTTTATGAACAAGCTATTATTAATAAATAACTTTACAACACAATAGCACAACTTGGAAATCATTTATAAACTTTAAAATCTAAAATTTATTTAAGAATTGAATTTAATTAGAGAACATACTTTATAAATTCAAAAGCATACTTTATAAATTCAAAAGGAGGCTTAGCTATTCCAATTCACTTTCAGTTCCAATTCACCTAAAAGTAATTAACATAAGCAACAAGTATTTAAATACAACTCATATCCAAATTAGGGAATAACATGTCAATATGAAGTAACTATCATATACATGTCCGAATAACATAATAGCAGGATGTTGATTTGTCCTGCTAAATCCAAACATTTCAATCAATTAATAGCAGAATGAGGATTTTTCCTGCTAATATATGTCTACACAAACAAACAAGCAATCAAATAAACAACAATTTATAGTAGAATGGGGATTTATTGTGCTAACACATGTGTGCCCAAATAAACAATCAATCAATCAATTTATAGCAGAACGGTGACTTATTCTGCTAACATATGTCCAAACAACCCAACGATCTACTTTGTAACTCATCACGGTTATATGGTTTCGTAATGGTACCAACGCTTGAATCACTTGTATTCAAAACCATCTTTGGTAAAGAAGTACCTTTAAACAATTTTACTTTTGAAAACCAAAGAATTTAAAATTTCAAAACCCATTGTAAAATAATTAATTATAAGTTAAATCCGTATTTAAATCATAATTAATTTTGACTGAATCTTAACTTAATTTAATTAAATAGTTAAACAATAATTAATTATTAACTAAACCAAAAATTAATCATTTATTGATTATTAAATAGTTAATGAAACCTTCATTAATAATTAAATATTTACCAATCTCAATTAATTAATTTGATAATCTTATTTAAACTTAAATAATAAAATAAACCTTTTATAAATAATTTATTTTAAATTAAAACATTAATAATTTATAATTAAAAATAATTAACATTTGATTAATAATTAATAGTTAACCATATACTTAATTAATTATAAACTAAATATAAATAATTTGCTTAACTCATAATTGATTTCAAAATTAATTAACTTAATTATAATTAATTAAAATAAATCTTAACTTTAAAAGATAATTAATAACTAATTGTCACTTAATTGAAACCTTCATTAATAATTAAATATTTACCAATCTCAATTAATTAATTTGATAATCTTATTTAAACTTAAATAATAAAATAAACCTTTTATAAATAATTTATTTTAAATTAAAACATTAATAATTTATAATTAAAAATAATTAACATTTGATTAATAATTAATAGTTAACCATATACTTAATTAATTATAAACTAAATATAAATAATTTGCTTAACTCATAATTGATTTCAAAATTAATTAACTTAATTATAATTAATTAAAATAAATCTTAACTTTAAAAGATAATTAATAACTAATTGTCACTTAATTATAATTATTAAGCCATTTTTAATCCTTAATTATTTACTAATTATTAAAACTTAATTAATTAAGAATTAATTATTAAAAACTTAATTAACTTTTTAAAATATCAAGTTTATAAAACATTTATAAGACAATTTGAAGTATTAAAACCAAATTTTGCAAAAATCGAATTTTTTTAAAACGAACTGCATCTAGAGCGACTACCGCTATGGATACCATAATTTCCAACTTGTTTTTAACTCCCTTTTGAAACTTAACACTTAAAGATTTACTAACTCTTTAAAACGTAAGTCTCAAATTGAAATAAAGTTAACAAAGTTGAAATCAACACTAAAGTTAAACTTGAATTTCCTTTAGTAAACCAACTAGCAAACCCCATTTGATTTTCTTAAGTCTTTCGCGTAAAACATATTAACTTCCATAACCATTCAACTATATACTCAAGGTTCCATATACCACAATATATCATGATCAAAATACAACAAGATCGCCTCTTCATATCCAAACTCATAAATTTAACCAACAATTCAAAGTTAAATGCTAACCGCAAGTTCGCACATACATACATACATACATACATACATACATACATACATACATACATACATACATACATACATACATACATACATACATATATATATATATATATATATATATATATATATATATATCCAAACCATACGAAATTGAACCAACTAACCACATACATATAACAAAATAGAAATTATACATTTAAAGATAAATTCTTTTTAAAAATTTAGAAGTATACACACCTTAAAGCTCGATAAAATTCCACTCGAATCCTAGAAACTGAGCTCGAAAACAGGTCACTTTCCCATGGATTTTTGGACCTCTTTCTCTTGGATATTTAAAAAGCGGCCAAAAGAAAAGTTTTTTTTATTATTCTTTCCTCTATCATTTAAAAAAAGAATTACTCAAAAAGGTTAAATTTTGAGTGAGCTATGGCCAAAACAGTGAGGGATATTTTCGAACATCAAAATAAAGGTTAAAAAACACTCTTGCACAGAATGATTTTTTGATGCATCTAACCTAAAAATTAGAAAAAATCTTAAACTAAAAGGTCGTAGCCACTGGAAAAATATATAGTTTGAAATAATGAAAATCTTGATTTGGTTAAGTCTAGTGGAAGCTATAACCGAATAAATTGGGGTAAAAATGGAAGAGTTTAAAACCATTTTGGAACATTTAAAACAATTCAAGATTTTTTATTTTAAAAATTTTGGTAAAACTTAATAGCCATTAATAGTTTTCAAGGACTCTAAGAAGGAAGAGGAAATACTTTTGGAAGATTTTAAAGTGAAAAGAAAATGAGAAAAATGAGAAAACATGTGGTTATTTATAAGCAAAAAATCTCACATCACGTCAACTTGTTTATATATATATATATATAATAATAATAATAATAATATTTTATAATAATCTTGTCTAGTCACATCACTTCTTTTATACATATATTTATATATAATTATTATTTGTTGTCACATCAGTCTCTATATATATATATATAACTATTATGTATTATCACATAACTCTCTTTATAAAAACATATTTGTAATTATTATGTGTTGTCACATCAGTCTCTTTATAAATATATATTTATAACTATTATATATTGTCAAATCACTCTCTTTATAAATATATATTTATAATTATTCTGTGTTGTCACATCACTCTTTTTATAAATATATATTTATAACTATTATTTGTTATCGCATCACTTGTTAAATTAAAATTAATAATAAGATAATATTCTTATGTATTCTTATGTATATTATTATCTAGTTTATTAACTCTTATATATGCATATATATAACGCACAAAGACGAATAACGTTTTCGACAACTTTCGAATGTCGAAAAATCGAAATTCAACAAAATATTCTTTAGTCGCATTTTCTACAAACTATTTAATTTGGTAATTAAATTTTGAAAATGACTTTATCATTATTGTTAATTGATTGAAATGAGTTTATTTATCTACAAGAATTCATTTATTGACTATATAAAATTGAAAATTTCCTAGTTTAAGTAACCAAAACCCTAGGTAATTACATATTGGCTTGATTTTTGTATTAGTAAACACTTTTAGAATTAGTTCCAAATTGTTAAAATGTTAAGATAATATTGTTTCCAAGTGCGCGACCCCAAAGGCCTAAACCAACATCAGACCGAACACCAAGAAAATTATCCAACTTATCATCCCAATAATCGAGTTCCAATTCCTTTTTACACTTTAAAAGCAATATTAATTATCCTAAAAGATAATTAAATATCTTTGTATCTGTCAGCATGTACTGATTTTGATATCAGTCGTGACAGGGGGGACATGTGCCCATCCGAGTAGTCTTGTCTATAGGTCTAGCTCCTGTGTCTTCTCTTTATTCTTGTACTAAGTGGTCTGGCCACTGTAAAACTAGATTATAGCTATTCTGTGCATGTACAAAACAATTGTTCTTTATTTATATACATAGTGGCATGGCCCACTCTAAAGCCGGTTGGCTTTGCCAAAAAAAGGAAAGATAATTAGTCATATTTAAAATCCCTTTAAATAAACAATTCATTATCTATAATAAAAATAGATAATTATTTCCAAATAATTTTATAACATTGGTAAATTAAATTTTAAAAGCCATATTGAATCAGTTTATTAACTTTAAATCGGTTGATTAAAACAATTTTTATTATATTAGTTAATTCACTTTTATCACTTTATTAAATCAATTAACTAAAAAGGTTTATTAAATTCGAATAGTCATTAATTAAATGTATAATTAAAACCATCATTAATTAAAATGATAAGTAATTCTAAATTCCTTTGATTATTTTAAGTTCAAAATAATCATAAATTAATCGGATTAATTAAATCCAAACTTTATTAGTCAAAGTGATTAATTAAAACATCATTTGTTAAAATGATTTATTTAATTATAAAAATCATTAATTAAAATGGTTTAAGTAAATTCAAAAAATAATTAGTTAAATTAATTAATAAAATTCAAAACAATCATTAATTAAAATGATTAATAAAATTCAATTATTATTATTTAAAATGATTAATTTTTTTTAAATATCGTTGAAATAATTTTTATATTCAGTTATCCTTAATCGAAGTAATTAGTTTAATACCATCATAATTAATTAAAATAATTAATTGGGTTCTACAAATTAATTAAACTCCATTATCCTTAATTAAAAGAATTAATTAAACACAAATAATCATTAGTTAAAATGATTAATTAAGTACAAAATATCATTAGTAAAAATGATAAATAAAATATAAAGATAAAGCAATTTTTATTCATCGTCTATTAAATTCGTCAATTAATCTCAAATTAATTAATTTAAAAGATTAAGTAATATAAACTATCAATAAACTAAAATGATTAATATATTTCCAATATTCATTTTAGTAGAAATACAAGCTCAAGTTTATATGACAGAGTTTTGGGATGAAATTTAATAAATGAGATATGGCAAAAATCGCTATAACGACATTTAAACTATAAAAGGGAATATCATCAATTAATTTCAATGAACCTTCAATAACCGCATAGTGATGCAAATAAAATAACTTACGGTTGAGAAACCCTCTTTGGGTCTCTCTACATATTATTCGTGCAAAACAATGGTTATGGATGATAAATAGATGATCATATGGGTTTATAACGACCAATTTAATATATCACCCATTTTTCAAACGAAAATTCAACCAAATAGGCAGTCAAACAATTTTAACTAACATCCAAACAATCAATATATATTTAGAACATCATTGATATGATATAATAAAATTGAATGTGAGTTAAACTCACATTGATTCCAGTTAACGACGACTCTTTCTGATTCGAGTTAAAACTGAACGAGCATTTGTACTTAGCATAATTTCCAAAAAGCTCCAAATTCCTCCAAACCAACTCCATCGTGAAACTCTCTACAACACGAGACCAACACAACATAAGGCATTCCAACCCGGTCTTGCATGAGCCCCTCACCACTATCATCTTCTTCCTCCTCGTGTACCACATGTATATGTTTACAAGTGCACGCCCCTTCCTCTCATCCTCTCTCTTGCCCATATTTTCTTGTTTCTCGTTGAAACTTTGAACCGTCAAGAACAACACTCCTCTCTACGCTAGCTTCACCTGAACCACCCTGCGAATTGAAGCCCGACATCCCATATAAAAATGCGACCTAATCCTCTTTCTTCGTTCAAACACCATTTTGCACCCCAAAACGATGAACCGCACCTTCTTAAACTCCACCCACCAAAGTTGTTCCCTTCAACAAACAAAAAATAAAAATCCAAAACCACCAATACTTCTCTAATCATGTTCAATTTACAAACCAAGTTGTTGCTGCTCAAAACAGCAATCCACAAATCAGCGATGCAACCACCTACGAGCACATAAAATGGTAGCTCTTGAGCATAAGAGCTCAACGAATCCAAAATCATAATATTTAGCAACCAAGATTGTTTTATGTTGAATTTTGAATGGGTGGCCATTTTTGATGTTTATTGTGAATGAAGAAAAGTGAATGCTAGAGAAGAGGAAGCGGATATTGGTTAAAGTGATGAAGTTTGATTTTATAGTAAAATTTTCTAACAAACAAAATGATAATGTTTTTCCTAAATCCATGATTCATTAGCAAGATACAACACAAGGCAGGAGACATGGAAAAATGTTTATGGGCTGATGTTAGGTTTTGACTTATGTTGATTTAATTTTAAATTATTTAGCAAAATATACTCGAACATATCGAACTCCAAATGAGACGTGCCGCCTGGCATTCCTAGCTAAATAACCCTTTCCCGAACGTAGTGTACCAGTCTAAAGGCCTAATTCGATCGCATGGAAAAGATAGCTTTTTGAACTTAATTTTATGTTAAATTTTCGACATTAATTTCAATGCGTTTCGATCTAGCATTACCAAACGATACGTCTGATCGCTATGAAATTTGACTGCAAATATAATTCACTATTACGGATCCAGTGGAACTGGTTTCATCGAAATCCAAGACCGTACCCCGAAAGGCTAATTTCATAGATTTAACTATGTAATTATCGCTATTTATCTGATCTGTACATTTGTAAATAAATTTACAAATTGAATCCACCAATATTATTTATTAATTAAAAGAAGTTAAATAAAATTATTAATTCCATTTAATTACCATCGAATACACAATTCAAATATTTTAAATATTACCTATATTTGAATAATAAGTTATTAAATTTCAAATAATTAATTATCTTACATATTTAAAATTAATTTAATATTTGAAATCAAATAACCAAAATTTTGGGTTGTTACATTCTTTCCCCTAAATGAATTTTATCCTCGAAATTCCTTAGAAAGAAAATGTTTCCAAACCCATAAATTTGAAACTTTCAATCAAAATGAGTTATTAAACTTATTTTCAAAACATATTAGCTATAATGTATTCCAAAGTTTCTAAGTATTTTCAATTCACTCACTTATACCAACTAATCCCCTTTTATTCATTCATTCCAAATTATACTTGAAACTCAAATTTTAGTTATCAAAATTTTTCCAAAATTCTTAAAAAGTTACTAAACTCTTAAATTTTCAGAAAATTTCGCTAGCATCTCATTTGCACGGCTTTATTGATATAACATTAAACGGCCTTAATGGGCTCCAAGCCAATCAAAAGCAAAGTGGCCTCCCATATCTGCGGTATAAAATCATCAACCAAATTAAATTTTCTAAATTTATTACGTACCATTTTGCGTTTGATTTATAATTTGGCAAATAATTTATTATCCTCTATGCAAATGCAGGTGCACAGGACTCAAGAGGAAACCCCTTGTATACCAGTACTTGCGACATCTAAAAGAAAATCAAGCTAATAAAGACAATGTGATTTAATTCTATATGTAAAAACCAACATGATATAAATATACATGCAACTAACAACCATATCTCAATCATATGCAACAAACGAGCAAATATTCTATAATAGATGTTATGCATCCAACTATTTTTCAAATGACAAATGTAGATCTAAATACCTAGGTTTTTCAATTCAAAATTTTATTTTTGGATTTCACAAACGAGAAAAATCAAAGCTCAAAAATCAAAATGACAAGAAGGGGATCCCTCCAAATAAATGATGATGAAACTCTAGAATCAAAACAACATGGAGCATCCACTGGTATTCCCTCCAAAAACATCAAATAGAGTGAATAAGTATCATTCCTTTCCCAAAATCTTTAGAAATCTCCTTTTTCGAAATCACCGGGATTTAGGTCTTAATATCAACAATTAAAAATCCTTTTGTCTATAAATTAGACAATGGTATATGAAATCACACAGCCAATCAATTAAATTCAATTCAATCAAATCCAATTAATCAAATTCCATGAAGGAATAAGCTAACAATAATAGTCAATCAAATTCAATCAAATCAAATCAATCAAACTCCATGAGGGAATAAACTAATACACTAACAGCCAATTATATTTCATAAGAGAAAACTAATCACTTAACATTGTTTCAAAATGTCAAATGATTAACAATCAAATTTTTTTACATAGGTTCAAAACTTTCTTGGATATCCAAAAATATAGATAATTATCTAAGCATACCATTTTGCTTATTAGCCATTTGTTATTGCTTAAAAGATTATCCAAACTAACTCAAAAAAATGGAAAGTTATACTCCATATTTAATTAATTTCTTGATTATATATTATTTTCTAATTCACTTACATTTTCACTTAGCATTTTATTTAATTATTTATGAATTATTTCATAAGTTCTCACCCAAGTTTTCAAAAATATTTTATAAAGTTATTTCTTTATAAAACATCAGATCATAACTTATTTCCCATTATTTACTTTTTCAAAGATCTAGATGGAGATCAAACCAAATTATGGTTTTTTAAGAATCAAGTCAACCTATTAAACCTTTTAACTTAGGGTGTTAAAACGTATAATATTTATAGGTTGACCCAATCAATAAATTGTTCATACTACTTAGATGTTTTGAACAATGGTTTTGACAAAATCAATGTTTATAAAAACCTTCTTTTTTAATTTAACCCAATTGACCTATTTCTAATTTATACCATATCTTATTTAAGCAAAGAATCTTACTAATCAAACAATCTCTTATTATAAATACTTTTTTTTGGAAAACTCTCGTTTAAGGAACCTAAAAATTAGATACTTGGTTTTTAATTTTCATAACTCATCTTTAAAAGCATACATACATATATATATACATAATAACTTCACCCAATTTATTTATCAAAACACGACTTTGGTTTTATTCGAATTTTGAACTCATTTCACTCGCACAATGATAAAGAGAATAATTTACTAAGTACTCTACAACATTCGCTCAAGCAAACATCTGATCGTCATTTAGGAGATTGTTTAGATTACAATTAAACTAGTCGAAACAATTTCCTCCTAATTATCCTAAAGCAAATGCATTCCATTTAAAATTTTACTTCCCACAATAATTTCATTTCCAGTTACGTTCGAAAGTACTGCTATTTCATTTCTCAAACCCTTTATAATTAATTTCAAAAATTTCGGGATTCGATTCAAAAATTCTTTTTAAACACGTTTCACAAACTAATTTATATAAACTTATACACACACACACAGATATATATATGTATATATATATATATAATTTCATATTATAACAATTCCTCTTTATTATAATACAATAATCTCGAATACTATTCTCTAAGTGCCTTATCCAACTACTCAGATTATATTAACAACTGTTTAATTCTTAACCCACAATTATTAAAAGGTGAATTCTTAATTTAATCATATTCTTCAAACATCTTATAGTTAAATTGTTAAAATTAATTCACAAAGGGTTCGTTTTAAATCAAAGTGATAAACGCTCCTAAATAAATTGAGCATAATTTAGCAATCAACTCACATCGGTCTATGCTTCTCATTTGAGTTAAGCATAACAGAACAAAAAATAGTGAAAACAAATAAATATTATCATATTTAAACCAACACACTATATAACTATATGGAGTTTTGAAAATTATTCCTTTATATATATCAAATATGATCATAGGCAAAATATTTAATTTGCCAAATTTTCAAAAATTTCAATATCATGTTAGTTGGCCTTGGTCAAGTGTTTAGAAACACCTATCGATACCGTGGCATCCCACGTCTCAACCAGAATTCATAAAAACTAATTAGACCAATAAACATAATACATTTTTGTAACATTAACAAATACGCTCTCAAATATATAATACTCTCAAACTCATTTTAGGGTGTCGCTTACCCTATCTCTAATGAGCTAAACCTTACCAAAACCAAGGTTCTCGCTTAACCTTGCGCTCTGATATCAAATGTAAAGACCCACCATTTTAACCATCGAAAGTCGACATCGAACACTAACACTGTGTTCCAATGTCGCGCATCTAATCGACAAAAGGACGGATTGTTAGGGTAAATAAAAAGAAAAGAACAGAGAGCAAAGAAAAATAGAACTCACGGCGGAATTGACAACATATAATATAACAAAGACAGTATAAACTATCTCTTCAAAAATACAAAGTATATCAGAGTTAAAACAAACCTTGTCCGTTGGACAGTTGTAAAATCCTGACCTTATAATTGCCGATACGTATGCTATATAATACGATGGAAAATAAAATACTACGATAGGTGAAACTTTAGCTCCCCTCTATGATTTCCATAACACCAAAGGCAACTTGGGAAAATACTCGGTCTTACCCAAGCATTGTAAATAAATGACACTTGGATCAGTCTGGAAATATCGACATGAGATAACTCGAATAAGGAGAAACATATATGTAAGACCACGCCGCTAACACGGAGCGGGTTTTTACCTCACGGGACTGACATCAATACAGGCAAGACCAGAAATAAATATCAAGAAAATCCAAATATGATTGAGCATAAATTATATTAAACCAGACTCGAAAGAATGGAAACAGACCGAGTAAAATCCAAACTGGACAGAACAAGGAAAACAGTCCAACTTGATAGAATGGACTAAACAAGGCAATAGTCCAAACTCAACAGAATGGGCTAAATAAAGTAACAGTCCAAACTCGATAAAATAAGCTAAATAAAGTAACAATCTAAACTTGATAGAGTGGGCCAAATAAACACTTGAATGCCATGATGAGGAGATGGCTCTACTCATAGCAATTTAAAGCTAAAAGAGATTCACGGTTTTCGAATCAAATATGGAAAGGAAATTTCCCAACAAATGACAAGGAAGGTGAACCTCCTTGGAATATACCTCTAGCAATATGCTCCTGAGAAGCTCATTTACTCCGTGACACTTCTCAGGATCCTCCAAGCTGGACCCAGCTATACCTTACCGAGAATCAGAATATTTCCACATCTACATGCACAACCGAATCCAAACTAATAGGAGCAACCCACATAGCTTGGGCCTCACTCGCGCTTTTGAATTAGTAATTTTTCGAAAAAGGATAGCAACTCTCAACGGAGCAATAAATCATCTTAGAATGATGAAAATAAAGTAGCTGAAGTAACCGATAGTTGAGATAGCAAATATTGGGGACATAAAACGATCGTATATGGAAATTAAGTCTTGTATATTTATTATCACTCATTGAATTCAAACTTGTACTATTTCTAGGTTAACAATAATATTGGACAAGTCATGTTAGCGTAACCTCAAAGTCATGTCACACCGTTATTCTTAACTTTCAAAATAGTGACAAGCCTACTTCTTCGATGTTTATTGCGAATTATACAAATAAACAGTTTCGATATAAGTGATTCGCATTATAGAAATAATTCATTTCCATAATGTGACGACCCATAAATTTTAAAGGTTTTATTAACATAATTAAACTGAATTTTTTTGTGAAATTTTAAATAATCGAATTTGAAAATAAAACTTTGATATTTGGAATACGTCTATATAAACATAGCAAATGGTAATTTTCATCAAATAATATGGAAATTTATTTTCATGTGTAATTTTATTTAAATTTAAATAAGTTAATATTTGATGATAATAAAATATTTCCCAAATCCGAATATTTTTATATAATAAATTTGTAAATCATCTTTTGAGTGAAATGTCATATTTCGTTTCGTTAAATTTGGACTGCTACTGCTCCGTTTATCTTATTTTCGTCGTTTTGGTAGCATTTTCAATACTGAATATCAACTTTTGATAGGATGGACCTACCACTGGTATATGTATACCGTTTTGACCGTCTCGTCGTGCTGATCTCAACAGTGTATTGATTAGTGCATTTCGGTATTCAGTGTGCGATGAAATCAGCCAAACAATTTATCGAGTCGGTTCTGCATTCGATCTTTTATCTTCCCTTACCTTACGTATTCCACCGTCTATTAACTCAATAACCATTTGCATTTTATATTCCCAAAACTTTAATTTGTGATTTTTGCTATTTTCCATTTCAATATATTTATTTTTGTTTGATCTGCCTCCCTCTTTCTTGACTTTATAAATTCATTCGTTTGTGAAAAGAAAAATAATTATACAATCATAATTCACTTACCTATTGCTTTCGGTAAACTTTTGCTGTAGCCGTCCCTGTAGCTTGCATCTCCACTATTTCCCTTCCTCCTCCCTGCTGCCTCGTCTCCCTCTTCATAAACCATCATCCTCTCTCCCATGCATCCTTATTTTCCTCTCTCTTCCCATTCCTTCCCTGGCAAACCCTCACCGTGAGCCACCTCAGCCGAGCCCAGCCTTGCCACCCTCTCAAAGTACCAACCCCAGCCATTTTTCCCACAGCCGAAACTTAGCACCCCACCTAACCTCTCCTCACACCCGAAGTGCCGACCTGCCTCCTATGCTCTGCACAACCACCTTCAGCCGCGCCTCTTCCCCTCCATTCGCCACAGCCCTCTGACTAGTTACCTACCGAGCAAGCCTCTATGTGTTCCCTTCCCTTCTCTTGTTTGGCCGGCGAGCATGCATGTTCAATATATATTTATATATATACAAGGTGCATATAATTGTTTAACACGCATATATATGTTATTGTATATATAGGATTTATGAGCTTTGTTAGCTGTTACGCACATAAAAGCTTCAAACAGTATTATATTTAGTCTATATATAAATATATATAAGTTATTGGAGTCCTAGGTGTTGTTATTATAAAGCACAGAGTATTATATTATAAAGGTAATCTATATATTTTATTTTAAGCTTAGATATTGATTATATAAATATGAGTACGTGAGTTTAGTTTTCAAGAGTTTAGTTTTCAAATATAATAATAGGGGTCTGCAAATGCATTTATTTGAATGGCCAGCATATCTAGTTGTTTGCATGTATATAGTAGGCCTGTATATTTATTTGAAGCTTTCCATATATGTCAAGCCATATCCATATATGTATATAGTAGGCCTGTATATTTATTTGAAACGACAATTGAAAAAATCTGCTAATATGAATTGTTTAATTGTTATATGATATGCTATTATCTGTAATTGTTCACCCTCGAGATATGACACCATATCCTATTGTTTATATTATTGAGGATATATGCATGTTGTTGATATGTTATATTATTATCATATTTGTTATCACTCTGCAAGTTCCCTGTTAGTTTAGAATTCCCTATGGGTTGAAATGATACACACTCGAACGGTCTTTTAGAATAGAAGAAAATCGTTATGGATTGAAATGATAAACCCAAACGATTTTCATTGAATTGAATTATGGAATTGCGGGTTGAAAAGATATACACCCGTAGATATTTAAATTGCGGATTGAAATGATAAATATCCGTATCACTTGACCATAGGATAGAAAACTATATACAGACACCATTGGTCTATATATATATTTTGAAATGATTTCCATAGTTAAAAAAAGGAGACATATATGGTTTTATATAAATATTGATTTTATAATATTATATATAAAAATGTTATTTTATTTATGTTTAAATTCTTGATTTTTTTTAAAAATTATATAGGAAATTTAAATTTATAAGTAAGTTTTGAAATTATTAATTTTAAGATTTTACTTATAATTTTACTATTATAAAAAAATATCTAACATAAGCTTTAATATAATATAAATTTAATAATAAGATTTAATTTAATAAAAGTTTGATTTAATTAATATATAATATGTATAAGTGTTTATTTAAATTTTAGATTTTATAATAAATTCATAAATTGAGGTTGGAAAGATAAATTTGAAGTTGATTTGAAATTTGTATTTCTATTTGTTTAATAATTTTACTCAAGTAAAATCGATTTGAAACCTATTGAATTTGAGATTTAAAGATATGATTCTATAACATTATTTTGATTTAAGGTGATTAAATGAATATTTAAAGTTTAAATAAATTGAAGGAAATATTTAAATTTATTTGTAATTTGAGGTTTATTTAAAAGATATTGGATTTTATTAGGTGAATATTTCCAAACTAAAAAATAATGAAGTTAAATTGAGATATAAATGAATTTATCAAATTTAGTTTTGAAAATGTTTGAATATTTCAAACTTTGAAATCTATTCAAATCGAAATGGTATTTTCGTAGTTCAACTCTATATTTGAAATCGATATAAATGGTTTATTAAGATTTGAATCGAATTGAAATGGAAGAACTGAGATTTAATTTAAATGGGATTGGAATTTGAGTTGATGTGAATTGATATGTGAAATTTAGAAAAATGTTTTATTTTATAAGTATTTTAATATATATAATAAAAACTGTTTTATTATATAAATTATTTTGATATATAAGCTATTTTAATTTATAACTATTTAATATACTGATTATTTTATTTTATATAAACTATTTTGATTTATAACTATTTTAATACACTAATTATTTTATTTTATTTTATTAACTATTTTTATATAGTAATTATTTTATTTTATAAACTATTTTTTATACTAATTATTTTAATATAACAATTTTATTATATAACTATTTAATTTTAAAAACTTTTTTATTATATAAACTATTTTATTATATAACTATTTTGTTATATAAACTATTTTATTATATATACTATTTTCTTTATCTAAACTGTTAAGTGGAAGTGTTATGATTTCAAAGTATTTTGATTTACATGTGTTATGATTTCCAAAGTGTTATGATTTCAAAGATTTATAATTTCGAAAGAGTTATAATTTTGGAAGTGTTAATATTTTGGAAATGAATATTATTTTAAAGTGAGTAATGATCTCAAATTTATATGGTTTGAAATAGATATGATATTTTGAAATGACCATGGTGTTATAATAACGTTTGGTTGTTAAAGAGACCGGGATCGGTTATTGTCATACTCACTGCCAAGACCGAAAGCCACCTTAACAACCGTGTACGTGACGGAGATTCCGAAATGAAGTAGGATGGTTGGTTCCGATTCTATTTGAGGTATATACGTGTACTAACTCCTGTGAGTTAGCTTAAGGTGGCTAAAACATGAGCAATTGACGGGCCAAGTAAGGTAGCTCCTTCGATCGGACACACTTCTTCTATACCATTCTATTACTTTGTGATTGATTTGGTGCACTCACGGATTTTTTGGAGTACGGATTGAGTTAGACAGTAGCTGCGGCTATGCGTCATCAATAGCCCGAAAGTGTAATTGGTATATCTACCCTGACAATGCCTAGTTGTGCTATGTCACCTACCATATCTAGCCCACTACGAGTTTGTTTTGTATTGTACCTATGGAGTGCCCTCTAGTAGCTTCCAGTTTATAGAGGTATTACGGTATTGTATAGACCATGGCACTATAAAATGTGTTAAGGGTGATATGGGTAACGCCTTAACGATATTTTAATAGTTTACCTTACTATAGACATATTATAATAGCGTATTGTACTATATAGTAGATAGTTCCACGGATCCTTAGAGGATGGGTATCCCAAACATCCTTCGAGTTACCTGTATTTCAGTTGATATTTCACTTGAGTCGGATTTATTGATATAAGAATGTTAATCCTGACTCGAATGCTAATCCTTTCAGTTGATATTTCACTTCGGGTCAGACTGAGTGTCACAGCAATTGAGACTCATCTTTGGAGTTTGGAGCTTCGTTTGGAGATCCAACTTTCTATTCAGCTTTCACTTATTCAGGCGACTCTAGTGATATATTCATATTTTTGTTATTTGACTATTGTATTGAGACTTTATGTATTCGAGACTTCGGTTATATCTTGTTTTAACTCTGTTATGTATATAAATAGTAGCTTCATGAACTACTATTTATTTATTTCCACTGCTTATTATTATATTACTCTGTGTCTGTGATTCTGTGATCGATTTATTTACTGTATATGCCAAGTTTGGCCGAATAAAAATCAATAATATGATATTTTGAGCAATTCAATTCCGACATGTACGTATGCGAATGACACGAAATATCGGGATGTTACAAATAAATGCATCAAACTTTTCTTTTTAAAAAAGAATTGAACTTTTTGGCTTGATTTCCATATTGGTAAAACACTTTTAGAATTTGTTCCAAATTATTAGAACGTTAAGAGAATAACTTTTCCAGGTGCACGACCCCGAAGGCCTAAACCAACATCAGATTGAATACCTAGAAGATTATCCAAATTACCAGCCTAGTAATCGAGTTTCAATTCGTTTTTACACTTTAAAAAAAATATTAATTATCTCAAAAGATAACTAATTATATTTAAAATCCCTTTAAATAAACAATTCATTATCTATAATAAAATAGATAATTATTTCCATACATTTTTATAACATTGGTAAATTAAATTTTAAAAGCTGTATTAAATTGCTTATTAACTTTACATCAGTTGAGTAAACCAATTTTTATTATAATTGTCAAATATTTTAATTACCATTATTAAATTAATTAAATAAAAAGATTTATTAAATTCAAATAGTCATTAATTAATCTCAAACATCATTAATTAAAATGATAAGTAATTTTAAATCCCATTTATTAAAACTGTTAATTAAGTTAAAAATAATCATAAATTAATCGCATTAATTAAATCCAAACTTCATTAGTCAACCGATTAATTAAAAGATCATTTGTTAAAATTATTTATTGAACTATGAAACATCATTAATTAAAATTGTTTAACTAAATTCCAAAAATCATTAGTTAAAACAATCAGTAGACATTTATAACATCATTGATATGATATAATAAAACCAAACGTGAGTTAAACTCATATTGATTCCAGTTATCGTCGACTCTTTTCGATTTGGGTTAAAATTGAGCAAATGTTTTACTTAGCATAAATTTCAACAAGCTCCAAATCAACTCCATAGCAAAGTTCTCTACGACTCGAGTCCGACGCTACAAACGGCGCTCGAATCCGGCCTCATATAAGCGAGATACAGATTTTATAAGTTGATGATAATTTTAAAATTATAAACCCTGACTTAAACATATTTACCGAAATGCCCCTCACCATATCATCTTCTTCCACCTCTTGTATCACATATACATGTTTAATAGTGCACGCCTCTTCCTCTCATCCTCTCTCCTCCATACTTCCTTGTTTCTCGATGAAACTTCAAACTGTCATGACCAACGCTACTCTGTACGCGAGCTTCACCCAAACCACTCCATAAATTAAAGCCCAACACCCCATATAAAAACGCGATCTGATCCATTTACGTCGTTCGTACGCCATGCCGCACCCCACCATGATGAACCACACCTCCGTAAACTCTACCCACCAAAGCCCCTTCCTTCACCAAACTCAAAACCAAACTCAAAAACAACCAATACTTCTCCAATCACATACAATCGACAACCCTAGCTGCTGCTTCTCAAAACAGCAATCCCCAAATCGGTGATGCGACCACCTTTAAGCATAAAATGGCAGCTCTCGAGCATACAAACTCAACGAATGCAAAATCATGATTTTTAGTAGTCTAGATTATTTTATATTTAATTTTGAATGGTTGACCATTTTTTATTTTTACTGTGAATGAAGAAAAGTGAATGCCAGAGAAGAGGAAGCATACATTGGTTAAAGTGATGAAGTTTGATTTTATAATAAAAGTTTGTAATAAACAAAATGATTATGTTTTTCCCAAATCCATGATTCACTGGCTAGATACAAAGACAAGGTAGGAGACAGAGAAAAATGTTTGTGGGAGGACGTTAAGTGTTGACTTATGTTTATTTTAATTTTAAATTATTTAGAAAAATATACTTGAAAATGTCGAACTCCGAAGGAGACGTGCCACCTAGCATTTCTAGCTAAATATCCCTATCCCAAACACAGTGGCACTAGTCACAAGGCCTAATTCGACCATATTCAAAAGATAGGTGTTTGGACCTAGTTATTATATTAAATTTTCAATATTAATTTCACCGTGTTTCGATTTCGCACAAACAAATGATACGTCTGATCACTATGAAATTCGACGGTGTAATATAACTATTACAGATCCAATGAAACTGGTTTCATTGAAATTCAAGACTATGCCCTGAAAGGCTAATTTCACATATTTAAATATTTAATTATCGATATTTATCTGATCTATATACATTTGTAAATAAATTTACAAATTGAATCCACTAATATTAATTATTAATTAAAAGGGGTTAATATAATTATTAAATGCATTTAATTACCATTTAGTTCATAATTCAAATATTTTAAATATTACCTATATTTGAATTGTAAATTATTAAATTTCAAAAATTTAATTACCTTAAATATTTAAAATTAATTAGACATTTAAAATCAAATAACCAAAATTTTGGGTTGTTACATGGTACTTCCTCAAAGGTACGTAGTTGATTAAAAGATGGGTGGAAGCTTTGGTGTCGAAGGGTAAGCCTCCGATGGGGTCGAAACCCAACTTTTTTTTATAAGTTAAGTTAATGTCCTTACCTAGTTTTTCTCAAAGATTTCAACTCAATCGAAACTAATGGTTTTTAAAAGGGTGTATGTTTAATTTTCAAAGAAGTTGTCATGATATACTGAAAGCACTAATTTTCGAAGGAGATCATTTTCTTTTCAATAAAAGCTTTCGAAAGGGGTCGGTTTCAAGCTAGTCGAAGTCTAGTTCCTACTCTACTTTCCACCATATTGTCCAATAATGCTTTCGAAGGGGTTGCTCTTTTTTTACCTTAAACCAAGCATTTTTCCATATTTTTTTCGAATGGGGTTAAGCTTTCGAAGGAGATGAAGTCGAAAGGGAGTTTGACCCTGACCTTCGAAGTTTTGATTTTTAAAGCCTTTTTCTTTTGAATAGATGGCTCAATACCATCCACTTTTTCCCAATTCTTGTTTTTATTGGTTTCAAAAGAGATAATTTTGTATACAACCATCTTAACCCAAATGAGGTTTTTGAAATTTAAACCCAAGGTTTTCGAAAGGGGTACTTTCATTTGTTTCGAAGCTTTATGTTTTATAAAGATAATCCGGTACCATCGAAAGGTATAATATGATTTGGAAGAGAATGTTTTCTAATGGCTTTGAAGGGTATGTATATAATGTTTTGACAAGAAATTTCTTCTTTCGAAGGAGGCTATCCAGAGGTTTCGAAAGAGATGTTTTTATGGTTTCAAAACATAAACCAAATCTCAATTTAAAGTAATAACCATGGCATAAACAAAGATTTTGAAATGTTATTCACTTTGTTATTAACACATAACTGTATTTTAGGAAAATGGTAGAATAACCAATTATGTTGACCCAGTAGTGAATATAACTTAACAGATGCTAAAAATTTTAACTAAAGAAATTGGCAGGGGCCAACAGGTTTGCGGTAAGCCCATGAAAACTATATGATATTGGCAGGGGCCAATTGGTTCATAGCCAGCCCGTGAAAACTATGATTTGATACCAGCAAGAGCCACTAGGTTTGTTGTTAGCCTATAAAAACTATATCTAGATTAAGATATTGACAGTCAGCCAATAGGTTCCTAGTTAGCCAATGAAAACAAGGATAAGAAATAAGATATTGGAGTTACCATTAGGTTCTTAGTGATCCCATGAAAACTAAGTAATTGGATAGGTAGTCCTTTACATTTTAACAGGTTAATAGAAATCCTAGAAACTATAATTGAGACAGATGGTCAGAATGAATAGGGATGGGTAATCTAGAATTGATTTATTTGTTTTCCATATCATAATCATGTTTTGAAATACTATGTTTTAACCATTGTGGATGCAAGAGCACAGTATATGATTATATAAATGTCTTAAGATACTAGTGGGGGAAAACTCTTTCAGCTAAGGGGCGTGGTCTCACTAGATATCTAAATGACTTGAGATGGTAAATTATTATTCATACCAGGCTTTAGGTTTGACTGGAACCTTTTGTTTTCCCCTTAAACTCTCGGGTACTCAATTGATTTTGAGTAGATTAAAAATTAAGATTTCCAGGTTTCCTTAGACGAATAAAGCTTCCGAGGATGTGTAGGGGGTAATATTGTTATTAGAGTTCTTTTACTTTCGTTGTGTGTTTGTTTTTAAAGGCAAATTATTTTCATTCCTAACAATATTCTTCGATCTACCAAGAGGGCATCATCATATGCATCTCTTAACGTATTTTGTAGTAATTATGTGTTATCTAAACGTGGTCTGCAAATTGGGATTATGTAATAGATTTGGAATATTTTGAAATGGAATGTGTAATTTGTTTTGTTGTTTAAAATTTTCCGTATTCTTTTGTTTCTATGTATCAATGTATCTAATATCTCCGTAATTGGTCGTCGAGGATTAATAACTATGGATGACTGCAGCATCCATAGCCGTTAATACGGGCCTTCAAGCAAGGGGATATTACAAGTATGTATCAGATCATAGGTTTATGAAAATTTAACAGAAACTTAAACCTAAGAGATTTTTCCAAACATAATCCAATGAATCAGACAATAAGATTGGGGTTTGGGTTAACGCTATAGTAACCTACTTGTAATTGCTATATATAGTTATATATATATATATATATGTATGTATGTATGAGTACATATCCCCCACTCCCTTAGATCGTTCTTCTGTATCTTACTAAGGCTCATAGGCAGATTTATGAGAAAATAGATATAGAAGCAAATAACGGAAGAGGAAATCTTAATGTAGGAAGCACCACAACTAATGGGAACCCACTATCGACCGACTAATGCTAGTAACCAAAATGCTGAAGCTAATGTAGGTGCTGGAAATCCACTGGTAGATATGGTGGCGATTTATTAGTTCTTAGTCGGTTTGATGGAAGCTAGAGCTACCGTTGGAAATGTAGGAGGGGCTAATCATGTGGCTTCAATTGGGAATATTGTTTTGCTGAGTAGAGATTACACCAGTTTGGGTGGGAATCCATTCTTGGGAATGGAGAGTGCCGTAGAAATTCAGAATTGGCTGCTGCACTATGAGCGTGTATTTACCGATTGGGTTTGGATGATGGAAAAAAGTGGAGGTTGTCCTCTAGACAGTTGCAAGGATCAGCATTGCATTGGTGAAATAGTGTCACCGCCGGAGTGCCAGAAGAGCAGTTAACTTGGGATGATTTTAATATGAGATTTAAGCAAAAGTTTGTATCTGAGTTTGCTAAGTCTGAGCTAATGAGGATGTTTATGGATTTAGCTCAAGGAGGGATATTAGTAGTGGAATATCCTCCTAAGTTTGAAGAGCTGTTTAGATATGGATATGCTATTATAGATATTGACGTCAAAATGAATGAAAAGTTCATTCGGAGACTGAGGCCCGAGCTTGCTATGATGACCATGACACATGTCCGTGATCCTGGAAATATAGTGGTGGAGATGGCTATTCGCCATGAGGAGTTACTTGTTGATTTGGAGAAAGAGAAGTCAGTGGAAACCTAGGGTTCTCAAGGGAAGAAAAGCAAATTCTTTAAAAAGAAGGGGACCTAGAAGGGAGATTCTGCTAAAAAGTCAAAGGTTGAGGTTGTTTGCTATAAGTGCGACAAGAAGGGTCACTTTGCTAATGAGTTCTAGTCATGAAATGGGAGGAAAGCTGCAATAAAAAAGAATGTGAAATGATTCAGCTATGATCAAGTTGGGCATTATAAGAATCAGTGTCTAGAGCCCGTTAGCGAGGACAAAGAAAAAGATTTTGATATAGAACCAGCTAGGCCTACTGTAGCAGATAAGGGAAAGACTGTGATGGAAGGTACGCTTTTGATTCAGAGTATTCTATTTAGAGTACCTTTTGATACTGGTGCATCACATTCATTTATATCCCAATGCTTGGGTGATAGATTATGTCTAAAACCAACCTACCTTGTTACTTCATTAAGGGTTGCGGATCTAATTGGAGGGTATGCGACTCTAGGGTAAAGATGTGAATAGTTTGAACTTGATTTGTTAAGTCATAACTTTGCATGCATTTTGTATGTTATTGATTTTGTAGATTTGGGGATCATTTTGGAAATGGATTGGTTGACTAGGTATGAGGCGAATATTTTGTCAGGGTAGAGAAATATCACTAGGACACCCTGATAGTCATAACCGAGTGATATTCTCAGTAGAGAATAGTGACCGGAGTGTTAGTGCTATGCTTAATGCTTTGGAGGCAGGAACTGAGTTAAGCCAAGTTTAGGAAGCAAGAGAATTTGTAGATGTTTTTGAGCCAGTCATTGGACCACCCCCAAAAGGAGTTGTTGAGTTTAGGATAGATCTTTTGCCAGGGGTTGAACCTATCAGTAAAGCACCTAGTGGTGACACCAACTGAGATAAAGGAATTGAAGGTGCGGCTAGTGGATCTAGAAGGAAGGAATTTTATTAGACCAAGCAGTTCACCTTGGGGAGCAGCCGCGGTATTTGTGAAGAAACTAGATGGGTCGTTAAGGATGTGTATTGACTATCGTAAGTTAAACGAAAGTAAAATTAGGAATAAGTATCCTTTGCTAAGAATTGATGATATATTTGACTGGTTGAGTGGAACCAGAGTGTTTTCCCAGTAGGATTTGGCATAGGATTCCATCAATTAAGAGTGGCGGAGGACAGTATTTCTTTGCAGCATTTCAAATAAGAGATGGCTCATATGAGTGGTTGATAATGCCATTTGGATTGACGAATGCATCATCTTTCTTCATAGATTTGATGAGTCGAGTTTTCCGAGGGTACTTGGATAGGTTTGTACTAGTATTTATAAATGACATCCTACTATACTCTAAGGATGAGAGGGAGCTTGAAGTTCATCTTAGAGTGATGCTTGAGATGCTGAGGCAGAATCAGCTAAAGGCAAAGTTTACCAAGTGTCATTTCCGGAAGAAAGAGGTAAAGTTTCTTGGTCACATGGTTTTCGAGCAAGGATTGTTAGTTCATCCAGACAAGATCGAAGCTGTAACCAATTGGAAGAGACTAGAGATGGTGACTGAGATCAGGAGTTTTCTTAGACTTTCTGGCTACTACCAGAGATTCATTAAGGATTTCTCGTGGATAGCAGCACCTTTAACTAAGCTGACCAAGAAGGATGTGAGATTTGTTTGGTCCAGAAAATGTAAGGAAGCGCTCCTTATGTTAAAGCATTTGTTGACTAATGCACCAGTGTTAGTGGTTCTAGACGGAAACTAAGGTTTGGTGGTGTATACAGATGCATGTGGAACTAGATTAAGAGCGGTGTTTATGTAGAGATGTAAAGTCATTGACTACGTGTCTAGGCAGCTTAGACCGCATAAAGATAGATATCCTACTCATGATTTGGAGTTGGCAGTTGTGGTCTTCACATTGAAGATTTGGAGACATTATCTCTTAGGTGAGAGATTTGAGTTATATACCAATCATGAGTCTTTACGGTATCTATTCTCTTTGAAGGAGTTTAGTATGAGATAACAGAGGTGGTTGGAATTTTTGGCTGCTTATGATTTTGGTATCGAGTATACACCAGTGAAAGGTAATAAGGTGGCTGATGCCCTTGGCAGAAAACATTAGAATGTGGTGTTAGCTATGTTAGTAAGAAGCTTTAGTCTGTTGTGATGTGCAGTGACGATCGACTGCTGGTTTTAGCTACAGTATGGTCAGGTTGTCTTGTTTAGAACTTTGACCAGTATTAATTGATAAAATTTCTTGTAAATAGAAGGAGGATCTTGTATTAACTGAGAGGATCAGAAGACTTCGGGTTAGAATGGAGATCGATGATTTAAAGGATTTAGCCTTGACCATAGGGATGGCTAAGAAAGCAGGGGCGGTTGTGTGTTCCGGACATGGAGGACTGAAGGAAAGAAGTTCTTGGAGAATGTCATCGATCTAATTTTGCGATTCATCCTGGAGGAATCAAGATGTATCAGGATATGAAGAGGAGTTTCTATTGGGAAGGCATGAAGAGGGATGTTGGCTTATGGGTTAGACAGTGTGCAAACTGTCAATAAGTAAAAGCTGAATATCAGAAGCCCAGTGGATTGCTTCAACCTTTAGAGATTCCAGTTTGGAAATGGGAATCGATATCCACGGATTTTGTAGAAGGGTTGCCAAGGTCAAACAGAGGTAATGAAAGTATATGGGATATGGTGGACAGATTGACCAAGAGTGCCCATTTCATTCCATTTAAGTCAACTAGAACGACACATATTTTAGCAAAGTTGTTCCTGAAGAACTTAGTTAGACTACATGGAGTTCCTAGTAGTATAGCCAGTGACATGGATGCATTGTTCACTAAAGAATTCTGGAAGAGCATATAGAAAGTGATGGGTACCAAGCTTAATATGAGTACTTCATATCACCCTCAGATACATGGACAAACAGAGAGAGTCAATAAGGCACTCGAAAATTGATTAAGAGCTTGTATATTAGACTTTGGCGGATCTTGGGAGGATCACCTACACTTGATTGAGTTTTGTATAATAATAGTTATCAGACTAGTATAGGAATGATGTCATTTGAAGCTTTGTATGAAAAGCCATGCAAATCACCAACATGTTGGTTGGAGACTGGAGACAGATTAGTCTAAAGTCCAGGTTTGGTTAGAGAGGCATCAGAGAAAATTGAGTTAATCCGAGGTAGGATGAAGGAAGCTCAGTCCAGACAGAAAAGTTATGCAGATAAGAGGCGTAAGGACATAAAATTCTCAGTTGGAGATAAGGTTTTCATTAAGGCATCGCCTATAAAGGTGTGGTATGATTTGGGAAGTCGAGGAAGTTAGCCCCAAGATATGTAGATGCATTCCAGATTATAGAGAGGATTGAAAAGTTCGCATACAGAATAGAGTTGCCAAGCAATTTGGCAGGTGTACATAATATATTTCATGTACCTCATCTTCGTAAGTATGTGCATGATCCAGAGACTACTATTCCTCCGATAGAGTTGGATGACTTAATGGTAGAACCTAATTTGACTTTTGTTAGACAACTAGTTTGAGTTGTAGCTAGAAATGAGAAAAGATTAAGGAATAAGACAATCAAGTTGGTGAAAATTTAATGGAGAGACAACGAGAAGGACTATATTTAGGAGACGGAGGGCATGATTAGAGATATTTTTCCAGATCTGCTTTGAGGGTAAATCTATATTAGATTTATATAGATAGTTTCTGGTTGGTTAGACTAGTAGGGTTGTTACAGATGATTTCTATGTTTATTATTTAGTCCTTACTGAATTTCAAGGACGAATTCCTTAAGGGAGGAAGCCTGTAACATCCCTAATTTTGATGGCATTATTCAGAAGATTTTGTTAGATAAATTGAATAGAATAATGATGATAAGGAGATTGAGTTTTGATTAAATTGATATATAGTTGTGCTTACTAATTAAATAAATGGGCTTTAATTCGGTTTAAGGCTAATTTAGTTACACATGGATATACTAGTAAAATAGCCTCCTTATTATTTTACACAGCTATTACTTCTCTTCTATTTTCATGTTTCATTTTTCTTGCGGTCACAAATCTAAAACAAAAATCAAAGTCAGCCATTACCAAAGAGGAAAAGAGAGAATTTTTAATCTAAAGACAAAGATCAAGCTAGGAAGGATTAATCAGTAACAAATCTGAAGTTCCTTATCAAATCTAGGGTGAATAATAATTTATTCCATCTCTTTTTGGCTTATATAATGCTATGATTTCGGATTTATGTTTTATTTCATTTCTACGAAATTTTGGATGATGATATGCTTAAATTATGAATCGTTTGATTTAAACAATTACCTTAGATATAATCGTATGGTGTTAAGGGTAAAACTATGAGATATTGATTTTGAAATGCCATGGAAAATTTTTATGTTAAGTAAAATATAATTTTGGAGGTTTTTAATTTTCAGAATTTTCCAAGCTATGGAAATTTTATTATTAATTTTTGATGGAAAATATGATACGACTGGGTAAAATATTTATATTGTGAATTTCAGGAAGAAATTGGTTTTAAAATTTTAATAAATTTGGTTGCATGATTTATTCAAATTTATGTGACTTTTGGTAATTTCTCCCAATTGATTTACTAGGGAAAATAAATTATTTTGAAAGAAGGGCTTTTCTGCAAATGTCGGATTTAGCTTATTCAAAAAGGTTTTAATGTTTAAATCCTTTAATTAAGGATCGGAATAAATGCAGCAGTTTTAGAAGTAAAGTAATTGAAAATTTTTATGGCAGCCAATAAATGTTTTCCAAACAACCAGGTTGTTAAAAAGAAATTACTTTAAGTTGCTATGATTCGGCCTTTAAATTAGAAAAAAAGGTGTTTCGCCCTTAATGGAAGATACCTTCCGACGCCTTTAGTTAACCCCATCATAGTCGAAACCATCAAAGTCGAAACCTTCGTTAGTGAAACCAATACAGATGGTATCTCCTGGAAGGTATTGGAAGATGGGCGGAAGCTTTGATGTCGAAGGGTAAGCCTACGATGGGGTCGAAACCCTACTTTGTTTTATAAGTTAAGTTTGTCCTTGCTCGGTTTTACTCTAAGCTTTTGACTTATTCGAAACTCATGGTTTT
Organism: Allium cepa; assembly: GCA_030765085.1. Taxonomy (NCBI): domain Eukaryota; kingdom Viridiplantae; phylum Streptophyta; class Magnoliopsida; order Asparagales; family Amaryllidaceae; genus Allium; species Allium cepa. Next base: position 734,304,761 of record CM060931.1, read on the forward strand.
CGAAATGGTGTATGTTTAGCTTTCAAAGAAGGTTTCCATGGTATACCGAAAGCACTAATTTTCGAAGGAGATCATTTTCTTTTGAATAAAAGCTTTCGAAAGAGGTTGGTTTCGACCTAGTCGAAGCCTATTCGCTACTCTACCTTTCAACCATGTTGTCCAATAATGCTTTCGAAGGAGTTGCTCTTGTTTTAGTTTAAACCAAGCCTTTTTCCTTATTGTTTCCGAAAGGGTTAAGCTTTCGATGGAGATGATGTTGAAAGGAGGTTTCGTCCTAGACCTTCGAAGTTTGATTTTTAAAGTCTTTTGCTATCTAACTGATGGCTTCGACACCATCAACTTTTCACTAATTCTTGTTTTTGTTGGTTTCGAAAGAGATATTATCGTATACAACCCTCTTGACCCAAATGAGGTTTTAAAAGATTTCAATCCAATGTTTTCAAAAGGTACTTTCATTTGTTTCAAAGCTTTTGTTTTATAAAGATGATTTGATACCATCGAAAGATATAGTAGGTTTCCAATGAGAATGTTTTCTAATGACTTCGAAAGGTTTGTATATAATGTTTTGAAAAGAAGCCTCTTCTTTCGAAAGAGGTTATCTAGAGGTTTCGAAAGAGATGTTTTTATGGTTTCAAAACATAAATCCAATCTAAATTTAAAGTAATAATCATGACATAAATAAAGATTTTGAAATGTTATTCACTTTGTTATAAAACCATAGGGTATGTTGAGGAAATGGCAGAATAACCAGTTAGATTGACCCAGTAGTGAATATAACTTAATAGGTGTTAAAATTTTAATTAAAGATATTGGCAGGGGCTAATAGGTTTGTAGTAAACCCATGAAAACTGTATGATATTGGCAGGAGCCAATAGGTTCATAGTCAGCCCATGAAAACTATAATTTGATACTGGCAGGGGCCAGTAGGTTTGTAATTAGCCCATGAAAACTATATTTGGATTAAGATATTAGTAGTTAGCCAATAGGTACCCAGTTAGCCCATGAAAACTAGGGTAAGAAATAAGATATTGGAGTTACCAATAGGTTCTCAGTGATCCCATGCAAAACTAAGTAATTGGACAGGTAGTCCTTAACATTTTAACAGGTTAATAGTAATCGTACAAACTATAATTGAGACAGAAAGTTGGAATGAATGGGGATGGGTAATACAAAATTGATTTATTTATTTTTCATATCATCATAATGTTTTGAAATCTATGTTTTAACCATTGTGGTGCAAGAGAACAGTATATGGTTTTATAAATGTTTTAAGATACCAGTGAGGGAAAAACCCATTTCGCTAAGCGACATGGTCTCACTAGATATTTAAATGGTTTGAGATGATAAATTATTATTTATACCAGGCTTTATGTCTGACTCAAAGTTTATGTTATCCCTTTAAACTCTTGCATACTCAATTGATTTTGAGTAGATTGGGAGTTAAGGTGTCCAGGTCTTCCTTTAGACGAATAAAGCTTCCAAGGACATGAAGGAGGCAAAATTGTTATTAGGGTTCTTTTATTTCCATTTTGTTTTTGATTGTATAGGCAAATTGTTTTCTTGCCTATTTATATCCTCTGATCTACCAAGGGGGATCATTATATGTCACCCTTGGCATATTTTGTAATAATTATCTGTTATTTGAATGTGGTCTGCAAATTGAGATTATGTAATCAATTTGGAATATTTTGAAATGGGATGCGGAATTTGTTTTGGTTTTTTAAATTTTCCATGTTCTTGTGTTTCCGTGTATCAATGTATCTAATATCGCCGTATTTGATTGCCGAGGATTAATATCTATGGATAACTGTAGCACATTGCCATTAGTTTTGGGCCTCCAAGCAAGGGATATTACAAAATGCACTGTCAAACACTCATCCATAAGTTCGTTCCAGGACAGAACGGAACCGAAGGCACTCCTCCTACCACATCCTTTTTTGGGAATCACCGTTGGGATCAGTAGTAAGCTATCCTTGTAACCTGAAGATTCCGGAACACGGCTGGACCACTGCTATAATATATATATATCTCTATATTGGGAGCGATCTATAAAATGTCAATAAGTAGTCCTTCCGCCATAAAACTCTCCGGTCTTCAATACGATGAAGATTTTAGAATGCAAACACCACTGCATATAAATATAACATGGGGTAAACCCTTGGGACTCATGACAGTAATCCCTACAATCTAAAGATTTCTAATCTTCAAAAACCATCACCTTCACTAAGTCTTCACTTTTGAACGTATACGTTGGTTCGGAGTGGTTTTCGGATAAGAGTTACCCAAATCCGACATTGGTTTCTCTGCACCAATCATCGATTAAAAAGATGTTAAGCTCAAATATTATTATTGATTATCAATCAATTTAATTCATATTTTCATTCATAAATATCTTGGAGAGATATTGTTTTAAAGTATTCCAATTATCTTCTAAAAACGTGTATGGAATCATTAAGCCTCATTTATCAAATCCTTTGGTTAATTAAAACCCCTTTCTAAATCTTGGAATAATTCAATATCGTTTCAATTTTTACTTAGGAAAAACATTTCCAAATTATTTATTTAAATCTAAATCAAAGATTTGTTATATTCAAATCATAACATTTTAAAACAGTGTTATTTTAGACATAGTTTATTATAGACCCCGAACCAATTTGTATTGAGTAAAAGATTAGACTAATTATACCCTTTAACTTCCGTATTCAATTCATACTATTCATGGAATAACGGTGGAATCACCTTACAAGTTCACGCGGAGAGTACAAGTTCCCTCCTCGGAGCATAATACAAAATTTGAGTAGAATATCCGTTATATTATTAAAAATCTAGTTTAATTAACTCCATTGAAAATTCCTTACTTATGGAAAAACTTAAATGAGATTTTTTTAGAGCATCCGGGCTTTCCCTTCGATCTGTTCCTCCTCTCATCTAAAAGACAAAATAGAGGTCAGATAAGTTCAGTGCACTGTTGCTTTATTCCATCTTACGTTTAGATCTCACGGATGGGGTAAATGTACTAGTCATTTCCACATACTCCTTTCATTTTTAGAAATGATTTATAAAAATTATAGTCATTATTTAAAACACTTAATTATTCTTTTAACAACCATTGATAAAAGATATGAAAAAAATGGTTAAGTTTAAAATCATATTTCACAAGTTATTTAAAACTACTATAACCACCTGAATTCCAGTGGGTCTGGATTTTTTGCAAAAATGCTAAAACCCAATCCCACTAAAGCCCGAGTTGGGTATCTGGTATCCTGCAAATGGGCAAAGACAAATATACCAGAGCTCAATGAAATATCTCACAGTGGAATTGACTAAAATATAATAGTAAGTAAATATTCACCAATATAATTACACTTTCGAAACAAGTTTCTTAAAGCTGAGAAGTTTCTGCCATCTACCAAACCTATAGAATGTTATGAGGAGGGGGTCAAAGCTAACTTTTGGTGAATGGATAAATTATACACTTCTAAGCTTAATTCTACATATACCATTTTATTTCCATTTACTATTATATTAGGTTCATTAGGTTTACAATACTCTCGCCTCTGTGCGTGAATTGTACACATCTACTCCTTAGTAGATTAAAACCTAATAACTGATATATATATATATATATATATATATATATATATGTAGCTATATGCTTAAAAGTGTATAATTTATCCATTCACCAGAACTTTAGTTCTGACCCCCTCCTCATAACATCCTACGGGTTAGTTAGATGGCAGAGACTTCCCAACTTTAAGACACTTGTTTAGAAAGTGTTATTATATTGGTGAGTATTTATTAACTATAATATTTTAGTCAATTCCGCTATAAGATATTTAATTGAGCTCTGATATATTTGTCTTTGCCTATTTGCAGGATACTAGATAACCAACTCAGGCTTCAATAGGCTTGGGTTTTAGCATTTTTGTGAAAATCCGAACCTATAGGAATTCAGGTGGTTACATTTGGTATCAGAGCCTAGGTTTAGGGTTCCTAAATAAATAGAGAGTGAATGTATTTGTAATTTTTATAATATAAATATATTATATATACCTAGATCCATAGAAAAACCCACTTTTAAGAGAAATGGCATATGGGAAGATTTTGAGTAACAGTTTTGTACATCAATATTAGGATTGTGGGGATCCAAGAGTTATAGGCCCTAGAGTGGCAAAGTATGAGATGTACAATAAATTCAGTGTAAAAATGAAAGTCCACATATTAATATCTGGAAATTGATAGTTGTTTTAGATTAATGGGTGGGGCAATAGTGCCTTAGAATAAATATAAGCATAAGAGAGGAAATGGATTAGGTACATATATAATTGGATTTATTTGGGAAAGTATAAGGAAGTTAAGAACCCACTTTGAATCTAGCAATAATCAAACTTTTAAAAATTTAATTTTTTTAAAGGGTTTCAAGTTTTAAACTTAGTGTTTACAGCTTTATATTTGTACTAATTTAAACATGGAAAATTGTGTGAAAACAACTTTTAAAAGAAAATGAGACATTTTTTAGATTTGAAAAACTGAAAAAAGAAACATGTAAGTAACATATTTGAAAAGTATATATTTGGTTTTTAAAAGAAAATTAGTTTGAGGAAAAAACATTTTCATATACATATTTTTGTTTAAAAATTAATAATAGTAATAATAATTATATATATATATATATATATATATATATTCTTTCAGAAAAATTATAGGGCTTATATTGCTCGCTAGTTTTAGGGTTGCAAAGTAGGAAAGAATTAGATATGAAAATCCTGTAAAGATTAAATTTTTGTAGAAAACTAAAAAAAATTAGTAAGGAAAATTTTGTAAAACTCTATTCTTTTTAAAAAAGGAGAAATATAGCTCGAAATTATTTTTGATATAAATATTTTGGTGCTTGGATAAAATAATTGTTAAACTTTCGAAAATAGTGTAGGTATTTGGAGCAAGTTTAGTAATTGACATCTAATATTAGGTAACTGCACTAGTGTAGTAAGAACTCAAATAAATTAAATAGATATTAGAATCATTATATATAAAATATAAAGTTGACATGCTTTAATGGTATTGGTTTCGATGAATCAGCCACATAATAAATGAAGGCGATTTGTTGAAATAATAAAGAAAGTAAACATAGCGAAAGAGATGTACAAAATATGGAAAACACTGTATTTTGTACTATCTACTTCAGCAAATAAATAAAACAAAAACTCCTCATTGTTTCGCACAAAACGCACATCCTCTTTTATAGTATTCATAGAAAATTTTAGCGTTGACAGCTTTTCTTGGGAGAAATAGTTCCAACGCATTAAAGAGTGAAATCTCTAGGTAGAAACTGCAATAATAAGAGACCATATTATTAGGTAATAATAGTTATACTATAGAGAATATAATTAGAGAGGCTAAGGAAGGGAAAATAAACGTGTTCCCTCGTTATGCGCAATTAATTTCGTGTCTTTAGAAAACCCACCTTGAATGAAGAGTATGAGCTGTTTTGAAGATAATAAAGGAATAATTTATTCTTATCTACTCCAGTTTTTATGTTTTGAAATTATGAAAGAAAAGTTGCTTTGGAATAATGAAGTGGTATTTTTTTCTAGAAACGGTTTGGTGAAAAATAGGCTTTAATGTAAAAAAAATTAAATTAAGGATCCCAAGAATTTATTGAAGAAAAAATGCTTTAAAAAGGAAGAGAAGGCTAAATTTTAGACTTAGAATTATTACATATTCCCCGCTAGATTTAACGGGATGGCCTATAGTCAAAATCTATAAAAAAAAACATATAGATTTTTGAAGTTGAAATGATTATGGCACTAGGCATTTTTCAAAAATATTAAGTAACATGTTTTGAATGTTTGAATCTTAGGAATTGACATTTCAAAGTGAAGAAAAAGATAAGCAAACTTTTGAAACTATGAATTATGAAAAGGAAAAAAATAAAATAAAAGCCAAACCAAGTTTTGAAATTTGGAGTAGATCAGAATAAGTACCTAAGTAAGGCGGGAAATATTTGAAGCAGTGATGAAGATAGCAAGAATTGTTTTCAAAGATTAATAGGGAATTCCATAGAGTATGTAAAGCACTGTAGAGCCTAGGAATATTGCTTTGGTATGCTGGAGCTACACATAAGTGACCAATAAAATAAGAAAATAAAATAAGAGAGTGTAACTAAAAGAAAACAGCAAATTTAAAGAAAGCAACCAAAGACGAAAACTAAAAGAAATGAAAACTATTCATAAAAAAAATTGAGTTTTTTTTCTTATGTAAACTGTGCAATGGAAAGAAAATATGGATTTTTGTACAATAGTGGCATAAGTTCCAAGTACAGAGAAAAAGGTGCACAAAAGTAAAACGGAAAATATGAGGTTTTTCATTTTCCACCTTTTTTATAACATAAGAAATCGAATTTGGAAAATTAAAGTATTCTAAAATTCGAAAATTAAAAGTTGCGTGGTTGGTTTGAACGTAAAATTTGTCGAACTATGCTCCTATTCAATGGGGGTGTGGGAAACATTGGATGAAAATTGTTTTAAGTTTTCAAAAGATTATATTCATATAGAAATTGCAAGTATATTTAGAATGCGTGCATCATGTTTTAAAGATAAATTTTTAAAGAAGCAAAACATTCATATAGAAGGTACCTCTTAGAAATTCATGTGCATGCATATACTTTGTATTGAATAACACTTTTGCACAAGAGCATGGATGGTCGAAAAATTTGATGACACAAAATGGATGTGATTGATACGAGGAATTTCGTTATTTTACCCTTGTCAAATTTCAGGGATGAAATTTTCTAAAGAGTGGGAGAATGTACACCCTGCATCTTTATATAATTAAATAATCAAATAACAATGAATAGTGAAAGTAAACATTTTTTTAATTATTAGAATATAGCCTCGACACATATCATTGTGTTCATGTCGATTTTCTGATCAATTTACATACGTAATATGTCTTGAATGGAGTTCGTATGAAAAAGTTATTGACGTTTGAAGTTTTTTATTGAGAAATAATTATACATGTAAATGTACGTGAATATACTTGTTATAATAAATATTTGTGCGTATGAAATTCTAGAAATAATGCACATTTGAATTTTAAAATAGATGCGCGCCAAAAAGGTAATTAATTAACATTGCCATCATAAAGGAAATTAACGGATATCAGTAGTTAAAGTTAATTAATTAACATGCAATGTAATCAAATCAACGATTGGAGGAAATTAATTTACACTAATTGGTCACATGGATATTTTATAAATTATAAACATTTGCAATTAATTCATAGAATTTATAAAAGTAGTAACCAATTTATTATATTTATAATGAATGTAAATTATTAAGAGAATTATAAGTGGAAAAAAAATGTATGTAGGGAAATATGAATTAAATAATAACATGCATATGTTAATTTATAATTGATGCAATCAATTAATTAAGAAATTAATCAAAGACATTAGGGAAGCGTCAATTAAATAAAGAGGGAAACTTATATGTCAATTAATTAGGTAATGAATTAGCTGTTTAAATACGTACAACTACTAAATGTGTGATTTAGTTGCGCATAGAAATTAAATTGGATATCAACTAAGATGGGAAAACATGTGAATTAATTAATTGACAATTAGTTGAGCGTTTTAAAAAGGGTGTCAATTAACCAAAAAATATATCATTGTTACAATAGCTAATAATGTAAATTAATTAGCTAGAAGAAAATGCCAGTTATAGGATTATTTGTTTCCAAGTTAAAAAGAAAAGAAAAAAGAATTGGAATGTGTACAAACATCAAACGGAGTAATTAGCTTTATGTTGCAGGTAAGTTAATAAGAATAAATTAAAAAGTACAACTTTTATATGCATTCAATTAATAGAGATATTAATTGACGTGTTCGAATAGGTAAGAAATTATAATGTATAAGAATCAATTAATATATGTATATATGTATGTATGTATGTATGATCTAATTAATTGGATAATTAATGAGAGAAACTTATTTAGAAGGAAAGGTGACTTATAGGGTCATATAACACAGGAATTAAAGAATAAAGTTGGAGAATTATATGTTATAGGCTAACGTAAACAAACACATCAGGGAGAGGATTGTTTTTAGGGTTGATCGGATGGTTCATAGTTGTTCACTCCACCTATAAATTGAAAGTAACTTAACCATAGCCCACATTATTTTCTCTGAATCACTGCTATCGTTCACAACAAACTCCTCTTCTCCCTCTTCCTTTCTCATCTGTCAATCAAATCTTTCCCCAAACTAAAAATAAATAAACAAAATCAAGCAAGGAGATACACACAAGCAAATCAGAGAATTGCGCAAACAAATCAGAGAATTTACAGTGAAAGAAAAAGGGGAAAAAGCGAAGAAAAGCGTAGTAAATTAAAAAGGATAGAAATTGAAGCAAAGAACGACATATGAGTGGATTTAATTGTATGTCTTTTATATTTATGATATATTATCGTTAGATTCCCTTAAATAATTTTATTCACTGTTTCAGTAATTAAGTCTGTCAATTAGGTATGTTGACAAAATAAAAAATTTACAGTTATTTACATTTATTTACATTTATTTTAAAGTTAAAATTTAGCCTAAATGCTAGTTTTTTACTTTCTTTTTAAGCAAATGTTATAGTTAAAAAAGAGAGTTCGCAATTATGGATTAAAATGGAAAATACTAGATTTTAGGAAATTAGATGTAAAATAAGGAATGTTGGAATAAAGCAAGAAAAATAAGAATTATGCAATAAAATATGCTAAAACGGGAGTGATAAATTAGGGAAAAATCCAATAAATTGATTTGGGAGTAAATGAAAGATAATTGATTTGTTTAGAAAATAGGATACATTTCTATATTTTAATATTTAAAAAGATAACGATAAACATAACTGCAAGAATGAAAGAAAGAAAAAGGAAATTAGTGTATTTTCTTCTATTCTAGGAACTAGTTCTATTCTATTTGGTTGATTACGAAAACTGTACTTTCTTTTTCTTTCTTTTACTCTTGCAGTTACGTTTATCGTTATCTTTTTAAATATTAAACTATAGAAATGCATCATACTTTCTAAACTAACCAATTAATCTATTACCTACTCCCAAATTAATTTCTTCGATTTTTCTCTAATTTATTACTCCCAATTTAGCATAATTTATTGCAGAATTCTTATTTTCCTTGCTTTATTCCAGCTTTTCTTAGTTTACATCTAAGTTCCTAAAAACTAGTATTTTCCCATTTTAATTGTATCATTCACGTAAAAAGAGAATAAAAAGAAGCTAGCATTTAGGATAAACTTTAACTTTAAAATAGATGTAAGTAACTATAAATTTCTTAGAGTTTCAGCATACCTTAAGTGACAGAATTAATTACTAAAAAGTGAATAAGATTATTTAATGGCAATCTAACGATAATATATCATAAACGTAAAAGATATATAATTAAATCCACTCTTATGTAATCCTTAGTTTCAATCTCTATCCCTTTTCGTTTGTTACGCTTTTCTCTGATTTTTTTCCTTTTTTCTTTCGTTGTAAATTCTCTGATTTGTTTTCGCAATTCTCTGATTTGCTTGTATGTATTTTCTTGGTTAATTTTATTTTATTTTTGTTTTCTAGTTTGGGGAAAGATTTGATTAATAGAGGAGAAAGGAAGAAGGTGAAGAGAAGATAAGTTTGTTGTGAACTATAGCAATTGATTCAGAGAAAATAACGTGGACTAGGGTTAAGTTATGTTCAATTTAAAGTTGTAGCGAACAACTATGAACCATCTGATTAACCCTAAAAACAATACCCACCATCATTTATTGATTTGTTTTAGTTAGCTTATAGCATATAATTCTCCGATGTTGTAACGATCTGTATTTTTTGATAATTAAAATATTAATTAAATAAGATTTTAGAATTTTATATGGAAAGAAAACTAAAATTTGTGATGTTATAACGAGAGTAATAACTAGAATGTAATGTTATTAATGTTAACATAAGACAATTGCTAACTGTTTTAATGTAATTCCAACTAATTGAAGTGGCTATAAAGTTACAATTGGTTATAACTATAAATAAGGAAATATATCGAGTGTTGAAATTATATATAATCAATTAGGTTTGGCTAATTGAATATGAAATCAGTGATGTTGCTTGAATGATATTGATAACTATTTAATGCAATTTGAAACCAATTGAAATAAATTGTAAGTTGACTTAGTTATAATTGTAAATAATGAAATAAATTAAACGATGTAGTTAATGGTGAACATGTATATAATTAATTGAAATAGGTCGATATTGAATACAAGACTTTTTAGGATAAAAATATAACTCTTGGTTGTAAAGAATAAGATAGTGGGTATGAGTTATTATTAAAAACGATTGTATTAGCTATTTTCTCATTAATTTATCCATTTGAATATTGAATTTGTAATTAATGGAATTAAGGCAAATGAATGTTGGGTTTAATGTTGAAATTGTATGTCAGTAATTGTAATAATTGTAATGTTATTTGGTGATAAGTTGAAATAAGGAAATGAATCAAATGTTATATAAAAAGAGGAAAATTATATGAAATATATGGAAAATTGAGTAACAGGGTTGTGTAAATAGTCATAACATTTGTTGTTGATAATGAACTTATAAATGTCATTAAGTAAGTAAAAGGTAACATTTGTCATTTATGACTTATTTATTTAATCCATTGAAATTATATTGAAAATCAATTGCGATTAATCTAATTACTTATTGCAGTTAATGTGAAGTAAAGTGATAACTATAAAAGATTGAGGTAATGAAATGGTAATACAACGTTAAGTATATCTACAAGATGATAATTAGTGAATAATAAGATAAAAAGCAAAATAAATATATATTGGAATTTAAATTAATTAATGAACTTCCTACCGTTAATTTGACTTGAAATCTTTCAATAAAAGGGAAAGAGAGTTTAATCGAAATTAATGGCATTTATGTAAGAATGCTTGTTAGGATTCGTTTTAAAGTGTAAATTTGAAATTAATTATAATTATGTCGATTTGGAATCTTTTAATTTAAAAGAATAGAAAAAAGAAATATTAATTTTAATTAATGGATATAACGAAAGAAACATACATTATTGTTAAAATAAAAAGATTTTTTACTGAAAATAAAACGAACGTTTTCATTTTGAAGGTAAAAAGAATTTTATAAAAAGAAGGAAAAAATGAATTTTAAAACAAAATTTTACAGTCATTAAATATCAATTTGAGGTTGTATATAAGTGATTTAACAATAATCTTTAAATTTAAATTAAATTAACCTTTTAGGTTCCGCGATTGCGCTCTAAGAAAAAACTTATTTTGAAAAAAAACTTAAATTTGAGTTTCGGATCATCTTTTATTTGTGTAACGTAACATATGTTGTTGTCACATTTATTTATTGTATGTTAACTATACTTAAACGGATGTAAAAAAAAAAGCATAGTTGTGTTAATATATTTAATTGATTGGAACATGCAATTAATTAGATCCTAAGTGGTCCATTAATTTCCTTATTATTCAGTACATCTGCCACTATTTCCACATTTTGGTTTTATTGCAATTCCATATTGTAGTTGAAACATGAATTCACATCCTTTCTCATTCTTCCGTTCTGTTTATTTTATTACCTAAAGCATTTACATAGATGGTATAGCTTCATTTTATTTGTCCCTTCCATAATTATTTCATTTGTTACTTCCTCTTTCTACTTTTGTTTCATATCATGTCTCATTCTTTTCCCTAGAATTTCATTTTTGTCAAACATCAGGGCCTCTATTTTTTTCCGCAATGTCTCAATATCAACATAGCTTTATACCACCACTTAGTTACTGTCGATTTATTTTTACTGAATCTATGTTCAAAAAAGGAAAAAAGGTGTGAACATCTGTTTCTTCTTCAACCACATCTGCACCTTTCCTCATCACCTTGCCTTCTTTTGCAAGAAGCCTTAAAAAAAGAATGAACAATGAGAATTAGCTTTCATGATTTTGACTTTCTACTTCATGCCTTTGTTTTGGGTACATCAAATTTGAAAACGTGAGTTATTAAAGTTTCTTATTTTAATTAAATGTGTATGTATTTTTTTTATATATCCTTATAATCTAAATATCTTCCTCATATGAGCTCTGATACATGCGTAGTTTCTTCCGTTGGACTTGTATTGGAATTCCCAACGACATGAAAAAGGTTTTGGCTGAGTTTGGAGATGGTTGTAAAAGGCATCTTTGTTTGGTTTTTTGCATTTAAATATCAAATGTGAGTGTTTTGACCCACTCGCAAATACTAAAGTATCTAATGTTAAATTAAATTTATGATGTGATTAAAAATTTATTGATTGCTGTTTGGTATTTTTAAATTGTCATTTATGTTTAAATTTGAATTTATATTGAATTGAATTTCCATTTAAGTAATATTTAATATAAATTGCTAGTTAAACCCCTGATGATGATAATCAATTGATTGTTGTGATTTATTGGTTGATTCGGATGTTAGATTGTGATGGATGTTATTGGTTGACATTTTGGATGATTGGATGTTTATTTATGTATATACCTATATTATCACTTTGGATTCCTAAGAGGTTTCCATTGATTTGGAAATTTTGATTTTGGATACTGGTTGAAATGACATATACCCATATAATTTCTTGAATTTGGATTGTTTATTGGAACTGAATTACTTGAACAGTATAAATTTTATAAACTTTGAATTTATTTTAATTAAAATGATTAAGATTGGTATTTTGAATTATTGAAATCTTTTAAATAATTATATCCACGTTGTACACTTGGTAGGAGATGAAAATCCTGTAACATATCTGAAGCCATTACAGTACTATTTATGTTCTTCTTATTTTAATTTGACTAACATAAGATTTTTTAGTCCTGATTCGAGTGGTTTGTATTTTCATTACGCTCGGATCAATCTAAGCTTTGCAGTGTATTGAAGGCCATTTTATTTTGGAGGATGAAGACGGAGATAAGTCTACTATTTATTATTAATTATTCCACTACATCATGTGTTTTGTTGCATTATTTATTTATTTTTGTTGTATGTATAACTCTGATATGTATTGTAAAAGTGTATCAATGAACTGTTTATTTGATTATTATATTTTATCATTCCACTGCAAGATTCTGTGTTTTGTTTTTCCTTCTTTTCTATTATTTTCTTAGTTACCCCATTAACAATCCTCCCTTTTGAATGGTTTGAGTTGACATATGTGGGTTGTTACAAATGTTATTTACTTATTCCTTTGTTATACGACCATATTAATTCCCGTTTCCTTCTAAATAAATTTCTCCCATTAATTATCCAATTAATTAGATCATATATACATACATATATATATATATATATATATACACACACACAATAATTGATTCTTCTACGTTATAATTTCTTACCTATTTGAACATCTCAATTAATACCTCTATTAATTGAATGCATATAAAAGTTATACTTATTAATTTATTATTGTTAACTTACCTTCATCGTAAACCTAATTTCTCCGCTTGATGTTCTTATGCATTCTAGTTCTTTTTTTTTCCTTTTTAACTTGGAAACAACTAATCCTATAACTGGTTTCTTCTACCTAATTATTTTACATTATTAGCTATTGTAACAATGACATATTCTTTGATTAATCGACACCCTTTTTAAAATGTTCAACTAATTGGCAATTAATTACTTGACACGTTTTCCCATCTTAATTGATATCCAAATTAATTCCTATGTGTAACTAAATCACGCATTTATTAGTTTTACGTATTTAAACCGCCAATTCATTACCCAAGTAATTAACATATAGGTTTCCCTCTTTTATTAAGTGATGCTTACATAATATCTTTAGTTAATTTCTTAATTAATTGATTGCATCAATTATAAATTAATATATGTATGTTATTATTTAATTTATTCCCATATACTTTTTTTTTGCTCTTACATCTAATTCTCTTTATAATTTAGATTCATTACAAACATGTTAAATTTGTTACTACTTTTATAAATATCCTATGAATTAATTGCAAATGTTTATAATTTATAAAAGTTCCATGTGACTAAATAGTGTAAGTTAATTTCCTCCAATAGCCGACTTGATTACATCACACGTTGATGTTAATTAATAAACTCTAATTATTGATATCCATCAATTTTCTTTATGGTGGCAATGTTAATTAATTACCTTTAAGAAGAATCTATTTTAAAATTAAAATTCATATTGTTTCTGGAATTTCATATGCATATATATTTATTTATAACAAATATATTTATGTACGTTTACAAGTATAATTATTTCTCAATACAAAACTTCGAACATCAATAACTTTTTCATACGAACTTCGTTCGAGACATATTATGTATGCAAATTGATCAGAAAATCACCACGAATACAATGGAATAAGTTTCAAGGCCATATTCTGACAATTACAGAAATTTTTATTTTCAGTATTCATCGTTATTTGATTATTCATTTATATAAAAATGCAGGGTGTTACAATTGCAGCGAAAAGTGTTGCAAATAAAGTTTTAAGGTTACATTGAATTAAACACATTTATTTCATAAACTTCCATTTTTACAATTTAAATATCTTTTAAACCATATGAAATTTATTTTGTATTTTTAAACATTTAAAAATGTTCATTTTAAATCAGCTTCAAATTCAGGTATCAAACTGCAAAAGCGTGACTTTTTTTGAAAATTTGTTTGAGACTTATTTAAAATTTTATAAGATGAGATCTTTATTTTCTTCCCTCATTTAAATACTATGGATACAGTAGTCCAAAAAACTCTTATCTCGAGTAATTTCGAGCTATATTCCATTCCGTGTACGCATTTGAATTCTTCTACACGAAATCGCGAACTACCATTACGCGACGTGCCTATTTTTGACTTGTTTGTCAATTTCTTTTCAAACTTCATGAAAACACTTTTATATTTTTATAAAACATATCTAAACTATTTTAAACTCATTTTAAACAATATTTTCATATTTCAAACTCATATTTCATTTCATTCCGTATTATAATATCATTTTCAACTTTTTAGATATTTTAAAATCATTAAGAGGTTAAATAATTACCATACACATATTTGTATTGATTTAATTCTCATTTAATTAACTAAAATTAATTACCAACCATTTCTCTTATTATTTATCACACCAAGCAATCATCTAGATTAACATCCATATATTCAAATAAGTAATCACACATTTAATCATCCAATACACACACACACACAGAGACATATATATATATATATATATATATATATATATATATATTATTCGCACATCATTGAACTTGGGATTATATAGAGATTAATTAGTAAATTTAAATGTGACTACTCACCTTTGCCTCTAACTAATTCTTCCTACCAATATTCTTATCCAGCAACACTTTACTAAACCATTGTTATCTTCAATTAATCATCATCCGCTCCATTAATACATCGTCATGGTTTTCCCTTCTCTTAAATCGCATGCTTATGACCTCTTCCCCTTCCTTGCTCATGGTCACCTTCCTCCATCACTATTACATATGCCAATACCACTCCCATCCCGTAGGCTCAGCCTCCATAGGTTCATCCCCACCTCCGCCATTCTTCAACTTTTTAGATGCTAAACCATGGTTAAATTATGATATAAGAACTTTAGTAAAATTTGGTAGAGTTTGGAGTTGGTTTGATATGTTTTTAAGAAATTTAGTAAAGAAAGAAAAGAGAAGAAGCCATTAAAGAAGAGAAGAAAAAGATGAACAAGCTAAAAAAATGAACAGTACTATGAAGAAATGGAAGCATAAGGGTCCATATTTATAGCCTTAGAATCCTTAACCTTTAAGGAATGTTATTTGACAAAAATAACCTTCCTTAACCTCTAAATAAACATGTTTTTTCAACACTTACCATCATCACATCACTTCATTACTTTATGTCATCTTTACTAATACTTAGGGATGTATTTGGATAGAAAAGTGGATTAAAGTGAAGACTATTTTGATTTTGATGTGATTTGATTTGACTTGTGTTGGATTTGGTAAAAATATTTCTTTTTGTTCTTTTTTTATTTAATTAAACACTTAGCGTATTTAAACCTTAGTTCATATAAGTGAGGTGTTTATTTCTTTGTTAACATATTTATTTAATAACTATTCATGTTGAAAAAAGTTTACACAACTTATATTGAACAAAAAGTTAATTTTTCGACATAACGTATTTCAGTTACATTTTCTGTTTTTAATTAAACTGTTTATTTATGTAAACAAAACTTAAAAATAAGTTTCTTATCTTCTTTAAATAATTAAAACAAGTTTATTTTTAGTTATAAAACCACATTTAATAATGTGAAAATCCAATTGAAAAAATACGAAGTAAAATGCGATGAAATTTGTCAAACATTATGAAACAAGTGTTTATTTATAAATTTTTTATCAACCAATTGCTATCACTATATAATAATTTTAAAAAAGAATCATTTATTATTAAAAATAAAAATTGAACATATATCTAACTTTATCGAAGAGCGGCTTTTGTCATTTTTTGGGAAAATCCAAACTTCTTGAGTTTGTTATCAAATTCTAAAAATAAGTTTATCATTTTTATTTACCATATAAAACATGATAATTTAAATTTGAAAATTTTGTATTTGAATATTGTGAAGTTAATTAAATATTCCATTTAAAAGTGATAAAATTATATGTTGTTACAATTATATTCCAACTGCATCAGTCTTTCTCTTGAAGCACAATCGCAGCCGATGGATCATATCCCGTTTGGGTACATCTACCAAAATCATATTTTGATAATTTACTTGGAATCTATTTAGAATATGCTCATCATACCATATCATAAAGCCTACATTCTTAATGGTTAACCAAGAATTATATACTTTAGCCATTTTGTAGTTATTAGTACCATCCTCTTCTATAAAAAAAATTCATAGTATCGAACAACCAAACTCTAGCCCTCATTAGAAAGAAGTTGGAGTTTATACCTTAACCTTGCAACCAGAAAAAAAAAGGATAAATGAGGTTGAAAATCAACAAAAAGCAAAGGAAAAAATTACTTGTTAACTGTGTTTAACTGTAACCTCCTAATTTTCTTTCGACCATCGTTTATTTCCTCATTTCTTCACATCCCGCTTGCTCCTCGAATCTCATGTCTCCCTCTCTCCACCTTCCATTCCTTTTTCCTATTCATTCATATGATATTCTCTTTAGATCTTGCTTTTTCGTCTCTAACCTCTACAATGAAACATTAGTCTCTCCCTAAGCTTGCTGCTACGGTTATACCATTTCTCACCCGATCGAGGATAATCAAAATTAAGCCACCAGTTACTCCTCTTGATAATAGTGAGTGTCTGTCCTTGTTAAACTGCAATCAGAAACCATCCAAGTCATCTTCTCTTTACTACTTTCCTATATCCAAGGACCTCTAAGAGATTTTTGACATTTGTAAGCCCGTCCCTATAAGTGGTGTTGTGCCATCGCCTGCAGCCAAACCTTCTCTTTCATCTTACCTAGATGAATTTATGCTACTTGAAGTGTTAGTCGGTAACCAATATAATTATGGCCACAATAATACTACCTCTGATGTGTTATTATAGTTGCTTCAAATTGATGCTTCACTTTTATTACAACCTTTTAGTCATTAATGTACTCTCATAAGCCGAGAAATGCAGGATTATATATCTCTAGAAACTTTTTTTGCTGGAAATGTTGATAAAGCACTTGTCCCTCCTTATTAGGTTCTAGAGCTTGAGAAGGAATTTTGGAAGAATCATTTAGTGGCTTCTTTTAAGATAAATAATTTCCAAATGGTCTTGTTTAAAAGTATCTACTTAGTGTATAAAAGCTTAAAGGCACGGTCAAAGTGATTCTTACTAGGATATCTTCAATTTTGATCAAGCTAGGATGCTTGAATCTGATCCGCATATCATTGAAGACAATGTTTTATCATCGTAAATTGGACTCCATCTAAGGACTTAACTCATGAATAGGTCCAATCTATTTTTGTTTGTATGTGTCTATAATTCCCTCTCTTTACCGAATAAAAGAATAGTTGGCCATGCAGGGATGTTAGTTTTTTTTTATGGGGCTATAGTGCATAGAGGTAGAATGGCTTATGCCAGTGCCCTGTTGAGATTACATTGGACAAAGAGCTTCCCTCTACTATCTGTATTTTTGTCTGAAAACATTACTAGCCTTGTTGATATGTCTTTCTTATGGAAGCCTCCAACCCGTGGCACACTATTCTTCTTGCATGCACACTCTACCTTCTCTACAATCAGAAACCTCCATTCCAATTCCTCCTAAGAACCCATTACTGAAACCGCCTTCTAGGCAAGGGTGTATTAAGTCCTTTATTTCTCTTATTTAAGTTTATGGCCATGTTATAGGTCCTCTCCATAAGGATCTCTCTAGGTTAATGAAGTGCCTTGATGTAACTTACCACCTCCCATGATGATGCTGCTACTTATTAAGAGCTTATCCAGACCATGTGTGCCTTCTCCCTATCATATTTCCCATCCCCCCCTCCACTTGCTCCCGCACTTTTGGCTTCCTCCATATCTTCTACTGTTGTTTCCTTTTGCCTTGATGATATGGATGAGAGGATTTAATACTCCATCCATGATACTGTTCTTGTGACGAAGAGTTATGCTTCACCATGATTCTGCATGTGTTACTCTTCCATATTTTTAATGTTGCTCTCTTTGTTTTATGTAGTGTAAATTGTATAATGTGAGTTTATGATGTGCGAATTTTGTTGTGTAAGTTGTAGCTTCAAAGTTTTTCAACCTTAATCCTATTTTCTTCTATGATACAAAGAGTCGATGGGCCACTATTTAAAGTGGCTTGACTCGCCAAAAAATAATAAAGGAGAGAGAAAACGAAGAGGTAATAACTTGCAATATGAAATGTAACAACTATTAACAAGATTTCTTGTCAACACTCCAATGTAATTCCAAGAATAATGGACAGACTTGTTTGAATTAAGGGCGTGATACATTTAAGAATTATCTTCAAATTCATCTTCACTAGTTATTTAGTCTTGGGTCAGACCTTTCGACGTCGTCGAAAGGTTTAGTCCTTGGATTAGATAACCTTTCATCTCAGTTGATCTAATATAAGGTTCCGTGCACAGGTTTTACCTTTTGGTTAGGTTGAAATTCCCTGAGTTCTTCCGTTTAAGGTTGATTTTAATGTTGTAGAAAGGTTAGAGTGATTGCCCTCTTTGAGTTCAAGTAGGACAACAGACTCGTTGGGGGATATGTAGTAGCTTTCTACCATGTCAAAAGGTTTTCTAACTTATATCAAGTAGGTTCTAACCTTATCGAAAGTTATGGGAATGACCTCCTTTTGATTGAACCTTACTAATCCAGATTTTGACCTTGTCGAAAGGTTAAATCACTTAGTACGTAGCTTCGGAAGGTACAGGTATTGGTTGAGTATAGAGAATTGTCAACCTTGTCGAAAGGTTTAGAACATAGAACCAATGATTTTCGAAGGTTTTAGTGAATATCGAATAAATTAAATTGTCGACCTTGTCGAAGGGTACAGATTGAAGAGTTGTAGGCTTCGAAGGGTTGCAGTAGTTGTTCATGCAAGAGTATTGTCAACCTTGTCGACAAGAACCTTTCGATGAAGTTGAACCTGAAATAGAAGTTAAGCCAGCAAAGATTTAAGTAAATAGTAAAGTAATTAACAAAGCTTAGGACTTCCCTTTTTATAAGAAAAAGCTTTATTTTATTAAATTTCCCAAATCAACACACAATTAGGGTTACAATTCTTTGATTAAGAAGTTACAAGATTAGAATGAGATAATTCGGATCCCGAAACATGACCCATTGTGTCTTATTTATAGATGCAGGCGCACCCCCCTCGACTCCATGCTTTCAACTAGGTCGAAAGGTCTCTCTTTTATATGTAGCCGAGAACCTTTCAACTTTATCAAAAGATTTACCATTCATCTGCTATTATGGACCTTTCGACATTATCGAAAGGTCTGCTTTACTTTCGACTTTGTCGAAGGGTTTGTCTTTTTTAAACTGTTGTGAACTCTTCAACCTTGTCGAAAGGTTGCTCTTCACTTGATTATCGCCGAGAGCTATGCTTCCCTTCAATGTTGTTGAAAGGTTATTGAGACAACCCGATTTTTTCTCCATAAAAAGTCGTATCATCCTTTAAGAAAGAAAGGGATAGAAAAGATAAAAGAAAGAAGAGAAAGAAGAAAACAACACAAGAATCTCAGCAGCGGAACGAATAAATTATATTAATAACATAAATATTACATAGTATTACGACAATTATCAGAGTTACACAGTCAATACAACACATATTAGACAGTTATAAGCACCTGTCTAGTTATTACAACTCAATACATATCAGACAAACACTCGAGATACCAACACAGTGAAAAACTATATAACTATACGCAGAAGCCTCCTGCTCCATTTGCTCCTTCACAATTCGTCAAAGCTAACCTGAATCCTAACCTGAATTCTCTTGGTTACTCGTAAAAATTTGAGTACCCAAGAGTTAAAGAAAAACAGAAATAACTCCGGGTCAGACATGGGTCTGGTGTGAGTAACAGGTTAAAGTTGCTTAACTTTGAAAAACCTTTGAAAAGAAAAGGTATCACGTAAGACTTCCCACACATAAACATGGAAAAAAATTTACCTTACGCTAACCAAAACATTTGATAGGAAATCCAGTGATATTATAATAGTGTCTAGGGTTTTCAAGTAAATAAGAAATAGCCGAAATTGTTACATTTATTAAATTCCAGCTACTAGCCACAAAAGTAGGTAATACAATCAAAACCGTTGGCACTTATTGGTTTTTGGATTCCATACAATGGCTGGGCTACTGGGGTACCGCCCGTCACAGTACGTGGCCTAGATCACCGTACCGAGGATACTCCCAATCCCCTGCAATACAAAGCTGGACCCGTTCCTTACTGAACAGTTCCAAACAAGACAACCCCGCAGTTGTGATCAGCAACCGCACCACTAAGACGAAATAAAGGGACCTCTAGACAGGGATAAATCTTGCTCTCAAGTAGGGGCTACCCACGAAGCTTTGCTACACCTCCCCTGTTTTTCCATTCCCGGTTGATGAGGCTTGAGGCTACGATTACCTTTATAGGACATAACACTTAGAATGTTCATCGTCCACCTGACGATGTTCTGAAAGCATTCAATCCATACAAGTTCGTTCCGGGTTCGAACGAAACTGGAGGCATTATCTCGTTACACTCGTATTGGAATCACCCTCAGAGTTAACGACAATAACCCTTGCACTCTGAATCACCATCTTGAATCTATAAGTACTATTCCGTCAAACTCATTACGGAATCACCTACAGAGTTATACTGACGTATAGCCCTTACACCTCGAGTCTTCACTCGCTCCACTTGGATTAACGACCTAACGTTTAATTGGAATCGATGTGGTTTTCGGATCCCAAATATGGAAACCCGATCCCGGTCTCACCGAAATCCAAAGCGTGTCTTTTAAGGCCAAGTTGTTTTAAGTTTAAAACAATTCAATTCATTATCTAAATATACACATATAGATAATTCACAACACAATAGATAATCAACCTTATCATTATCAACATATAATTCATATCAAAATCAGATAATCCATATTATCATCCAAAAGCAACCAATGCATCCATATCACATATACTACTCATCTCATAACTGAGATTACAACCCATACATGGCAATTACTACCAATCATCAAACATAAACAATGATCTAATGATCACACCATTTATAATTAATTTAAAATGAATTAAATTAATTACTTAAACTCTAATTAATTTAAAATGAATTAAATTAATTACTTCATCATTAAAATTCTGCTTACTTCAACCATTAATTGATTACAAATCAATTTATAAATCATCATCTCAATATTTATTTCACTTAATCATTACTGATTAACCATCTCTAGTTACAATAAGTAATTAGCATTTAATTTTAATTACACAAGTTAATTACTTAAATCCTTTGCAAATAATTAACTTGTAATTTCTTAATTAATTAATTAATTAAAATTACATTAATCACTTATGCATTATTAATTATACCTTAATTAATCAATTTCAAATTACATCATTAATTAATCAATTAATGATTTCTAACTATATTTAATCAATCTCTAACATAAATTAATTACATAAGTAATTAATCTTCAATTTAATCCAAATATATTAATCACCCATGATTAATAACCATTCAGTAATTAACTGCTTTAATTTCCCATCCCATAAATTAATTATTCTTAATTAATTATCTTCATTAATCACTTGATTAATTTTCAAATAAGTTAAATCCAAATTACTTCTATAAATAATATCTTTAATTACATCCTGTAATTATTAATTAATTACTTCCTTAAGTAATTACAATCCATAAATTACATAAAGTAATTATCAATAATCCACAAATGTTTAAATTAATTCAACTAAACTAATCACATTAATCAAATTAATTACATCAAGTAATTAATTAATTAATTAATTACTTTATTAAGTAATTAAACTTAAACAATTGATTATTATTAATTAATTAATCTAATTAATTATTGAAATTAATCACATTAATTAATTGTTAAATAATCTTAAGTTAATGACCTTCATTAACATTTCTTAATTACTTAATTAAGAATTAAATCATATAAATCATTACTAATTATCAATTAATTAATATTTAATTATTATTTAATTAATCTCTAATTATTAATTAATTAAGTGTTAATTAAAATCTTAATTAATCATTAATCACTTGATTAAATAAATCTTAATCATAAATTAAAATTTAATTAACCATCCTTAATTATAGATTAATTAAACTTAATTAATTAATCTTAAATTTTTATTAATTACTTAAAAATTATTAGTTACTTAATTAATCATCCACACTATTAATCAATTAAATAATTAATATTCCATTCAAATTATTTTAATAATTTAAATAAAACTAATTTAAGTTCTAAATTAAGATACATTCTTCTTTATACAAAGTATTTTAAACACTTTGTTTCAAAAAAAAATTAAAACTTAAAAATTTCTTTTTAAATTTCAAACTGAAATACATTTTAAATTTTCATTCCAGATTCAACTTAAAATTTTAAAACTTTACTTACACTTCCTTCTTTTTTTTTAAATTCAAGTTATTTAACCTTTTCTAAAAATGGTTAAAACAAATTTAAATTTAAAAACTTATTAAATTTTAAAAACTGTCATAAAAATCAAATCCCTGGTTTAAAACTGAATTTAACCTTATTTTAAACCTTATTTCATAAATTTAAAACTTATAGTTTTAAATTCAAAAATAAAGTTCCTGTATACTTTAAAAGTTTAAAATCTAAATTTAAATTCCAGATTTAAATTCAAACTCAGGCTCCATATTTCTGTTTTCCAGATTTTAAACTTGTTTTAAATTTTCAGTTGCATTTTAAAAATTTGCTTTTAAATTTTTGAACAGAAAAACAGTTCCCTGTTTTGGTTTAATCATCTTACATTTTTGAATTCAAAAATGATTCAAAATCTCAGATTTAAATTATTAAATTCAAAACTTAGTTTCAGGTTAAAAATTCCAGTTTGAACTTCATTTGCAATTTGAAATTTTACTTTTAAATTTTAAACGCAGAAAGACAGTTTTTCTGATTTTAGTTTATAACCAAACTTAAATTTTAAAAGCATTTCAAATTTATTTCAAAGGTCTAAAATTTAAAACTTACTGAATACAAATTCAATTTCAGATTCAAGGCTTATTTCAGATTTTTTTGATTGCATTTTACTTTTTACTTCAATTTTATAAAATTTGGAAAACAGGTTTCTGACCAAACTTTAAAACTAATTAAAATTTTCAAAAATTAAATTATTTCAAACCTAAGGTTTAAATTGATTGAATTCAAATTTAAATTCAGTTTTTAATTCTTAGGTTTAAATTTTAGTTTACATTTCAAAACCTTACTTTAAAATTTAAAAATAACAGTACAGGTTTCTAACCAACTTAAAAAAAACCTGAAACACTACACCTTCCCGAGCCACCATATAATTACTTCGAGTAAATAACTTCCTTACTCCGAGTCACCACTCCCATTTACCCGAGACAAACACGAGATACTACAGTTGCTACAACCCCAACCTGGAACAACACAGCACCTCAACATCCTAACCTGTCAACAACTCATTCACGCGCCTCCGGCCACCGCTCCCCCTAAAACTCCCGGTGCTTCGACTACCCACCATCTTCCAATGCCCAAAGAACGGTTGAACTCGATCAACTGTAATGGCCGAAAAGTTCGAACTTACCCAACTCAGTAAAACTAGGGCTCTTAACTAAAAATCCCAAATTCAACATCATAATTGAATTTCAATTCAGACTAAAAAATTTCCATATAATCCCTGATAGATACACTATCTTCATAAACAATTTCAACCAAATCCATTGCAGGATTCAACTGTACTTATCAAATAAGTATGATATAGTAAATGTGAAACTATACTTCGAATTAATCATTAAAAATTGTAATACTATTTTTAAAAAATCATAATTTTGGTAGTTGTATTGAAGTGAATCTCTGAAACATTGATTCATGATACTTTAAATTTTCCATTTATAAAGAATTAAGCTATGTTGTTTATATTGCAGTCAACACCCAAACTATACTGCTAAAGAAAAATTTTAAAAAATTATTTTATCATGAAATATACAAATTTCATTCAATGATAAAACACAATAGCAAACAGATCAAGAGAAATGAATTATTTTAAACATAGATTGTACAGTCAGAACTTTGGGGAAACAACATGCCTCATACCCATATACACAGGCAATTTTAAAAACATATACAAAATTAAACTCATCAAATAAACTAGCATGCAAACTTAATTTATTTTAAATTAGGTGTTACTCACCTGAAATTGTACATAGTCCAGATTGAAAATTCATGAATGCAGACAGAACTTTGATTTCCTTGCAGAAAGCTTTAAACCTGAATGCTTTTTTTTTAAAAAATTCCTTCCAGATGAAATGCAGGTCTTCATACTTGATTTAATTTGCATGTTCTAGAGTTTTGAAAAATGAATGCATGTCTTCTTGTTTAATGGTTACAGATGCATATTCCTCAGGTTATTTGGAAAAAAATGCAGGCTTCACTTCATAAAAATTGAAATGCAGGCCTTCAGTTTTGGAGGATGCAGATTTGTATTTTTAGGAGTTGAATGCAAGTGTTTACAGGTTTGAGAAATGCAAGTGTTTGCTTGAAATTGGAATGTATGTTTGCATTTTGCAGATTGAATATGATTTGGGATATGTTCAAGCAATTTGATTCTGCAGGTTAGAGGAGCATGATTATAAAGAGGGTTTCAGATTTGTTTAGAAATGGGAAAAAATGAGAAAAGAAGATAAAAGAAACATGCAAGTTAAAATAACAAAGTTTTGAATTAAAGGGAAATAAAAACTAAAATTTGACACTTGCCCTAAGCTATCAACACATGTAAATTCATGTTCTAAATTACATACACATGTTAATTATGCTTACATATGTCTTTTAAATGTTTTTGTTATTTTATTTAAATGTTAAGAAAAATTAAACTTAATGAATGTTTAAACTTAGTAAATTATTTAGTTCTTAGACTTAGTTATGCATATATTTAATTTATAAAGAACAAAGCAAAGTATTATAATAGATAAAACAATATACAAGTAATTCATTTGAAAAGGATACTTTTAAATAATCAAAATAAATTTATAAAAGAGGTTACAATAACATACATGAATACATGTTTCATAATTAAAATTGTATTTTAAATTTCAAATTAAATTTACAAATCAAAATTATCAATCAATATTTTAAAGAGAATAACACAAATATTTTTGTAACTTATTTAATATTCAAACTTAAGTAAAATTGAATTTTAAACCAATAGAACATTTATCTCATATATTTAAAATCATATAGTATTTTATTAAATATTTTTTTAAAAAGCTTAAATCCAAAAATAAATCACAATTTCTATTTTCAAAATATTAAAATTATGCTATACTGATTTAACAACTTATCTATTTAAAATATATAAAAATACATATACATTATTAAATAGAAAACAGATTTATTAGTTTATTAAAAATAAATTCACAAATTAAATATTTAAATAAAGAAGATTATTAAATCAAATCAAATTTATTAACAATTATCAATTCAATTTAAATTTAAACTCAGATTATTAAATTTAAGTTGTCCAAAATTCTGGGATATTACAATCCTTCCCTCTTAAAAGAATTTCGTCCCCGAAATTTAAAACAAAGGTAATTTAATAATCTATTTACAGATTTTATTTTAATATACAGCATATGTTAATCACATGCTAACAACCAAAGCAACCAATTCACACAATCAAAACAAATCTAATTATTCAAAAGAATTTTGGATAGAACTTCACGAGTTTCCCCGGTATATATATATCGGGATATTCGCTCTATAGAATCCAATCAATCAATACTACTAAGCTATAGAGCTCCTAACAACAATTCTATAAAGAATATCAGACTACAAACGAGTCTGACTCAACAACCAAACCATCCTAAACTGCTGGTCCTACAACCAGAAATATCAAACACGTACTCCCTCAGAGATACGTCAAAACACTCTGAATTCTAGTTATCTAAACTGGCAATTCAACTCTAAAAAACCAAACACTCAACTAACCCATCACAGAAGAAACCAAAACACTTCGGAGCCAGCTTCCCAAACTTATAGCTCCTTGGATCAGAGAAAAACTTAACCAAAATCAAATCTCCGATTCCAGAATCCAAATTCTCCGCCTCTTATCCATAAAAACTCTTCGGACGATCCTGGGCTACCAACATCGTTCCTGATCAACTCAACTCTACGCTAATGCCTCTAGAAACAGACTGAATCAAAACAATCCAATGATCTCCTCAAGATCACTCAAAAACCAAGAACACAAACCCCGCTTCTCAATAACAGAAGACATAACAAACTTCTTCTTATCTGGAACAAGAAAACAAAAACATCTCCAAACTGCTTCCGCTGCACAACTCTGATTCGAAACAGAAGAAAATGCTGAAGAACCCAAGCACAGACTAGACAACCCAGCACAGAAATATGGTTCCATATATCCATAAAAAAAACTCAGATGTTCCTCCGAAACCTGAGCTACTCCACCAACTTCTATCTTAAAGAACCAACAATCTACTAACTGAACTACCAGTTCCATTCCTGGAAAGAAAACTCGATCTTCAGATGCAGATAAACTCTGACAATCCAAAAGAACATACCATCGCAAGTCACTTTTGCGATTAACTCAGTCTAAATCCAAAGAAACTTCTCTCTCTCAACCAAACAGAATAGCTTATGCTGGCTTAGCCAACTTACCAGAGAAATAAGTTCACTCTGTTGCTTCTGAACTCCACTTTAGAAAAACTACTCAGCTAGAAGACTCCTTACCAACTCAGAACACTCTGCTAAACTCGGCCACATCACCGAGCAGACTCACTTCTTATTCTTGTTCCAAAGAAACATCTTCGGAAATATCCATATTCAGTGCATCTCATCACACAGCTACTATTTCCTGAGATATCAAGATATCATCACTCACTTGCTTGCTTCTGCCCAAACGACAGATCCAAACTCAATTCTGCACTTCAAAGATGAACTCCAAACCTTTGCAGGTTACCTTCAGAGAACGATTAAGTCCATCATCACTACAGAACTCACTCGAGACGGTATTCGGTCTATAATCTCGAAAAATACACTTCCAACCCCATCCATCAAACTCCAACCAATGGTAGTCATGTTACACACACTTCTACCTCATCTACCTTTATAACTTATATTGGAAAAACCTGAACAGGTAACCCAACAAATAGGTAGAACCATAAATATATATATATATATATATATATATTAAAAATAAAAATACGCTCTCTCAAGATAGACACCACTACAGAGACTAGGTATTCACTCAGCCTAATGCTCTGATACCAAAATGAGACGAACCCAACTTTTTCTCCACAAAAAGTCGTATCATCCTTTAAGAAAGAAAGGGATAGAAAAGAGAAAAGAAAGAAGAGAAAGAAGAAAACAACACAAGAATCTCAACAGCGGAACGAATAAATTATATTAATAACATAAATATTACATAGTATTACGACAATTATCAGAGTTACACAGTCAATACAACACATACTAGACAGTTATAAACACCTGTCTAGTTATTACAACTCAATACATATCAGACAAACACTCAGAGATGCCAACACAGCGGAAAACTATATAACTATACGCAGAAGCCTCCTGCTCCATTTGCTCCTTCACAATTCGTCAAAGCTAACCTGAATCCTAACCTGAATTCTCTTGGCTACTCATAAAAATTTGAGTACCCAAGAGTTAAAGAAAAACAGAAATAACTCCGTGTCAGACATGGGTCTGGTGTGAGTAACAGGTTAAAGTTGCTTAACTTTGAAAAACCTTTGAAAAGAAAAGGTATCACATAAGACTTCCCACACATAAACATGGAAAAGTTTTTACCTTACGCTAACCAAAACATTTGATAGGAAATCCAGTGATATTATAATAGTGTCTAGGGTTTTCAAGTAAATAAGAAATAGCCGAAATTGTTATTTATTAAATTCCAGCTACTAGCCACAAAAGTGGGTAATACAATCAAAACCGTTGGCACTTATTAGTTTTTGGATTCCATACAATGGCTGGGCTACTGGGGTACCACCCGTCACAGTACGTGGCCTAGATCACCGTACCGAGGATTACTCCCAATCCCCTGCAACACAAAGCCGGACCTGTTCCTTACTGAACAGTTCCAAACAAGACAACCCCGCAGTTGTGATCAGCAACCGCACCACTAAGCCGAAATAAAGGGACCTCTAGACAGGGATAAATCTTGCTCTCAAGTGGGGGCTACCCACGAAGCTTTGCTGCACCTCCCCTGTTTTAGCCATTCCCGGTTGATGAGGCTTGAGGCTACGATTACCTTTATAGGACATAACACTTAGAATGTTCATCGTCCACCTGACGATGTTCTGAAAGCATTCAATCCATACAACTTCGTTCCGGGTTCGAACGAAACCGAAGGCATTATCTCGTTACACTCGTATTGGAATCACCCTCAGAGTTAACGACAATAACCCTTGCACTCTGAATCACCATCTCGAATCTATAAGTACTATTCCGTCAAACTCATTACGGAATCACCCACAGAGTTATACTGATGTATAGCCCTTACACCTCGAGTCTTCACTCGTTCCACTTGGATTAACGACCTAACATTTAATTGGAATCGATGTGGTTTTCGGATCCCAAATATGGAAACCCGATCCCGGTCTCATCGAAATCCAAAGCGTGTCTTTTAAGGCCAAGTTGTTTTAAGTTTAAAACAATTCAATTCATTATCTAAATATACACATATAGATAATTCACAACACAATAGATAATCAACCTTATCATTACCAACATATAATTCATATCAAAATCAGATAATCCATATTATCATCCAAAAGCAACCAATGCATCCATACCACATATACTACTCATCTCATAACTGAGATTACAACCCATACATGGCAATTACTACTAATCATCAAACATAAGCAATGATCTAATGATCACACCATTTATAATTAATTTAAAATGAATTAAATTAATTACTTAAACTCTAATTAATTTAAAATGAATTAAATTAATTACTTCATCATTAAAATTCTGCTTACTTCAACCATTAATTGATTACAAATCAATTTATAAATCATCATCTCAATATTTATTTCACTTAATCATTACTGATTAACCATCTCTAGTTATAATAAGTAATTAGCATTTAATTTTAATTACACAAGTTAATTACTTAAATCCTTTGCAAATAATTAACTTGTAATTTCTTAATTAATTAATTAATTAAAATTACATTAATCACTTATGCATTATTAATTATACCTTAATTAATCAATTTCAAATTACATCATTAATTAATCAATTAATTATTTCTAACTATATTTAATCAATCTCTAACATAAATTAATTACATAAGTAATTAATCTTCAATTTAATCCAAATATATTAATCACCCATGATTAATAACCATTCAGTAATTAACTGCTTTAATTTCCCATCCCATAAATTAATTATTCTTAATTAATTATCTTCATTAATCACTTGATTAATTTTCAAGTAAGTTAAATCCAAATTACTTCTATAAATAATATCTTTAATTACATCCTGTAATTATTAAATAATTACTTCCTTAAGTAATTACAATCCATAAATTACATAAAGTAATAATCAATAATCCACAAATGTTTAAATTAATTCAACTAAACTAATCACATTAATCAAATTAATTACATCAAGTAATTAATTAATTAATTACTTTATTAAGTAATTAAACTTAAACAATTGATTATTATTAATTAATTAATCTAATTAATTATTGAAATTAATCACATTAATTAATTGTTAAATAATCTTAAGTTAATGACCTTCATTAACATTTCTTAATTACATAATTAAGAATTAAATCATATAAATCATTATTAATTATCAATTAATTAATATTTAATTATTATTTAATTAATCTCTAATTATTAATTAATTAATTGTTAATTAAAATCTTAATTAATCATTAATCACTTGATTAAATAAATCTTAATCATAAATTAAAATTTAATTAACCATCCTTAATTATAGATTAATTAACCTTAATTAATTAATCTCAAATCTTAATTAATTCACTTAATTATTAATTACTTAATTAATCATCCACGTTATTAATTAATTAAATAATTAATATTCCATTTAAATTAATTTAATAATTTAATCTAACTTAAGATACAGTCTTCTTTATACAAAGTATTTTAAACACTTTGTTTCAAACAAAAATTCAAATTAAAAAATTTCTTTTTAAATTTCAAACTGAAATACATTTTAAATTTTCATTCCAGATTCAACTTAAAATTTTAAAACTTTACTTACACTTCCATCTTTATTTTTAAATTCAAGTTATTTAACCTTTTCTAAAAATGGTTAAAACAAATTTAAATTTAAAAACTTATTAAATTTTAAAAACTATCATAAAAATCAAATCCCAGGTTTAAAACTGAATTTAACCTTACTTTAAACCTTATTTCATAAATTTAAAACTTATAGTTTTAAATTTAAAACTAAAGTTCCTATATACTTTAAAAGTTTAAAATCTAAATTTAAATTCCAGATTTAAATTCAAACTCAGGTTCCATATTTCTGTTTTCCAGATTTTAAACTTGTTTTAAATTTTCAGTTGCATTTTAAAAATTTGCTTTTAAATTTTTAAACAGAAAAACAGTTCCCTGTTTTGGTTTAATCATCTTATATTTTTGAATTCAAAAATGATTCAAAATCTCAGATTTAAATTATTAAATTCAAAATTAAGTTTCAGGTTAAAAATTCCAGTTTGAACTTCATTTAAAATTTAAAATTTTACTTTTAAATTTTAAACACAGAAAGACAGTTTTTCTGATTTTAGTTTATAACCAAACTTAAATTTTAAAAGCATTTCAAATTTATTTCAAAGGTCTAAAATTTAAAACTTACTGAATACAAATTCAATTTCAGATTCAAGGCTTATTTCAGATTTTTTTGATTGCATTTTACTTTTTACTTCAATTTTATAAAACCTGGAAAACAGGTTTCTGACCAAACTTTAAAACTAATTAAAATTTTCAAAAATTAAATTATTTCAAACCTAAGGTTTAAATTGATTGAATTCAAATTTAAATTCAATTTTTAATTCTTAGGTTTAAATTTTAGTTTACATTTCAAAACCTTACTTTAAAATTTAAAAATAACAGTACAGGTTTCTGACCAACTTAAAAAAAACCTAAAACACTACACCTTCCCTAGCCACCATATAATTACTTCGAGTAAATAACTTCCTTGCTCCGAGTCACCACTCCCATTTACCCGAGACAAACACGAGATACTACAGTTGCTACAACCCCAACCTAGAACAACACAGCACCTCAACATCCTAACCTGTCAACAACTCATTCACGCGCCTCCGGCCACCACTACCCCTAAAACTCCGGTGAAGTCTTCGACTACCCACCATCTTCCAATGCCCAAAGAACGGTTGAACTCGATCAACTGTAATGGCCGAAAAGTTCGAACTTACCCAACTCAGTAAAACTAGGGCTCTTAACTAAAAATCCCAAATTCAACATCATAATTGAATTTCAATTCAAACTAAAAAAATTCCCTATAATCCCTGATATATACACTATCTTCATAAACAATTTCAACCAAATCCATTGCAGGATTCAACTGTACTTATCAAATAAGTATGATATAGTAAATGTGAAACTGTACTTTGATTTAATCATTAAAAATTGTAATACTATTTTTAAAAAATCATAATTTTAGTAGTTGTTTTGAAGTAAATCTCTAAAACATTGATTCATGATACTTTAAATTTTCCATTTATACAGAATTAAGCTATGTTGTTTATATTGCAGTCAACACCCAAACTATACTGCTAAAGAAAACTTTTAAAAAATTATTTTACCATGAAATATACAAATTTCATTCATTGATAAAACACAATAGCAAACAGATCAAGAGAAATGAATTATTTTAAACATAGATTGTACAGTCAGAACTTTGGGGAAACAACATGCCTCATACCCATATACACAGGCAATTTTAAAAACATATACAAAATTAAACTCATCAAATAAACTAGCATGCAAACTTAATTTATTTTAAATTAGGTGTTACTCACCTGAAATTGTACATAGTCCAGATTGAAAATTCATGAATGCAGACAGAACTTTGATTTCCTTGCATAAAGCTTTAAACCTGAATGCTTTTTTTAAAAAAAATTCCTTCCAGATGAAATGCAGGTCTTCATACTTGATTTAATTTGCATGTTCCAGAGTTTTGAAAAATGAATGCATGTCTTCTTGTTTAATGGTTACAGATGCATATTCCTCAGGTTATTTGGAAAAAAATGCAGGCTTCACTTCATAAAAATTGAAATGCAGGCCTTCAGTTTTGGAGGATGCAGATTTGTATTTTGAGGAGTTGAATGCAAGTGTTTACAGGTTTGAGAAATGCAAGTGTTTGCTTGAAATTGGAATGTATGTTTGCATTTTGCAGATTGAATATGATTTGGGATATGTTCAAGGAATTTGATTCTACAGGTTAGAGGAGCATGATTATAAAGAGGGTTTCAGATTTGTTTAGAAATGAAAAAAAATGAGAAAAGAAGAGAAAAGAAACATGCAAGTTAAAATAACAAATGTTTTGAATTAAAGGGAAATAAAAACAAAAATTTAACACTTGTCCTAAGCTATCAACACATGTAAAGTCATGTTCTAAATTACATACACATGTTAATTATGCTTACATATGTCTTTTAAATGTTTTTGTTATTTTATTTAAATGTTAACAAAAATTAAACTTAATGAATGTTTAAACTTAGTAAATTATTTAGTTCTTAGACTTAGTTATGCATATATTTAATTTCTAAAGAACAAAGCAAAGTATTATAATAGATAAAACAATATACAAGTAACTCATTTGAAAAGGATACTTTTAAATAATCAAAATAAATTTATAAAAGAGGTTACAATAACATACATGAATACATGTTTCATAATTAAAATTGTATTTTGAATTTCGAATTAAATTTACAAATCAAAATTATCAATCAATATTTTAAAGAGAATAACACAAATATTTTTGTAACTTATTTTAATAATCAAACTTAAGTAAAAATGAATTTTAAACCAATAAAACATTTATCTCATATATTTAAAATCATATAGTATTTTATTAAATATTTTTTTAAAAAGCTTAAATCCAAAAATAAATCACAATTTCTATTTTCAAAATATTAAAATTATGCTATACTAATTTAACAACTTATCTATTTAAAATATATATAAATACATATACATTATTAAATAGAAAAAAGATTTATTAGTTTATTAAAAATATATTCACAAATTAAATATTTAAATAAAGAAGATTATTAAATCAAATCAAATTTATTAACAAAAATCATCAATTCAATTTAAATTTAAACTCAGATTATTAAATTTAAATTGTCCAAAATTCCGGGATATTACAGTTATCCTCCATTTTTTGCTGTTTTATGAGTGTTGCTTTCTTCATAAAACCTTTCGATATTATCGAAAGGTATCCTGGATGTGCTTCGACCGGTTCGAAAGGCGTGTTATGCTTTCAAAAAGGTCATTATGGAGTTGCACAAACTTGCTTTGACTTCTTTATCTTCTTCGAAAGGTAAGAAGTCCTTGGATACTAAGAGATGGAACCTTTCGACTCCTTTGAAAGGTTTGGGATTATTAAACTCTAATGACTGCATCCCTTCAACTCTTTCGAAAGGTTTGGGCTGTGCTTCTTTTCTTTTGTCTTTATTGAAAGGCCTTTCGACTTAGTCGAAAGGTTGATTTTTGGTGTAATATTTTACCCCTCCCCAATTCGAAGGGAAACTCTTGACTTTCCAAGTCTTCTTTGTCGAAAGGTATAAAATTTTCTTCTTCTTGGCCTTCTTGCGTTGATCTGGGATGTCCATCTAAATCTGATCCAACAGTTGAAAATTTAGGCGAATTTTTTTATATACGCTTCTTCTCCTTCATCCTCTTTTACCTGCAAACAAAATTATCGCGTAAAAGTAAAAAAAATTCTCCAATGCTTCCTAAATTTTGATTTATAACAAGGTAATTTCCCAAAATCGATTCATAATTCCTAGATTAATCTCTGCTCTTTTCAGTTTTCCATCAAATCCCCAGTTTTACAATCCCCTAAACTAAAATTCAATTTGACATTGGTTTTCCAAAAAAAATTCTCCTAAATCGGTTTCTAAATTAACAAAAATCATAATTGGGTTTGGATTTTGAGGTTGGTGGCGTTTAATAAAGGAATTTCCTTTATCGAGTTTAATTTTAAACCAAAATGTCTTATTTTTGCTTTACGTTTTTACCTAGGTTTTTGATTTATTGAAAACCTTTATTCTTCTTTTGAAACCGAGTTGAAGCAATTTCAATTTAGATCTATTTTGCTAATTGGTTAGATTTTCTTGTTCTTCAATAAAAAAATTGAAAATCGCATTTATTATTGGGTTCGGGTTTGGTTAAACTCGATATGATAACCTGGAACCCTTTCGTGTACAAGTTAACGACACAAAATGACTTTTCTACCCCTTCGAAAGAGATTGAGGCGGAAATAATGGATTTTCCCTCTTTGTGCCTTTCGATGGGGTCGAAAGGTATTGTGAAGCAAACTTTACCATTGTTGCCGAAAGGTAAGATAATTAAATGGTGTAACCTTTCGACAACGAGCTCTCGACAAGGTTGAAGAATTTCAAAATTCTTCAACCCTTTTGACTAATAGTTTTAGACAATGATGAAATTCTTTGACCTTAGAGTTGTCTTTGACCATCTTTGTTGAAATTTTAAAAGCACACATGAGTTGAACCTGAAACCTTTCTACTTGAATGGGTATGACATGTTTTGACAACTTTGACCAGAACTTTCGAAAACATGAACAATGTTAATATTTTTAACTTAGGGATTTTAAGTTTTGGTTTCGACTATGTCGAAAGGTCTTTCGATTTAACTTCATGTTACACTTTCAAGATTTTCAGTAATATTGAAGTATGTGGTCAAGGTTGATGTCATTATCCTTCCAACATTGTTGAAAGATTGAATTGCTAATCTTTCGACAATGTCGAAAGTTTGATCTATAAACCTTTCGAATTTGTTGAAAGATTTTACTATAAACCTTTCGTCATCGTCAGTGGCTTTTACTATAAACCTTTCATCACCGTCGGAGATTTTACTAGAAACTTTCAACTTTGATGAAAGCTTTTATTACAAACCTTTCAACTTTTTTGAAAGCTTTTACAATAAAGTTTTTTTTGACTTAAAATTTTTCACACCATTCTTAAAACTTGGTTCAAATTTTCAAATTTAGGCTATCTAAGCAAACTTTTTTGTTTTTTTTGAATTATTGATTGCTTTCTAAACTCATAAATAGATAAGAGATTTAACTAAAACATTTTCACCTGACAGAATCAGAGCTCTCCAAAGGTTAAAGCCATTGCTAAGAACTCCTTTATCAAAATTTACGGTGAAGTTAATGCTATTCTCAAAGACTTCGGCATCACCGGGATCAAAGCTATCCCTCCTAAACTAACTAATACCATTGACAACCCTTCGAAAGGTTATTTTGCATATACAGCGATCCACATATGGAATGGTGGATTTCTTTCATTTCTCGAATTCTTACTTTCCTACTGGTCTTATGTCGGAGTTGCACCCACACAACCGTCCTTAAATGTTTACACTCACCTTCTATATTTGGAAATGCTGGAGCTGGAATCTGAACTTCCTTCGGTTAATGCTGAAGTTCTATACACCTAGACCAAGTTGTCAAGGTTAAGTAACCTTAATAAGCAGCTTTGAAGAGTAAATGTGTATAAAAAAAACATATATCAGATGGCATCAATAAGTTCAAGGACTGAGAAAATCAATTCTTCTTCTTCAAGTGCTTTGCTGATGCTCACAAGACTTTTGCCTTCCCCGTAAGTTTACTTTAATGTTGTCTTTGCTTTACTCTATGTTTTCCGTTAATTAATCTCTGACTTTCTAGGTCAATCTTCAAAGAAACTCGGTGATGCCGACAAGAAAACCATTGACCCTTTAACCGCATCTTCAAAGCAATTTGGGAGCAGGATGAGGCTCTTACCCCTTCAAATCTAAGAAAACATTCTTTGCTGCTTCCTAGCCAGGGATTCCAGGAACTTCTCCCGCAATCATGCACACTTCTCGTGGCAAGCGCTTATTTTATTTAGGCGATGTTGAGGATTTCACTTCGATGACGCCTATATCTGTTTGACTATGTTGCAGATCCCTCAAAGGCCATTGTATCCTTAAGTGGTACTTCTCCTCCTCCATCATCTTCGGAGTTGATATTATTCTTAGAGGCCTTTGCTAGATCTCTTAAAAGAAAATTAATAGTGCCTTCTAAAGATGCTCCTTCATGAAAATGGCAAAAATACTGATGTAGAGGAAGAAGAGGAACGTATATCTTCTGAATGAGTGCTAAAGAGCCCCGTCGTTGAAGCCTCTAAAGACCAAATGGATAAAATTCCTTCTACTCCGACTCACCAATTGAACCAGCATAAATGCAGCTTGCTCTTCTAAAGACTCCTTCTAAGATGCAAATTCCACCGAAGCCATCATCTTATGCTCCTTCGTCGACCAATTTGGACGAATTGGTTAAGCTTATCCTCTATTCAAAATCTTTTACTTCTTCTTCCCTGTCGTCATTCAGTTTACACTTGGCATAAAATCATCGCTCTCTGATGGAGCAACAACTTTTGGTAAGCTCTCACCAAATTAATCCTACCATCACTGGATCTTTCTAATTGGTAACTTGTGTTTCTCTTCTTTTTGCTACAGATTTCTAGGAACTGTCTTTAGATGAATATGTGTCCAAGCTCTATTTTGGATCCTCCAAGCTAAAGGAGGAAAATGTTGAACTCAAAAATCAACTATCCTCTTTGAATGATGCTGAAAATGACACTTCCTCTAAGTTATAGCGAGTCAAGGCTTCCCTTAACAGGGTTGAAGTTGATCTAGAAACGAAGAGGCAAGATCATCAACTTACCTTCGATGGAAAATATACAATGGAGCTAGCTATAAAAGACTCGAAAGATGAGAAAGCTCGTTTGGTTTCCATGAATACTTTGCTGAAAAGCAAATTTAAACGGACCAGAGCTTCGCTCAAACTCGCTCTCCAAACCCTGTCCGAAGTCAAAAAGCAATTCTCTGAGTTTGTTAAATCTACCTTGGGCCCATATTGTTGAAATGTTATGAAGATGCCCTCATGCTCTCCTATGCCGACAATCATGAAAAATGTCCTAACTTCAGCTTTCTCTCTCTTGACCCAACTTTAGACAAAATAGTTATGGATAAAATCGACCAAATTAGGCAGGGTTATGGGCTCAAAGGAAGGAGGAGATAGATAATGTTGTGGAAGCCCTTTCTTTTGATATGCCCTCATTCGATATTGAATTCGATTATGAAGAGGAGGAAGATAAAGTTAATGATACCGTTGAAAAGGATGATGATGATGAAGTTGATAGGGTAGTAATTATGATGATGACAATGATGATAACCCCTTTGGATGTCAAGGCCTTGTTGGAGACAAAAGGGGGCCTTTCGGTGCTTCAAGGATGGACAGTGGTGATCAAACCGAAGCTCCTGAGACAAAACAACCCCCTCCAAAAGATATTCCTCCATCATCCCTTGGTCCATCTGCCCTTCCAGAGGAAGAAACTGCTCCCACCCACTCCAAGGATCTACAAGAGAAAGAACAGGCTCCCCAAGCTTTCACTCCTATTTCAAAGGTATAGGATTCTATATTTAAATGTCTTACACTTTGAAGATTTTAGTTAGCGGTAAATTATTTTTCTTAAATAAAGAAAAAGTCAAATTTTCCCTATGGAACAAAACTTGAAAGCAAACAGGTGGAAATTAACAAGTTATATAGGGAGTTAGATAAATTAATAAAGGAACGCAATGCTTTATATAAGAAATATCGTAGTCTGGATAGGTGTACCTCTGTTTTAGCATCTTTTAAATATCATAGGGCGGCTCTTTTACTAAAGAAAGCGCGTCTTCGGTACGACGCTCTCTTGAAGGAAAATAGAGAGTTAATAACTCTATTCTGGATGATGATGGATTTTCATTAATTTTTTGTATAAAGCATATTGTAGACACTCTATTATAGATTTTCCTTACTTAGCTGAATCCAGTGGGGGTATCCTTGGACGTTTTTAAAAAGGATACTTAGATGAATTCGGATCTGACCCACATCTTGGAGCCTGCTGGAATTTATCGCAGGTCAAATCAATTCCTCAAGATCTCCTCGCTGAATGCTTAAGTATTATGTGGATAAATTTGTTTTTGAGTTTCTCTCTAAGTCCATTTTGTACGAACTAGAAATGAATAATTGTTAATATGTAACAAGTAATCGAGTTATGAATATATGTTTTTGTTATGCTTTCTATACTTAGCTTCTTTTTACTGTGCTATTTCAGAATGTCAGTTCTTTAGGTCATGTCGTCCCAAGAGATCACCTAAGTCAATATGTTAACTTGAGGAGATTTTACTCTAAAAATGCACCAATTTTGAAGACTTCAAAGTTCGCAAGATATTGCTTTCTTTGGGGTTTACAAAATTTTACTTGGAATACCCCAGTCTCCACTTTGACTTTCTCGGTGAAGAAAAGGAGTCATTCTAAAAAAAATCAGAACATTCCATTCCAAGTTAATTTGTTGTCGTTATAGTCCAACAGCCGAAAAATGGGATTATATTTCCGCCGGTTATAACTCCTGAATGAGTCACTATGCCTTTTAACTCAACAGTCATGCTTTCAGCTAACACTTTAGAAAAATTAGGAATGTGGTCTCTCAACTTTAGATGTAATGAAAGTGTTTATTGTACCTTTTAACTTTATGGTTATTCGAGTTATAATCCATTATTGTAATAATAAAGATATATTTTATCCTAATTAAGATTTTTTTCTCATTTCCTTTTGTTTAAATAGGAGCCATAATTATCTACAACCTCTCCCACCCAAAAATTAATATCCCACGTTGATGCAATCAGAAAGAGATTACTATTAGAGAGTGGAGCAAATTTGGTTCAGGATGAAGTATTATTAGAATGCTTTGATGGCAACGTTTGAGCCATAAAAAAGCATAAAAGGTACCTTATTCAAAAAACCATTGCCACTAATCATAAGGATCATACTGACTATCTTGAAGCTGAAATTAAGAAAAAAGAAGAAGTGATTACTATGCTTAAATGCCAAGTGAAGCCAAATCCTACAATCGTTTTTGATGAAAAGATGTCAGAACTCATTCATCAAATAAGTGACTTAGAGTTAAAATTAAAAGATAGTTAGGCTCAATGCACCTCTTTAGAATTCATTTTGGGAGACAAGGCTCCAAAGATTGAGTTTTCGGTCTCACAATTAACCTTTTTAGCTCCTAAGCTTACTAGCTCAAAACTCCTTGCTGCTTAGAATTTTTCCATCATGCTTAACCCTTTCTTAGGTTCAGACGATAAAGTGGTGGAGAACTAGCATCGGAGGGTAAAATTTGAGATCTATAAATATATTTATGAGCAACAAAAATTAAAGTATTCTTATTCCATCGATGAATATGCTGCCAAGAACCCAAAGCTGGAGCATATCAACTATTTTCTTAATAAGCAGGTTGCAGAGTTAAAAAGGGAATACAAAACCCTTAGGGCTGCGAACAGGGCCTTTAATCACGCCCTGAAAACCAACATTAATACTATTGATGATAAGAGCAGTATAAGAATAAAAGAAAAGAAGCTTAAGGAAGTTCTCCGCGCAGCAATCAATCATGTCGTAAATCCTTTGGTGGCAAGGACTCTTAATAAAGCAGCTCAAGATTTGTAATCTATTTATGTATTTGATCCATGTAAATCTATCTTGTACATAATTTTGTTGTTTGTAAATGACTTCGTAAATTATGTAAATTATAGAAATTTCGTAAATATCACCTCACTTGTGACCCTTTACTGTAGTGTAGCCTTTGATATGCCTTTGAATTGCTCATTCAGCGACTTTTGTGCTTTTTGGATCTCTTATTACTCCTTGTTATTCTGATTTTCCTATGAAACATGTAGCAAACAATATTTTTATTTGTTAGCCTGAATTTGACATATTTGTCAATGTATATCATTTTCCTAAATTAGCAAATCATCCTGCCAATTGTATGAAAGGTGATTTATTGAAAATGTTAAGATCTCATCTTTAACCATAATGAGAAATGATTAAGGACTTAGCTCCTTCCACTTGTTTGGAATGCACAAAACTTATAGGTAGTAGATTTCGCCTTATCATAAGGTCATGAATGTTAAATATAACTTTTATTAAGTAAAGAACCCGATTCAGGAATCCATGTCTGAAACTTTGAAGTATTAACTCTCACACCCATTCCTTAACATTAGAGGGATTTAAAAAGTTAGAAACCTAAGTTCCCATTTAAAAGGACTTAACAACGATCTTTTTTATAATATCCCCAGATTTGAGCATTTGAGATGAATAGAAATCTGAGGATCTTGTACCCAAATTAAGGTTTTAGTGATTGGAAATGACTTGAAACTCAGATTCAGGTGTTAGATGATGAAATCATTATACGAAAGATCTGAAACCCGAATTCGGGTGTTAATAGCTGATGTTTAGAAATGAGAATTCCAAAACCCAAGTTCAAGTATCATGAATTATAGTGATCGATAATGTTCTCGTGCCCTGATTTGGGCTTAGAAAAGATAGCGATTGATAGAATCCCAAAGCTCAGATTTGAGCAATAGTAGATGATGTTAAGGAAGTCCCGAAATCCAGATTTAGGTAATAATCAATGGAGATTCGTCTCACTCTATTGCTTTTGTCCTTTTCAACATATAAGAACCGCTCAGGTTTCGCATAGAAATAATTTAATTGGCTGCCTCTTGAGCTTGGATGTCTTAGTCCATAATTAGATATGCCGCCTTTAGCTGAACTAGGACATCTTAGCCCTTAATTGATCGTGCCTCCTCTCGGTCCTGGACATCTTAATCCTTTATTGATTGAGCCTCTTCTTGGGCTTGGACATCTTAGTCTATTATTAAATAAGCCTCTTCTTGGGTTTGGATGTCATAGTCCACTATTAGATGAGTCTTACTTAGGCTTGGACATCTTAGTCCATTGTTTGATAAGTCTCTTCCTGGCACATCTTAGTCCATTGTCTGGTGTTGCTGGTTAGCACCTCTTAGATACTAGAACTAAGGACTTACCCAACCTCTCTCTTGTAGGCGCACTCCCTGGCCCTTTTGCGGTACGGACAGGGGCTTGTTCGGTGCTCTACCCTAGCAACCATAGGTGCGGATACAGGCTTACTCCGTCCTCCCTTCAGGAGATGCCTTAACCTGGCCATAGCGTGGCATAGATTAGGGCTTTTTTGATGCTCTACCTGGCCATCTTAGGCGTGGATAGAGGCTCACTCCATCCTCTCTCCAAGAGGTGCTCTGCCCTAGCCATCTCAACGCAGATAGAGGCTTTTCTACCATCTTAGGCAGTATCCAAATTTGAAGAGCATTTCACTACGAACCATGTAGACTTCCTATTTACAAAAAGTATATCTTCATTAATCTTTATCAAATTATTTTACAAATTCATTGAACTTTCCTTGTCTAAAGAAGTTGATGATCATCCCCTCTAGGGCTTTGCAATGGTTGGTTTCATGACCATTCATCATATGACAATGGAAGAAGAATCCTCTCAGGTTTCTTTCATGTTTTGGCTTTTTCTTTTGTGATGGCCAATAGTTAAGTTCATCCTTTGTAAGCAAGTAGATGTTTTCCATTGATGTTGTTAAGTTTCACTCTTTTGGAAGTATAAATTTGAAACTTGACTCATGAAGATGACACTTTGACCTTTTATTTTTCGGCCTTATCATTTCATGCTTTTCAGTTATCTTTCCTTTTACTACCCTTTGAA
Organism: Allium cepa; assembly: GCA_030765085.1. Classification (NCBI taxonomy): domain Eukaryota; kingdom Viridiplantae; phylum Streptophyta; class Magnoliopsida; order Asparagales; family Amaryllidaceae; genus Allium; species Allium cepa. The sequence goes on from CM060931.1 coordinate 734,347,404, forward strand.
TCTCTTGGTTTGGAAGTGCTCTTGTTACAGTTTGTGCAAAGGCATTGTAATCATTCATTATCTCTTTATCAAAGATTGTGCCCTTGCAATAATGTTGAATTGTTCTTCTCATTTGACTAAAGATATGATCACTTCCATTTTTGCTCTTTCTAGGTGCAAAGATTAGGTCCTACATGAAAGGGGTTTAGATTCCGTTTCTCAGGGTCATAAGATTCTTCGATCTTTTTGTTTATGATCATTAAAGCTTGAGCCTTAGTCTTTGCTCTTCCTCTTGATTGGAGCTTTTAATGTCTACTTGGAAGAATTTTGTCAAGTGTAGTCAGAAAACCCTTGTTCGGATCTTTTAAACCTTCTGGTCATGATCAAACCCAGCTGGACGAACTTGATATTGATTGATCCAAGGGGGTTTAAATAGTAAAATTAAGGGCTAACCATAAGGCTGGAGGTTCGGGCCCTCCATCTAGTGCCAAAAATGTTAAGAAGATTTCTTGTCGACACCCTAGTGTAATTTCAAGAAGAATGGACAGACTTGTTTGAATAAAGGGCATGATACCCTTTAGAATTGTCTTCAAATTCAACTTCACTTATTGTTTAATCTTGGGTCAAACCTTTCAACATCGTTGAAAGGTTTAGTTCTTGGATTAGGTAGCCTTTCGTCTCAGTTGATCTGATATAAGGTTCTTTGCATAGGTTTTACCTTTTGGTTAGGTTGAAATTCCCTGAGTTTTTCCTTTAAGGTTGATTTTAATGTTGTAGAAAGGTTAGAGTGATTTGATTACCCTCTTTAAGTTCAAGTAGGATAACAATCTCCTTGGTGGATATGTAGTAGCTTCCTACCATGTCAAAATGTTTGATCACTTATATCAAGCAGGTTTTAAACTTGTCGAAAGGTATGGGAACGACCTCCTTTGGAATGAACCTTACTAATCTAGATTTTGACCTTGTCGAAAGGTTAGATCACTTAGTATGTAGCTTTGGAAGGTACAGATGTTAGTTGAGTATAGAGAACTACCAACCTTGTCAAAAGGTTTAGACCATGGAGCCAATGATTTTGGAAGGTTTTAGTGAATATTGAATAAATTAAGTTTTCGACCGTGTCAAAGGGTACATATTATAGAGTTGTAGGCTTCGAAGGGTTGCAGAAGTTGTTTATGCAAGAGTGTTGTCGACCTTGTCGACAAGAACCTTTCGATGAGGTTGAACCTGAAAATAGGAGTTAAACCAGCAAAGATTTAAGTATACAATAAAGTAATTAACAAAGCTTAGGACTTCCCTTTTTCCAGAAAAAGCTTTATTTTATTAAATTTCACAAATCAACACCCAATAGGGTTGCAATTCTTTGATTAAGAAGTTACAAGATTAGAGTGAGATAAATCAGATACCTAAATATGACCCATTGGGTCTTATTTATAGATGCAAGCGCCCCCCTTTCGACTCCATGCTTTCGATTGGATCGAAAGGTCTCCCTTTTATATGCAGCTGTGAACCTTTCAACTTTATCAAAAGGTTTACCTTTCATCTGCTATTATGGACCATTCGATTTTGTCGAAAGGTCTGCTTTTCTTTCGACTTTGTCGAAGGGTTTGTCTTCTTTATATTGTTGTGAACCCTTCGACCTTGTCGAAAGATTTCTCTTCACTTGATTATTGTGAACCCTTAGACCTTGTCAGAAGGTTTCTGTTCATTTGATTATTGTCGAGAGCTATGCTTCTCTTCAATGTTGTTCTCCATTCTTTGTTGATTTATGAGTGTTGCTTTCTTTATAAAACCTTTCGACATTGTCGAAAGGTACCCTGGATGTGCTTCAACCGGTTTGGAAGGCTTTCTATGCTTTCAAAAAGGTCATTATGGAGTTGCACACACTTGCTTTGACTTCTTTATCTTCTTCGAAAGGTAAGAAGTCCTTGGATACTGAGAGAAGGAACCTTTCGACCCCTTTCAAAAGGTTTGGGATGGTTAAACTCTAATGACTGTATCCCTTCGACTCTTTCAAAATGCTTGGGTTGTGCTTCTTTTCTTTTGTCTTTATTGAAAGACCTTTCGTCTTAGTCGAAAGGTTGATTTTTTGTTTAACATTCACACCTCCATTCAAAGGTATGCTCTTGACTTTCCAAGTCTTCTTTATCGAAATCTATAAAATTTCCCACTTCTTGGCTTTCCCACATTGATCCGGGACATCCGTTTAAATCTAATTCAACGGTTGAAAATTTGGGCGACTTTTCTTATATAGTACGCTTCTACTCTTTCTTCCTATTTTACATGCAAATAAAATTATAACATAAAACAAAAAAATTCTCCAATACTTCTTGAATTTTTATTTATATAAAGGTAATTTCCCAAATTCGATTCATAATTCCTAGATTAATCTATGCTCTTGTCAGTTTTCCATCAAATCCCCAGTTTTGCAATCCCAAAACTGAAATTCAATTTTAGATTGGTTTTCCAAAAGAAAATTCCCCCAAATCGGTTTTTTAAATTAACAAAACTCATTATTGGGTTTGGATTTTGAGGTTGGTGGTGTTTAATAAAGGAATTTTCTTTATCGGGTTTAGTTTTAACCAAAATGTCTGATTTTTGCTTTTTATTTTTACCTAGGTTTTTGATTTATTAAAAACCTTTATTCTTCTTTTAAAACCGAGCTGAAGTAATTTTAATGTAGATCAATTTTTTATTCGGTTAGATTTGCTTGTTCTTTAAGAAAAAAATAAAAAACTACATTTATAAACAGGTTTGGGTTTGGATAAACTCGATATGATAACCTGGAACCCTTTCGTGTACAAGTTAACAATACAAATTGACATTTCTACCCCTTCGAAAGAGATTGAGGCGACAATAATGGATTTTCCCCCTTTGTACCTTTCGATAGGGTCAAAAGGTATTGTGAAGCCAAGTTTACCATTATTGTCAAAAGGTTAGATAATTAAATGATGTAACATTTCGACAACGAGCTCTTGACAAGGTTGAAGAATTTTAAACCTTTCGACTACTAGTTTTCGACAAGGTTGAAATTCTTTGACCTTAGAGTTGTCCTTGTCCATCTTTGTTGAAACATTTAAAGCACACATGAGTTTAACCTGAAACCTTTCGACTTGGATGGGCATGACATGTTTTGGCAACTTTGACCAGACCTTTCGACAATATCAATAATGTTAATATTATTTGCTTAGGAATTTTAAGGTTTTGGTTTTGACTATGTCAAAAGGTCTTTCCATTTACTTCATGATATACTTTCTAGATTTTCAATAGTGTTGAAGTATGATGGTCAAGGTTGATGTCGTCGTCCTTTCGACATTATCGAAAGCTTGAATTGTTAATCTTTCGACATTGTCGAAAGCTTGATCTCTAAACCTTTCGACTTTGTCAGAAGCTTTTACTATAAACCTTTCCTTGTGGTCGGAGGCATTTACTATAAACCTTTCGACTTGACGAAAGCTTTTATTATAAACCTTTTAACTTTGTTGCAAGCTTTTACTACAAAGTTTTTTTTAACTTAAAACTTTTCACACCATTCTTAAAACTTTGTTTATGCTTTCACATTTAGGCTATCTGAGAAAAAATTTTTGTTTTTTTTGAATTCTTGACTGCTTTCTAAACTCATAAATAGATAAGAGATTTAACAAAATCATTTTCACCCGATAGAGTCATGAGCTCTCCAAAGGTTGAAGCCATTGCTAAGCACTCCTTCAACTAAAATTAGGGTGAAGTTAATGCTACTCTCAAAGACTTCGGCATCACTGGGATGAAAGCCATTCCTCTTAAAAAAACTGATACCATTGACATCCCTTCAAAAGGGTATTTTGCATAAACAGCCATCTACATATGGCACGGTGAATTTCTTCCATTTCCCAAGATCTTACTTTCCTACTTGTCTTATGTTGGAGTTGCTCCCATAGAACTATCCCTAAATGTTTACACTCACCTTCTATATTTGGAAATGCTAGCATTGGAATCAAGACTTCCTTCGCTTAATGCTGATGTTTTGAACACCTTGACCAAGTTATCAAGGTTAAGTAAACGTAATAGAAGATCTACAGAGTAAATGTGTAGGAAAAGTTTATATCAGATGGCATCAATAAGTTCAAGGACTAGAAAAATCAATTTTTCTTCATCAAGTGCTTTGCTGAGGTTCACAGGACTTTTGCCATCCCCCATAAGTCTACTTTAATGTTTTCTATGCTTTACTCGATGTTTTCCGTTAACTAATATTTGACTTTTTCCAGGTGAACCTTTTAAGAAACATAGTGATGCCGACAAGAAAACTATTGACTCTTTAACCGCATTTTCAAAGCAACTTGGGAGATGGCTAAGGCTCCTAACCCCTTCGAATCTAAGAAAACATTCTTTGTTGCTTCCTGGCCAGAGAATTCTGGGAACTTCTCCTGCAATCATGCACACTTCTCATGGAAAGCGCTTCTTTTCTTTAGGCACTGTTAAGCACTTCACTTCAATGTCGCCTATATATGCTGACACTTCTGGTATACTATTAGTTTAGAAATTTCTTTTTTGGTCTTTGGAATTCTTTAAATTACTTTGACTGATTTTATATCCGTTTGAATTTGTTTCAGCTCCCTCAAAGGCCATTGTATCCTCAAGTGGTACTGCTCCTCCTCTATCATCTTCAGAGGTGACATCAGTCTTGGAGGCATTTGCTAGATCTCTCAAAGGAAAATTAATAATGCCTTCTAAAGATGCTCCTTGGGAGAAAATGGCTAAAATTACTGATGTGGAGGAAGAAAAGGAACGTGTATCTTCTGAATGATTGCTAAAGAGCCTCGTCGTTGAAGCCTCTAAAGGGAAAATGGAGCAAACTTCTCCTATTCCGGCACTTCTTCCTCATATTACTATCCCTAACTTCCCAACTAAACTTGCGCAAATGCAGCTTGCTCTTCTAGAGACTCCTTCTAAGACGCAAATTCCCCCGGAGTTGTCATCTTCTACTCCTTCATCGACTAATTTTGACAAACTGGTCAAACTTATCCTCCATTCAGAATCTTTCACTTCTCATCCCCTACCGTCTTTCATTTTAGACTTGGTAGAAAATCATCGCTCTTTGATGGAACAACAACTTTTGGTAAGCTCTCACCTAATTAATCCTACCATCATTGAATGTTTCTAATTGCTAACTTGTTTTTCTTTTCTTTTTGTTGCAAATTTCTAGGAACTGGATTTCTTTAAATGAACATGTCGCCAAGCTCTCTTCTGATCCTCCAAGCTACAGGAGGAAAATGTTGAACTCAAAAATCAACAATCCTCTTTGACCGTAGCTCAAAATGACACTTCTTCTAAGTTAGAGCGAGTCAAGGCTTCCCTTACCAGGGTTAAAGTCGATCGTGAAGCAGAGAGGCAAGCTCATCAACTTACCTTCGATGGAAAATTTATAATGGACCTAGCTCTAAAAGACTAGGAAGACGAGAAAGCTCATTTGGTTTACATTGTTAAAGAAAAATTCAAAAGGACCAGAGCTCACTAAAACTAGCTCTCAGTCAATCTCCAAAGTCAAAAACAAGTCTCTAAGTTTGCTAAATCCACCTTAGGGCCCATGATGCTGAAACATTATAAAGATGCCCTCATGCTCGCCTATGCCGACAATCATGAAAAGTGTCCTAACTTCGGCATTCCCTCTCTCGACCCAACTTAAGCGAAAAGAGTTATAGACAAAATCAATCAAATTAAGCAGGGTTCCGGACTCGAAGGCGAGGAGGAGATAGTTAATGTTGTGGAAGCCCTTTATTTGACATCCCATCATTCGACATTGAATCCGATTTTGAAGGGGAGGAGGATAAAGAAAACGATCCCATGGAAAAGGATGACGACGACGATGCAGTTGAATGGGATAATGCCTATGATGATGATAACAATGATAACCTGTTTGGATGTCAAGGCCTTGATGGATACAAAAGTGGGCCTTCCGGTGTTTCAGGGATAGACGGTGGTGATCAAACCGAAGCTCCTGAGATAGAACAACCCCCTCCATAAGATATGCTCCATCATCGCCTGGTCCATCTGCCCTTCCAGGGGAGGAAACTCTCTGACCCATTCCAAGGATCTACAAGAGAAAGAACAGGGTCCTCATGCTTCCATTCCAATTTCACACATATGGGCTTCCCTATTTAAATGTCTTACACTTCAAAGATAATAATTAGTGGAAAATCATTTGTCTAAGACAAATAAGAAGTCAAATTTTCCCTATAGAACAAAACTTGAGAGCAAATAGGCAGAAATTAACAAGTTATATAGGAAGTTAAATAAATTAATAAAGGAACGCAATGCTCTATCTAAGAAATATCACGGTCTGGATAGGTGTACCGCATTTTAGCATCTTTTAAATATCAAAGGGCGGCTCCTTTACTAAAGAAAGCGCATCTCCAAGACGATGCTCTCTTGAAGGAAAATACAGACCTAATAACTCTATTCTGGATGATGATGGAAGAGAGAGACATTTTCATTAATTTTTTGTATAAAGCATAATGTGGACACTCTATCATAGATTTTTCTTACTAAGGCGAATTCAGTGGGGTCTCCATAGACGTTTTCATAAAAGATACTTAGATGAATTCGGATCAGGCCCTCATCTTGGGGCCTGCTGGAATTTACCACGGGTCAGATCAATTCCTCAAGATCTGGCCGCTGAAAAGCTTAAGTATTGTAAAGATAAATTGGTTTTTGAGTTTTCCTCTAAGCCTAATTTGTACGAACCTGAAATGAAAAAATGTACATATGCAACAAGTAATCGAGTTATGAATACATGTTTTTGTCATGCTTTCTATACTTAGCTTCTTAATACCGTGCTATTTCAGAATGTCGGTTCTTTAGGTCGTGTCGTCCCAAGAGATCACTAAGTCAACATGTTAACTTGAGAAGATTTTACTTTAAAAGTGCACCAATTTTAAAGACTTAGAAGTTAGCAAGATATTGCTTTCTTCGGGATTTACAAAATCTATACTTGGAATACCCCAATCTTCGCTTTGACTTTCTTGGCGAAGAAAAGGAATCATTCTAAAAAGAAATTGAAACATTCCATTCCAAGTTAATTTGTGGCCGCGATAGTCCACCAGCCGGAAAATGGGATTATAGTAAATGCCCACCAATTATTATTCCTGAAGGAGTCACTATGCCTTTTGACTCAACAGTCATGCTTTCAGCTAACACTTTAGACATAGTTAGGAATGTGATCTCTCAACTTTAGATGTGATGAAAATGTTTGTTGTACCTTTTAACTTTGTGGTTATTTGAGTTGTAATTCATTACTGTAATACTAAAGATATATTTTATCCTAGTTTTGATTTTCTCTCAATTCCTTTTACTTAAGTAGGAGCCACGGTCATCTACAACTCTCCCACTCAAAACTTAATATCCCAAGTTGATGCAATTAGAAAGAGATTATTATTAGAGAGTGGAGCAATTTTGGTTTAGGATGAAGTATTATTAGAATGCTTTGGTGGCAACGTTGGAGCCGTAAAATGGCATAAAGATACTTATTTAAAAAACCATCGCCACTAATCATAAGGGTCACATCGACTATCTTGAAGTAGAAATTAAGAAAAAAGAAGAAGGGGTTACCATGCTCAAATGCCAAGTGAAGTCGAATCCCACAATCAATTTTGATGAAAAGATGTCAGAACGGATTCATCAAATAAGTGATTTCGAGTTAAAATTGAAAGATAGTTAGGCTCAACGCACCTCTAGAATTCATTTTAGGAGATAGAACTCCGAAGATTGAGCTTCCAGTCTTGTAAGTTACCCCTTCAGCTGCCAAACCTACTATGTCAAAACTCCTTGCTGCTCAGAAGTTTCCTACCATGCTCAACCCTCCCCCAGGTTCAGACAATAAAGTTGTGGGGAACTGGCGTCGAAGGGTAAAATTTGAGATTGCCAAATATTTTGATGAGCAACAAAAATTGAAGTATTCTCAAACCATAAATGAATATGCTGCCAAGAACCCAAAGCTGGAGCATATCAATTATTTTCTTAATAAGCAGGTTGCAGAGTTAGAAAGGTAAAACAAAACCCTTCGGGCTGTAAACAGGGCCTTTAATCGCACCCTGAAAACCAACATTAATGCTATTTATGATGGGAGCGGTATAAGAAGAAAAGAAAAGAAGCTTAAGCATGTTCTCCGTGCAGCAATCAATCATGTTGTAAATCCTTTAGTAGTGGGGACTCTTAATAAAGCAGCTCAAGATTTGTAATTTATTTATGTATTTGAGCCATGTAAATCTATCTTGTACATAATTTTGTTGTTTGTAAATAACTTCATAACTTATGTAAATTATAGAAATTTTGTAAATATCACCTGACTTGTGACCCTTTTCTATAGTGTAACCTTTGATATGCCTTTGAATTGCTCATTCATCGACTTTTATGCTTGCTGGATCTCTTTTTACTCCCTGTTATTTTTATTTTCCTAAGAAACATATAGCAAATAATATTTTTAATTGTTAGCTTAAAATTGACATATTTGATAATGTATATCATTTTCCTAAATTAGCAAATCATCTTGCCAATTGTATGAATGGTGATTTATTCAAAATGTTAAGATCTCATCTTTAACCATGATGAGAAATGATCGATTAAGGACTTAGCTCCTTCACTTGTTTGGAATGCACCAAACATATAAGTATTAGATTCCAAGGTCATGAATGTTAAAATATAACTTCTATTAAATAAAGAACCTGATTCAGGAGTCTATGTCTGAAGCTTTAAAGTAGTAACTCTCTCATCCATTCCTTAACATTAATGGGATTCAAATGTTAGAACCCGAAGTTCCCATCTGGAGGGACTTAACAACGATCATTTTGATAATATTCCTTAGCCCAGATTCGGGAATTTGAGATGAATAGAAATCTGAGGATCTTGTACCGGGATTAGGGTTTAAATAAACAGCAGTCTTGATACCCAGATTCAAGTATAAGAAGTTAGTGATTCATAATGACTCAAAACCTAGATTCGGGTGTTAGATGATGAAATCTTTATACAAAAGACCTGAAACTCAGATTCAGGTGTTAATGGCTGATGTTTAGAAATGAGAATTCCAAAACCCAAGTTTAATTATCATGAAATGTAGTGATTGATAATGTTCTCATGCCCTAATTTGGGATTAGAAAAGATGGCAATTGATAGAATCCCGTAGCTCAGATTCGAGCATTAATAGATGATGTTAAGGAAGTCCTGAAACCCATATTCAAGTAATAATCAATGGATATTCATCTCACTCTTTAGCTTTTTTTCCTAACATATAAGAACCGTTCAGGTTTCGTAAAGAAATAATTTGATTGGCACCCTCTTGAGCTAGGACGTCTTAGTCCATAATTAGATATGTCGCCTTTAGATGAACTAGGACATCTTAGCCCTTAGTTTATTGTGCCTACTCTCGAGCCTAGACATCTTAATCCATTATTGATTGAGCCTCTTCTTGGCTTTGGCATCTTTGTCAATTATTAATTGCGCCTCTTCTTGAGCTTGGAAGTCTAAATCCATTATTGAATGAGCCTCACTTGAGCTTGGACATCATATTCCATTGTTTGATGGGCCTCTTCCTGGCATGGACATCATAGTCCATTGTCTGGTGCTCTTGGTTAGCTCATCTTAGAGGCTAGAAGCAAAAACTTACCCGACCTCCCTCGAAGAGGCGCCCTGCTCTAGCCCTTTTGCGCTGCGGACAGGGGCTTGTTCGGTACTCTACCTTGGCCATCTTAAATGCGGATAGAGGCTTACTCCATCCTTCCTCCAAGAGATGCCTTAACCTGGCCATAACGTGGCGTAGTTAAGGGCTTATTTGGTGCTCTACCCTGGCCAACTTAGGCGTGGATAGAGGCTTACTCCATCCTCCCTTCAGGGGATGCTCTACCTTGGCCATCTCGGGGCGGACAGAAGCTTCTCTACCATCTTAGGTGGTATCTAAATTTGAGTAGCATTTTACTCCCAACCATGTAGACTTTCTCTTTACAAAAAGTTGACCTTCATTAATCTTTCTCAAGTTCTTTTTACAAATTCGTTGATCTTTCCTTGTCTAAAGAAGTTGATGGTCATCCCCTATAGGGCTTTGCAATGGTTGGTTTCATGATAATTCATCATATGATAGTGGAAGAAGAACCTCCCAAGCTTCTTTCATGTTTTGGCTTTTTCTTTTGTGATGGCCAATAATTGCGTTCATCATTTGTAAGAAAGAAGATGTTTTCCATTGATGTTGTTAAGTTGCACCCTTTTGGAAGTCTAAACTTGAAACTTAACTCATGAGGATGGCACATTGACCATTTATTTTTCGGCCTTATCATTTCATGCTCTTCGGTTATCTTTCTTTTTGCTACCCTTTGAAACTGTTAGGTTGGAAGTGCTCTTGTTATAGTTGGTTGCCATTGGTGTTTAAAGGCGTTGTAATCATTTATTGTCTCTTTCTCAAATATTTTTCCCTTGGAATATTGTTGAATTATTTCTCTAATTTGATTAAAGATATTATCACTTCCATTTTTATCTTTCCAAGTGCAAAGATTGGGATAGGTCCTACATGAAAGGGGTTTAGATTCCATTTCCTAGGGTCATAATTAAGATTCTGCTTTCTTTTTGTTTTTGATCCTTAAGGCATCAAGCTTTAGTCTTTTCTCTTCATCCTGATTGGAGCTTTTAGTGTCTACTTGGGAGAATTTTGTCAAGTGTGGTTCAGAAGACCCTTGTTCAGACCTTTTAAACCTTTCGGTCATGATCAAACCAAGTTGGACAAACTTGGTGTAGGATTGATCCAATGGGGGTAGAAAATAATGGTGTTAAGGGGTTAACCATAAGGCCGGAGGTTTAGGCCCTCCTTCTAGCGCCAAAAATGTTGACGAGATTTCTTGTCAACACCCCAATGTAATTCGAAGAAGAATGCACATACTTGTTTAAATGAAGGGCGTGACCTTAACAATTGTCTTCAAATTCAACTTCACTTGTTTTTTAATCATGGGTTAGACCTTTGGAAGTCGTCGAAATGTTTTAGTCCTTGGATTAGATAACCTTTCGCCCCAGTTGATCTAAAATGAAGTTTATTTCATAGGTTTTACCTTTTGGTTAGGTTGAAATTCCCCGGGTTGTCCTTTTAAGGTTGATTTTAATCTTGTAGAAAGGTTAGAGTGATTTCCCTCTTTGAGTTCAAGTAGGATAACAAACTCCTTAGTGGATATGTAGTAGCTTTCTACCTTGTCAAAAGGTTTGATCACTTATATCAAGTAAATTTTAATCTTGTCAAAAGGTATGGGAATGACCTCCTTTGGATTGAACCTTACTAATCCCGATTCTGACCTTGTTGAAAGGTTAGTTAGATCACTTAGTATGTAGCTTTGGAAGGTACAAGTTCTGGTTGAGTATAGAGAACTGCTAACCTTGTCGAAAGGTTTAGACCATAGAGCCAATGATTTCGGGAGGCTTTAGTGAATATTGAATCAATTAAGTTGTCAACCTTGTCGAAAGGTACCGATTATAGAGTGTAGGCTTCGAAGGGTTGTAGTAGTTGTTTATGCAAGAGTGTTGTCGACCTTGTCGATAAGAACCTTTCGATGAGGTTGAAAAAGAAAATAGGAGTTAAACCATCAAAGATTTAAGTAAACAGTAAAGTAATTAACAAAGCTTAGGACTTTCCTCTTTTTCCAAGAAAAAGCTTTATTTTATTATTTTCCCCAAATCAACACCCAATTAAGTCTATAATGCTTTGACTAAGAAGTTGCAAATCAGAACGAGAGAAATCAGATCCCTAAACATGATCCACTGAATCTTATTTATAGATGCAGGTGGCCCTCCTTTTAACTCCATGCTCTCGCCTGGGTCGGAAGGTCTCCCTTTTATATGTGGCTGTGAACCTTTCGACTTTGTCGAAATGTTTGCCTTTCATCTGCTATTATGGACCTTTCGACATTGTCTAAAGGTCTTCTTTCCTTTCGACTTTGTCGAAGGGTTTTTCTTCTTTATACTGTTGTGAACCCTTCGACTTTGTCGGAAGGTTGCTTTTCACTTGATTATAGTGAACCCTTCGACCTTGTTGGAATGTTGCTCTTCACTTCATTATTGTCAAGAGCTATGCTTCCCTTCAATATTGCTAAAAGGTTGTCCTTCATTCTTTGTTGATTTATGAGTGTTGCTTTCTTCATAAAACCTTTCGACATTGTCAGAAGGTATATTGGATATGCTTCGACCGATTCGAAAGGCTTGTTGTGCTTTCGAAAAGATCATTATGGAGTTGCTCACACTTGCTTTGACTTCGTCATCTTCTTCAAAAGGTAAGAAGTCATGGATACTGAGAAATGGAACCTTTCGACTCCTTCGAAAGCTTTGGAACTGTTAAACTCTGATGACTGCATCCCTTCGACTCCTTTGAAAGGTTTGGGCGGTGCTTCTTTTCTTTTGTCTTTACTAAAAGGCCGTTCAACCTAGTCAAAAGTTTGGTTTTTGGTGTAACAACAACCAACTTAGTTGAAGAGGTAAATGATTTTAACTTATACATGGGTGTGTGCGCGCGTGCTCCTATATTATTTTTGACCATGCTAAATGTTTCAGTATAAAAAAAGGATTATTTAGGAGTGGACTTAGGCTAGAGTTAACCGAACCACTATAAATCTATGTCTCTATTTATTTACTTTCTGGTTGTTTTAATTTTGTTCTTCATTTATTTATCTTCATATTTCTATGATTAGATTAGACATTGATGCTTTCATACAACTGGATGTTGGCGGCTAATTCTGATGCCAACAGTGATGATGCCAATTGTCACATATCTGACCATCTCCCCAAAATCACAACAGTCCCCTAACCTAACGGCCATTGCTAAGTGACGATATGATAGGCTCGACCGGAGCTCCTTTCTACCAAAACACCGCACTTCACGAGCTGAGTCTAACTGTAACATTGATGTAACCTTCGGCCCTACCTGGCAATTTCTGACCTGACCAGCCCTAAAGATCACCAAGTGTCATGAATTCTAATGCTCGATTGAAGTTGGTGAGGTTTTGTGGAAAGGTGCTCCTCGACAAGAGTAAACCAATGGAACCCTCCGTTTCGCACAACTCCTCCCCAATCTCCGACTATCCATAACCCTAATTGTTTACCACACACATCGACTTCGACCGTCATCACCGCATACCCTACGACATATACGAATTTGAAGCTCTCTCCATCCTGAGTCCAATGAATTCAACGCTATCATTTATCGTAGCCTGGAGCTCTCAAAACAACTCAAACAAAAAGGCAATTGTGCTATTCAAAAGTAGTGGAAAGAAAAGTGGAAAAGGTGGAAAAGTGATGAGAGGGAAGTGAACATGTGGGAGGGGTATTTATAATAATATATATTATACTTAATTTGCCAAATAAATTGCAACATGATTCGAGCTCATACGATCATACCGCATGTTTGATCACCACGAAACTCGACGACACACATCACCTCATTTTTTCAACCCTGATTGCACTAGTTTATTAACGTCTTGTCTTCCTAGGGACCATCTTTTATTGCTCATACTCATGTAGATGGAAGTCAGGTTTATATTTTCTTCCATGAGTTTTGCAGTAACTAGGACATTTTGTTTCGAAGTTCTCCATTGTCTATTTTAATAAGAATAAATAACACTTTATATGTCTTATTTATTCTTATTCTTATTTCAGTAATAAAAATTTAGGCTTTTTTCCTTAGATATGGCTCTTATAACTACTTTTTTTACAGTAAGGTTGTCTATTATTTAACTTGAAAACCTCAAAGCAATCGTTCTTTATTAGATGTTTATGAATATTGTACATGATGGCGTTTATGAAGAGTACAATAACCTTCAATATTACAATAATATTACTTATCATTTTCTATAATTTCGTATTTTCATGAATTTCGCTATATAAGCATAAAAAAATTTATGAATTTTTTTTTTACCTTCCATCCTTTAATTCTAACTCTTCCTGTCTTGTTAGTAGCAGCAGCCCACCTTATCAGCCCTTCATCTTCCAAATCATATTCTTCTGCTTCTGAACATCCCTATCCAATTGCATACTGCCAAGTGTTGCAGTGTCACATATTGGTAAAACTTTGCACCTAATAGAAACTACATAATTGTTTTTGCTTCCCATTTTCATTAAATCGAGGCTTTTATGTAATAAATCTCCCTTGTAAAGTTTTTGAAATGCAAATGTTTCGACTATAATGTTTTGAAAAGAATCTTAACATTTTAACCACTCTACTATTATGAGTTAAAAGTTAAAACGTTAGTGTACTAGATTTGTGCTAAATTTTGCATTTAATCCTTATTTTACCTAATTTTTATCTCAAGATATGTTGCACTTTAAGTACTAAATATATTGGTTGTAGTTGTGCTTTTTCTCCTGCGTATCAGACTTGTGTAGATTACGAGAACACAACAAACATGAATGAAATTATTTTTTACAATATAAAAGGTTATATATTATCGTTTTAGAACAGTCAAATAGTTTTAATATTCTATTGAGTCAAACAACAATATTTCAAGGCTAAATTACTTATAGAGTACGAATCTTTTAAATAAAGCACGGTTACCCATTCCTTTATTGTGATTGGTAAATTTTCTAGGAAACGCCAATAGGTTAAGTTTATGATATAGCTCGTTATGGAGAAACTACCATTCCTTTATTTGATTATAGACATTAGACAGTACTTGACCTAACATGCATTTGATATAAGATTTAATATTAATAAGTTGCATCATTAAGTAGTCTTTGAATGTTACCAACAAAATAAAGTTGTGTCTAAAATAATTAATATTTCAATAGGATTTACTCGAGACTTAACTCACTTCCAGCTTAAGCAAACTGGGTTGCATTTACATTTAAGGCAAACCCATCCAGTAACCCTATAATAATCGAAGATTAAATGAGTATATCCTTCCCAACACAGCTAAATTATACTTAGAATAATTTACATGAACAATCTTGGGAAATTTTACAAACTAATGGGTCAAATAAGATGAAGGAAATGATGATATTGACCACTGACTTGACATTTAAAACAAAGAAAGAAAGATGATTTCAAATGTGTACCTCTTGCCAGGAAAAAGTGGTCTTAGAGTAATAAGCTGGGCCATTATATCACCATTGCCTGAATATCTATACATCAGTAATAATTCATGATTATCATAGGTCAATACGTATTGTTTATGTAGAAAATATATAAGATCAGTTAGTTGTTAACACTTACCAACTGGAGGAGTCATATGCTGTAGATTGGAATAAAATTTCAGGTGCTCAATACTTGCAAAATACACACAAGATATAGTGTTATACTGATAATTATGATATCTTTTGTGACTTGACAATACCTAATACCTGCAAATACGCATATGTAGATTGGAAAAAAGAAAAACACAAATAAACTTTCAACACAAGTAAACTGAACTGAAATCACAAACCTGTATCATTATTATTTTTTAGCAAGAGGTACACAAATAAAATGAACTGAAAACACAAACAAACTGAACTAAACACAAATTAGTTACGCGGGATGCAAAGGAGAAGATAGAGCATGTGAGTTAATTTTAGCTATGGGTACAGACCCGTATAATTACTTTTTCTTGGGTACAATCCACTATCCAACACATCCCTGCATAAACATCAAACCATTTAAATCTTCATCACATTTACAATCAACAAGCATTACAACAATTGGGTTGTTGAAATCAGAAACAACACATTCTTGAAGTAATGACAGAGTTGGCAAAATTGTACCCACAAATCTGAAATTAACAAATAATATAGCATAGAAAAAGAAAAAGAAACTTACTGCCGATGTCGAGCTTGAAGAATGATATGCCGCGATCCAGTCACCAGAACCGTCCGTAATTTTGAGCAATTTACGTCGTTAACGTCGAGCCTAAACCATTGATCAAATCACCGAGAGAACTACCGCAAGAACAATAGTTGTGAGATGTCAATCTAATCACCTGAGCTATAAACGATGTGGTTGAAGTCAATGTTGAAGTGGTTGAAGTTGGCATAGATGTTGAACAGGTTGAAGTCGGCATTGATTTTAGGAAGTGGTTGAAGACGCCATTGATTTTGAGAAGTGATTCGGACGTTGATTTTGGTGAGGAAGAGAAAACCTTAAATTAAATTTTATGCGGCCAAAATGTGTTTAGGAATGAGTAAGCATTGGAAAAGAGATCATATTTACAAATTACAAAAGTCTCCTCTTGTTATTAAATTATTTACATTTTTAAAGATCGTTGTAACACTTAAATGTGTTTGCAAAGTTCATGCAGAAGACAATTTATTTTTACTAACACTTTTTCGATATTCTAACACTTTATTTTTATTTATTTTTTACTTTTTTGAAATGGTACTTTATATACAACAAATCAGTGTGACAACATATCACATATCAATAAACGTTCGAATCACGCTAGGCAAGTTTCGAACTTGTGACCTCTCGCACCAAAGCCAAATCACTTAACCACTGGGACAATGGTGCTTGTCATCCTAACGCTTTTTTACTATTAGTTGTTCGTAACATTTATAAGTGTTAGCAATTTACAGATACAAAATGTTGCAAAATCACTTATTTGGTGTAATGTGCATTCAAATCTACACGTCCATGCATGCCCATATACACTCACAGCCATGCTTCCTCTACCACCACTAATATCTTTCCACTCGTGCACATGCAAACCCTAAAACAGAAGCTATTCCCCTTGCCTTACTTTCATGCGTACATACATAAACATGTATAAAAACACTCACATGCTCACTAATATTTCTTACTATGTGTTCTTTTTATTTTGCTGAGGGGAAAATGAAAGGTCAAAAAATAAAATAAATGGAGTATATTTTCAAGTTGTTTTGATTGCAGAAGTAAATTGAAAATAAAAATGTGTCAACCTGTTTTAGAGAGAAAGAAATAAACGTGATCTTTTTTAATGAGCCTTCCGTATATTTTTTGCATGTGAATATGTGATACACACACATATGTAGGTAAAAAAAGAAAAGCAAGTACATGTGCAAGTGTAAAGTGTAATGGAGAACGTGTCACTGCAACGTATGAGTAAACTATGATAAAGGTGTGGCGTTGTGTTTGGTTTTTCTTTAAATTAAAAGTTAGAGTTTATTGGTACCCCGCTACATAAAATTTTAGTTGTGTCCGAATTGTGAACGAGTGAAATAAAAATATGATTGTGCACAACAATGTGATACGGTCACAAAACAATAATAAAATACATCGGTTAACTTATTCCGTAAAGTTTCAAAAATACCGACGTTTGACATAAATGAAAATTTAATTATTTTCCGAATTAAAAATTATGGAAATAAATCTAATAAAACAAATTAAAAACGCATCACTAAAAATCAGGTATAAATTTGAAACATAGACTTTATTATAACTTAATTCAAATCCGAATATTTAAATAAATTAAATATTCAAATTTAAGAACCTAAAATTAGGATTATTACATTCTTTCACCCTTAAAAGAATTTCATCCTCGAAATTACCAAGGTAAGAAAAATGTCCCTAACCCTTTAACTTCTCGAAACCAATTAGTTGAAACTTGTTATTAAATTTTCTAACATCAAAAAATTTCAGAAAATTCGGCAGCATCTCTTTTGCGCAGCTAGACCGGAACAGTTACAAATCGTCGCTATGGACCAAATACCAACCAAAAGAAACAAAAGCCAAGTGGCTAGTCATAAATCATCAATCAATCGAATTAGAAACATGTACCTTTTAGTCGAGCAACCAAATTTTGCTTATGAAATCAAAAGCATCAAACTAGCTTTTGCTTCCATAAACCTGCATCTTATTTACACATAATATCTGATCAAAATTTCTAACCATATCATTTTGCGTTTTATAATGTCAACCATTTAATTATGATAAGGCCATAAGGAAAGATATACCATCCATACGCAAATCAGTTTGATCACTTGCTCGATGACATAATTTCACTTTCGAACTAGTGTCGTCCATTATAACAAAATACCCATTTTACAACCGGTAATACCTGTTGTAATAGGAGTTTTGCAACGGGCGCGCTTCCGTTGTAATAGGCCTGTTGTGATAGGGTCTGATCATTTTACAATGGTTTATAACCGTTGTAATCACCATTGTAATAGGCTATTTTACAACAGTTATTAGTCGTTGTAATAGGCCAGGTATCAACCATAACCGACTCTTTCACAACTGTTTATCCCCGTTGTAATAGGATCTTTTACAGATATTGACCGTTGTAATAGGATCCATTTACAACGGTTAATACCCGTTGTAATAGGCCTAAACTACAACAGGTATAAACCGTTGTAATAAGGTCCATCTACAACAAACCATGGCCGTTGTCTTTTCCTCTTTTGCAACTGTTTTAAACCATTGTAAAATAAGTGCCAAAAAAATCAATTTGCACGGACTTCTATACTGTACACCTATACCAATATGTAATAACTAATAAATATTATCATAAAACAACCAAAATCACATACACAAAAAAACTGAATTCAAAAAGGTATATAAGTTTACATTCATAGAAGTAGGCCCCACCTCCTCTTTGAACGCTCTTCCATCTCCACCCATTGAAGTAGGCCCTATCTCCCCTTAGAAAATTGCATCCTCCAGCCCGTACACATCAGGTAGCAACTCCCCATCCCAAAACGAGCTTCACTATTTCGTCCTCCATGGTGCCAAATTCCTCCCCGAACTCAAATACGACCTCCGTTCTTCCAATCGAGCATCAAACACCAAGATTTTCCCCAACCCTAGTTTCATGGTTTCAAACATTCACTGTCGAACACCCAGAAAAGCAGCCGCTATCCTCAATTCACATGCCGAAGTGAACGATTGATGAAGGGCTAGCAACCCGTACATCCTTTCGTGAAAGGGTTTAGTGAAGGATTGATGAAAGGATTGGGATTAACAGGGAATTGAGTAGAGCTGGCTAGATCTAGAGAATGAAAGAGGGATTGAATGTGGATTTAGGTTTTAGGGATTTGAGAAATATAAACGAAAATGAGAAACGGGAAGAAAAGAGGATAAGGCGTGCGATTGGTAAAAAGTAACGACTGGAGCCAAAATATTTAGCACCGTGGAAAAGTTTGGAGCCAAAATATTTAGATATGAGAAAAAATTTGAAGTCAAATTATCCAATGTCTTTCTAAAATAGAATAATAATAAATGCAGTTAATTTCAGATCGAACGTATATTTTTCGAATACGAATATAGTCACATCCGCATTCGAATTTTTTTTGATATCCGCAATTTACTAATTACAAATCATTAATTATTAAAAAACGATTAATTGTTAATTATCGAATAGACCGAATTATTTATTAATTTCAGTTTGTTGACAATATTAAATATTAAACATAATATTAATTATAATGATAAAATATTAAATGATAAATGTTAATTACTTCTTAATTATTAATATTTCATTTTAAATATAAATTATTAAATATTTTTCTTAATTATTGATTATTTATTAATTTTTTAATTGTCATTATTAAATAATTATTATACTAAATATCACTCTATAATTATTAAATTATATTATAAATTATTAAATATTACTCTTAATTATTATATAATTATCAATAATTAATTGTTTAATAGTGATTGTTAATTAATAATAATTTAAAATTAATTATTAAATACTACTTCTTAATTATTAAATATTAAAGGTTAAACATTATTTATTAAATATTGATTGTTAATTATTAATTTATTCAGTACTTATTAAATGTAATTAATAAATATTAAATATAAATTGCTAATTATTAATAATTAACTATAATAATTATTAAATATAAAAAATAATTATAAGTTATGTATAATATTTAGTAATTATGAATCACTTATTTAAAATCATTAGTTATACCATTCAAATGTGACTATATTATAACGGACCAAAAATCGTTGTAATAGATCTATATTACAATGGGTCAAAACCATTGTAGTAGAGCTGAGAATCGGTATCTATTACAGCTGGCCAAAAACCGTTGTAATAGGATCGTATTACAATGGGCTAGAAGAAGCCCTTGTAATAGATATCTATTACAATGGGCACCTATGGACCGTTGTAGAAAACTGATGTCTATTACAACGAGCTGGAAAAAACCGTTGTAATAGATGTCTATTACAACGGGTTATTTTTAACCGTTGTGATATGCGCTGCAAACTGACGTCTATTACAACGGGCTTGAAAAAACCGTTGTAGTATGTATCTATTACAACGGTTTTTTTTGGACCATTGTAAAATTGTTGTTGCAATAGGGTCTTTTTGTTGTAGTTACGTCCAATCACTTCTCTAGTGCGGACTCCGATCCAGTTCCTTGATTAGAAACTGTCATTCCCTTGCATAGACATATATTATGATATAGAACTTCAGAATCAATCAAAAACCTATGTCAAGTATTCGCCATTAAGAATCAGTGAAAAATTCTTGTTCGGAGCAATGTAAATCTGCATAGAACTTACGTATCCATTTAATTGGTTCCTTATTATACCAAATTCTTTTCTTCTCATTCATTTCCAATTCCAATATATTTCTTAAATACTAATATCACCTATGAATCGGTTCATAAATTCTTGCTTAAGTTTACTATTACGACTTAAGTTTACATTCATATAACAATCTTTTATACCCTAAAAGAATATACTCACTATCCAAATTTGTCTTATTTAATCCAAATGTCTAACAAATTTAAGATTTTCTTTTAACTCACTATTCTCCTCAATTTAATAAGTTAGTAAATTTATTTTCTTATGTTTTCAACAAAAGCGCTTAGCTTAATTTTTTCAATCTAACTCGGAGTCTTCGACTGGCCAGAATCATCGAAATTTCCATTTTATTTCAATAGATAAAAATTAACAGCCAACATATCAAACAGAGATGCATATCCAGTCTACTCTAATGCATAAGATATATGAATCTGCATAATAACTTGGCTGAAAACTGTAGAATTAAACGCCTAAATTTATTTCAACTCTATTTTGAAATAATATATAACATGTAATATCTCTTTTTGTATAAAAAATCATATTTCTGTAATCTACAACAATCATTGTTTGTCAAAACAAAATTTTTAATAGCAAATCACTACAATAACAATCCGTCACTTAGAAACATGAAAATGAACACTAATGATGCTGCAGTCATTATCAAAATTATTTTCCAGTGACTGAAGTGAGTGTTAGAAATGCGGATTACGGATCTTAAGGCAGAATTAACACTAAAGGAGGGTGAATAGTGTTTAATTAATTTTATGAATCTTTTCAAAATATTTTCAAATTAAACCCAAACAGATGCAATTCACTAACACAGAAACAATTACAGAATCGAACATAGATGAAAATAGTAAGTAAAAAGAAGTAGAAGGAAAGAACACATCGGAATTTTATACTGGTTCGGAGTTACCCTACATCCAGTCCCATATAATTTCTTATGCAGATTTTATTTTCAAATATAATTTTGATATTACATTATCGATATCAAGGCCATCAGATACACCCTCCAGTCTTCGAGTCCAGGGAAAATTATCTTGATTTAACTAGGCTACAAGATCACCTAATTGATTTACGAGCTATAATCATACCCAATTGATTTACGAACCACAATCATGCTTTGATAGAGAGAAACTCGATACACTTCAATCTTCCGATCTATGATTACAAACGATCCTATAACTTTGAATAGCACTAAGATATTTGAGAGAGAGTGGCAGAGAATCAAACTAGAGATGATCAAGTTTGATTCACTTAGGATTTCGATAGAGTTTTGTTAAAATATAAGAGAATATTTGAGTGGAGAAGAAGTAGTGACGAAATGAAGAAAAACTACATAAAATTTATTGAAAACAACTTGTGTTTATAGAAGAACAACAGTCATGTCCATTCGTGAAAGGTTATGACAAATAGACACTTCATTTAAAAAATTGAAATTTGAATTTCTATGGTCACCATGTCGACATGGGGGGATGGGGTATGTCGACATGCCCTAGTGAATTATGAAAATTGGATTTTGTTTTTAAAAGAGATTTTGTTTTTAAAAGAGATTTTATTTCTAAAACTTGTCAAAACAATTTCTGAAGTTTTTAAACCATTTTGAATATAGTTTAAACTTATAAAAGAGATTTAAAAAGTAATCTTAAAAAAATATAATTTGTAATGTAAAAGTAATGTTAAAAACTAAGTATAGAATATATTTTTGAGATTTAAAGCTTATAATATTAAAACCAGGAGATAGTTTAAAACAAGAGATGATTCTCAAACCAAAATATAAAAGATAATAAAAATAGTTTAAGGTTAAAATATTTAAACTGAGAGAGATGACTTTAAAAAGTTTTTGGAAAAATATTTGAAATAAATCGTTTTGAAAATTTCATGGATTCCATTCCATTAGAGATGGTCGTGGGTTCAATCCCACTAAAGAGGTCATGAGTTCCATCGCAATATTAAAGCGAGAAGGTGGATTCCATTCCACAATTAAAATCCGAATAAAGATTTTTGTGCTATTATGAAGTTTTAACATAAATCTAAACACTGTTACTTATCTTGATAATTTGAACTCTTGAACTCTTGAAATCCTAAACTCTTGATACTCTTGAGTCTTCAGTCTTGGTTTCTTCAATCTTGGATTCGTTATTCTTGAATCACTATACTAAGTCTTGAGACTCTATATTGTATAGTCTTCATTCTCTATACCAGCATATATATATATATATATATATATATATATATATATATATATATATATATATATAATAATGTTAGTATTTATATTTTATAACAAGTGCTAAGGTTGTTGTCATCAAAACCATCATCTCATAAACTAACAATCTCCCCCTTTTTTATGATGATAACCTTTGTTTATAAAATCTACTACACACAACTCTGATTCTACTCTAACTCCCCTTACTCCAACAACTCCCTCTTAAACTACTAACTCCCCATTAATCTAAGTCAATCTGACTATCCTGTTTTATAATTCTCCCCCTTTGTCATTAACAAAAAACTAAGCCTAAACTACATAACTCCCCCTTAAACTAATACTATGGAACTAAATACTAATAACGAAAATAATTAAGTGAAACGTAAATATAATTTCATTATGTTGTTATATCACGCATAAACACAAATATATACAAATACACATAATGTATAAAAACATTTACATAAAAACAATCTAATGAGAGTTTTTGATAATTAATGACTGGTGAATCGAACAATTAGGATAATGGAGACAAAAGTTTCCACGTTTTTCGATCAAATTGCCATCTTTATCAAAACAGACTTCTCCAACGCAAATAACTTTATCGTCTTCATCCATTTGCGCTTCTACTTCTTCGGTGTCTTCCTCTAATGGATTATGAATATGAATGTTAGAGGAGTCATCTTCAATCACGATCGGGTCTGCATGATTATACATTAGAAATTTTTGCAAATTTCTAAGGTTTTTGCCCTGTTTCTCTTGTTCCTTAGCCATCTTTGTTTTCATGACTTGCTACTCAGTCATCATTTGTAGAGAGTCCTTCAAAGTTTCCTCTATCTTCATGACTCGGGCCAGTATAGTTTGTTGAAATGGACCACATTAAAAGTTGCATTTTGGTTTGATTAAGGAGAGGAGGCCATTATTTAAATTTTCAAAAGTTTATTACAGAGAGAAATGAATTGGAAGACAGAACAATTCGAAATACAGAGAATATATAACTACCAAACTAATTTTAGAGGAAAAACAAATTTTTTAAATTTTACCGTTGTATGTCAACATGGGGGGTAGGGGGATGTCGACATCCTTATGGAAATTTTAACAATTTTATTTTTCTTTATTTATTGAAATATATATTGCTATATCTATATAATATATCTCAGTTATAGAGCAAATACCTAGTGTTCTTCTAAATTTAGTAAAGGTTAATTGATTCAAGGGTTTGGTCGGAATATCGGCTATTTGATTCTCAATGTTAATAAATTCAAAAGAAATAATCTCTTTATTTACATTATCTTTGAGAAAATGTTGTTTGATATCAGTAAGTTTGGTTCAGGTATAATGAGTAGGATTTTTCGATAAATTTATTGCACTTGTGTTGTCACAATAAATTGGTGATTTTGAAATATTTAATCCAAAATCCTTTAAGGTCTATTACATATAGATTGCTTGAGAACAAGCCAAAGCAGCAGAGATATATTCTGCTTCAGTTGTTGATAGTGAGACAGCATTTTGCTTTTTACTAAATCAGGAAACCAGAGAATATCCTAAAAAGTGATAAGTTCCACTTGTACTTTTTCGATGATAAGTTCCTCTTGTACTTTTTCGATCAGATTTACAACCAGCATAGTCAGCATGATAATATGAGATTAAACCAAATGAATAATTTTTAGGGTAAAATAGGCTATAGTCTAAAGTGTGTTTAACATATCTTAGGATACGTTTAATAGCTTTTAAATGGGTTTTTTGAGTTGAGACTGGTATCTGGCACAGAGACAGACATTATGCACGATATCAGGCCTGCTTATAGTTATATAGAGTAGCAATCCAATCATTCCCCTGTATAATTTTTGGTCGACATCCTTTGACATATCTTCTTTATTCAAGACTTCATTGGTTGCCATAGGAGTGGTTTTTCCACTCACAGTGGTCATATCAAACTTATTAATTAGATCCTTAGCATACTTTTCTTGACTAATGAAAATACCACTATCTAATTGTTTTATTTGCAATCCTAAAAGGAAAGTAAGTTCACCCATATGACTCATCTCAAACTCTTTTATCATTATTTTAGAAAACTCTTTGTTCATTTCATTGTTTGTTGATTCAAAAATTATATCATCTACATAAATCTATACAAATTCGATATCATTTTTGTTTCTTTTAATGATCTACTTTACTAATTTCAAAATTTGATTGTAATAGGTAAGATCTTAGTCTATCATACTAGGCTCTAGGAGCTTGTTCCAGACCATATAAAGCTTTCTTTAAATTGTAAACATAATTTGCAAATTTTTCATCTTCAAAAAGTGGAGTTGTTCAACATAAACATCTTCTATAACAAAACCATTAACAAATGCACTTTTGACATCCAGTTGAAATGATTGGGAATTCTTATGATTTGCGAAAGCAAGTAGAATTCTAATGGCTTTTAATCTTTCCATGGGTGCAAAGACTTCATTGGTCTATTCCTTCTTCTTGACAATAACCTTGCACGACTAACCGAGCTTTATTTTCAACGACCTCACCTTGTTTATTCATTTTATTTTTATAAACCCATTTAGTTCCAATTATAATTTTGTCCTCGGATCTAGGAACAAGTTCACATACATCATTTCTGGTGAATTGATTCGGTTCTTCTTGCATAGCAAGAATCCATGAATCATTAGATGATAATTACTTTGGTAAATTTTGGGTTCAATAGTTGATATAAAAGCTACATTACTCATCTTGTTTAGTTGATTTCTAGTTCTAACAACAGATTCAATATTTCCTAGTATATTTTCAACAGGATGATCTTTTAAAAGACTGATTTTTTTTATTAGGATGAATAGTTTCATAATTTACTTCATTTGATTCATTATTTAAAGTAACAAAATCATCATTATCATTTATTTGAACAAAATCTTTGAAATTTTCATCAAAAGATACATGCATTGTTTCTTCAATGGTGTTGTATTTCGAATTAGAAACTCTATATGCTTTACTTCTATTAGAATATCTGATAAAGATTCCTTCGTCGGATTTAGGATCAAATTTATCCAAATTGTCCTTTGTATTTAGAATGAAACATTTACTTACAAAAACTTTAAAATAAGATATCTTTGGTTTCTTATTGGAAAAAAGTTCATATGGCATTTTATTGGTTAGAGGTCTAATTAAAATCCTATTCAAAATGTAATAGGCTATAGCTACTAATTCAGCCCAAAATTTTCTTGGTAATTTACTATCTGAAAGCATAGTTCTTGCACGCTTTTAAATCATCCTATTTTTATGCTCTACCACTCCATTTTGTTGTGGAGTTCTTGAAAAGGAAAAATTATGAGTTATTCCTTTCTGATTACAGAAATTCTCAAAATTTTCATTTTCAAATTCTCCACTGTGATCGATACTAATAGTTTTGATTTTTAAAGAAAGTTGATTTTGAATTCTTTTTGCAAAAGTTTTAAATAAATCAAAAGCATCACTTTTATGTTTCAAAAAAGTTGTCCATGTAAATCTATAATAATCATCTACAATTACAAAAACATATTTACTATGATTTATTGACTGAATTTGAGATCGACCAAACGGGTCTAAATGAAGTAACTCAAAAGATTTTGAAGTTGAAATCATGCCTTTCAATTTAAATGCACTCATCCTAAGTTTTTCTAATTGACAAGCATCACATATACTATCTACTTTAAAATCCACTTTAGGAAGACCTCTTATTAAATCAAGTTTTGAAAGTCTAGATAAGAGTTTGAAATTCAATGTCCAAATCTTTTAAACCAAATCCAAAGATCACTTATAGTAGCCAAAAAACATAGGTTATCATTTGAGATTTTCATGCTAAGAATATAAATAATTTTCTTTTGAATTCCTTCAAAGGTAATATTTGATTCATTATCTTCGATGTGACATTTATCCTTTTCAAATTTAATTTTGTCCCCGTATCACATAGTTGACTTATGCTAAGTAAATTGTGTTTTAGATTCCTAACTAACAAACATCAGAAATAGTAGGGGTTTTAGAGTTATCAACATTGCCGATGCAAGTCACATATCCTTTTAAGTTGTCTCCAAAGTTGACCAGTCCTCCATCTTCATAAATTATGTCATTCGGTATCTCCGGAGTGACAGTCATGTGTCTCGAACATCCATTATCAAGTGTCCATTTATTTTTCTTGATTTGCACCATTTATCCATTGAGTTTTGATTCATCAAAATCCATATAACACATATGTTCCTACACAACACACCAATTCGGTAGATAACTTGATTTTCTATAATAACAATATGCAGACTTATGAAACAATAATGATATGGACAGTTTTGAACCAGTGTTTTCAAAATCTCCAAAACTTGTCCTTTTAAAAAAAATTCAAAATTGTAACGACCCAGAATTTCTGTCATTTGAAATTCGTATATTTAATTGATTTTAAATATTAACAAGTAAAATTTGTAAGTCGAATAAATTTTATTTCGAATATCTAGATTTAATTGGATAATTAAATCGATAATTTAATATTTGAAATTATAGAAGTAATGGGAAATTGGGTTTGAAGTGATTAAAATTGATTTGTAAAGTTGTATTTAATCATATTGGAGTTAGAATGATGTTATAGAACTTTTGAAATCGAATTAAAAGTAAATTTGCAGAAATTGAATATTTTAATATTTAATTGACGAGTAAAAATAGTCATTTTTCAAACAATCTCGGATTTCAGTGAAACCAGTTTCATCGGATCCATAATGTTAAATTATTGTATGGTTTCAAATTTCGTGTCAATCGGACTTACGGTTTGTCCGGGGCAAGCTAAAACGCGTAGAAATCGGTTTGAGTGAATTTTAAATTTAAATAATTCGATTCGAAAACTTATCTTCCAAGTATGATCGAATTGGCTCCCGATATATATTCCATTGCATTTGAAATAGGGGTAAAACATTATGAACGTCGGGCGGCACGCTTCGTTTCGAGTTCGGAAAAAATTTCGGGTGAATAGTGTCGCGTAATTTTCTATAAAAGGCAACCATTTCTCACAATTTTCAACAAAACCCTAACCCTAAGCTTCAGCCGCCACTAAAAAATAAATGGCTGAAAATATTCATCTCCTTCTCCTTCAATTTCTTCAAATCCGTAAATCGATTCAACAAACTTCCAACTACAAAGTTAAAGAGCATTAAGAGAATTATATATCCAACGGTGATGATCGATTTTAGTCCAGTGGATCGATGTGAATCTCGATGCAAAGGTCAAGCATTCGAGCTCATTTTTAGGGTAGAGGGAGCGACCGAGCTCCTTGATACTCGAGCCGAAGGTGGAGCTCACGTTGGCATTTCGACTGGTGGTACTCGATCGGCGCGAAGTTGAACGGAGTGGGATCGAAAATTTAGGGCAAGGTGGCTGCATTGGGTTTTAGTGCGTGCGAGTTACCTGTGTGTTTTCGATGGGGAGAAGAAGAACAAAAGTCACGGCCTGGATTGCTTGTTTTGAAAACGTGCGGTCTGGATTGAAAGTAGGTTAAAAATAATAAAAGAAATAGTAAAATTATTATATATAAATTCGTTCAAATGTTTAAAAACTGTAACTTGTTCATACAAGGTCGAAAAATGACGAAATCAATTGCGTTGGGTTCGTATTCACGAACACTACGCGATGGAGCTGGATTGGAATCAATTGGAGTTAGTGAAATTTTTGGGTAAAATTAAACGCGCGTTTAATTTTATTCAAAATAAAACACTACGACTGTTATTGGAAGCAATGTGAGAACTTCTCACTCAATCGAAATTGTTTCGATTTTAATTTTAAATAGTTAGATTTAAAATTGCTTGATTGTATGCTTAGATGATAAATTATTATCTATTGTTTTGAAATAGACCATATACGCCATATATTAAACGATGTTATTTATTAAACACATATATCGCGATATTCCATCTTGATGTGGAATTGGTATTATATATGTACTTGGAGTTGATTTTCCCGCATTATATAGCGGATGAGACCCTATTGCGCTGCATAATAGCGGATAATATTTATATAAACCCATATACCGCGATATTCCGTATTGGAACGGGATTGGTATTGTGCTAACATCTATGGATGCAGGAAAACAGGTTGGAGGGATCCAACTGGATTCCTCAACTATATTGATTTATTTACAGATATTGTGATATATTCTGTTATCATATGATATATGATGTTTTGGATGCTGTGATTGTTATATTTAGTGCAGTTGCAGCATTGGGCCTATTTTTGGAATTTTAAAAATGTTAAAGTAACGATTTCAAATTTAAAAGGATTTTAAAGTGATTTTTTGATAGCATACGTTTTATTGAATTTTGGAATTGATTCATTTTAAATAAATAAACGTTATAAATTTTAATGTTATAAAAATTAGGACTTTTGGGAAATATAATTGAAAATTGATTTTTGAAATATGGAGTTAAAGAATTTTATAAAATAGTTTAAATTCAGATTTTTGAAAATTATTGTAAACGGTTTATATAAAAGATTTATAAAATTGATATTTATAAATTAAAATATTGGAATTATAAAACGAGTTTTTATAAGTGTTAAAATGAATTATAAATGGATTTCATAAGTGAATGAAATTTATAGATTTATAAATTATGAGGTTATAAAATGAATAGATTTTGTAAAATAAAATTTTTTTAGTTAAATTTACTTATAATTTGGATTTGGCAACTAAATAAGATATAATAGAATTCGTAAATAAAGTGATGTCATAACTTGAAGTTTTTGTAAAATATAAATGTGAATTTATAAACATTGATTTATAAATTCAAGATTGATTGAATTTGATTAGTTAATTCTTTTAGCTTATTAAAGGAATATATTTACGATTTGGGACAGTGGATAATCCTTTAAAATAAAATGTGTAGAAACGTTGAATTTGGTTAACGAAGTATATTCACGATTTTGGATGGTGAATGATATATTAAAGAAATGTTTTGGGAAGTGATCTTTTAAATGGAATTAAAACGATTTGAAGTTGTTTTAAAATGTGTTAAGGATCGAAACCATATATTTCAACATTCATTGTTGAAATAGACGTTTTTGAGGAATAAGGAAATGGTGGACTATAACACTGTTGTTATGGTAAATAATTTTTCGAAAGAAAATGTTTTTGTATAGTATTGGGATTTATATATCTATCTAAATTTCGAATCCATATACTAGTGATGTTGGGTTGTCGTAACGATGTTTTACGCAACATTCGTTTTGACCCAAATAAATGTGTTTAAAGAAAATGTTTTCCTTAAAGGAATAAAATATATACTTGATCGTGTTTTAAGTATATTGGATATTTTCTACGTATCGAAAATAAATGGAATTGGGAATTAATTATTATTAAATAAGTATGGAAATGTTTTCCAATATGAAGTGAAATGTTTTGAGATGATATCTTTTAAAGATAAACTGAAAGTGAATATTTGAAATCGATTTGAGAATCGTATATTAATAAATATTTGGAAATTTAAATTCAAATGGAATTTATAAAGGAGGGAAAATTTGATTTAAAATAAACATTGATTTATTTTTAAAGTGTGGAAAATTATATATCTTGTAAATATAATTTTGGAAAATAAATAATTTGGGAAATTATTTAGAATTTGGTGATGATTGTGCATATCTATTGATAGTTAAATAACCGACTATCAATATTTACCTTTAAATGGGTATTTGTTGTGAATTGCTTGAATTTGATTGCTACACTTATTTTTAAAATAAGCGCTCATTATTCGGTTTAGCCGGGAGAGGACCTTTGGGTAATGAATCCCATTCCGAATAGTGATATGTCGAAATGGATAGCATTTGAAGACCGGTGTTGAAGACCTGATATTTTTGAAAACGGAAGGATTACAGTCAAATGACTCTGCATCGGCTGATCTCCGATATAGAGATTTTATCACCCTTTGTGATGGGAAGTCCGGTCGTGATTAGTGAATATCCGGATTGCAAGGGCTTCTTTGAAAGTGGCTTCGGTTCTGTTCGAACCAAAATGGACTTGTATGGATGTGTGTCTGACATTACAATTTGAGATGTAAAGCTGGTTTCTATCAAATATATTTCTGTTGGTGGCGAAGAATTTGTTCTCTTAGCTTAACTGCCTTCTCTGATACGTACGAGCTCAGAGGTTATGTAGTTGATGGTTACAAGTGATATATTCCCAGTTTGGTAACGTGGAATACAGAGTGCTGATGATCATTTGTTGATCAAAACGTGGCTTTTATGAAAAAGCGTAGCTTTGTGGACGAGACTTCGTCGAACCTCACATCCCGGAAATGGTCAAAACAGGAAAGATGCGGCAAGGTTATTAGGGGATAGCGCCCCCTTAGTGTATGTCATTCCTTCTGGATAGAGGTGGTATTATGGTATGGAGCCCTGATACTTAACCTATGTTGTTGCTGCAAACTTATTACCTTGTGGTTGTTGGTGAATCCTGGGATTTAGGTCGGTTACGACCGGGGGATGGCATATTCGTGTCAGTTGTCACCCAGCTAGGGGTAACCCGGCCTTGTGTTGGCAGAGATCCGGTTAGGTTCTCGGGGCGTCTTTCCAGAGGTGTTTCCATGTGGCAATGGGAAGTTCCTTGGCCTGACCATTTGTTGGAAATCCAAAGAAACAATACGAACCTTGTACGGTTTTAGTTGTAGAACCTGTCATTTAATATGGTAGCTATAGTAAGCATACTATAATGGTACCTATGCTGGCTAAGATTTATATTCTACTTTCGAAATGTTTTCCTACACTTTGCATTTATAATAATAATATTGAAAAGAAATTTGTGTATCATGCATGTTTGACTATCATAAGGAGAAATTTCCTCCAATTCTGCGTTTGCATTGTGTGTGTGGCAGGAGGCCTTATGGTAGTTACATTTTCCAAAAACATTGCGGATCTATTTTAAAAATATTTCTTTGTTTGTTTTTAAAGATAAACTGTTTAAGTTCTCACACCAGTCCCGTGACTGACCTGGAGTTTACTGTTCCCTTCCTAAATTCTAGGTGACCACCAATTTTAACACGGGCAGTCTAGAGTCGGGTTATCAAGTCATTCTGGAATTCAGGAATTGTTGTCGCGATCTGGAGGCAAGCTGGATGGCTTGGCGTATCAACTAGTATATTGTATTTTTTTCCGCTGTTTGTTGTTGTAAACTCTGATAATGTAATGTAACGTGATGTGATGTAATAACAGATATGAGTTCTTTGATTTTAAGATTATTCATTTATCTATTATATGTTGTTCCGCTGCGATTGTAAGATTCTGATATTGTTTCTATTGCTTTTTCTTTCTTCTTCTATCTTCTACCTCTTCTTGAACCCTAACGATACGGTTTTCCGGCCTTTGATTGTTCGGCAGTTGATACACTGGACGTATTAATGTCGACCTTCGTGAGTCGAAAATCCCTTTCGTTGCAAAAATTCAGATTATGATAACTTTGAAAATCAATGCTCTGATACCAAATGTTGGAAATACGGATTACGAATTTTAATTTAAGGCAGAATTAACACTAGAGGGGGGTGAATAGTGTTTAATTAATTTATGAATCTTTTCGAAATATTTTCAAATTAACCCAAACAGATGCAATTCACAAATACAGAAACAATCACAGAATCAGACATGGATGCAAATAGTAAATAAAAGCAGTAAAATGAAAGAATATGTCGGAATTTTATACCGGTTCGGAGTTACCCTACATCCAGTCCCATACAATTCTTATGCAGATTTCTTTTCAAATATATTGTTGACATTACAACCTCAATTTCAAGGCCACGGGATACACCCTCATGTCTTCGAGTTCATGGCAAGCTCTCTTGATTTAACCAGGCTACAAGATCACTTAATTGATTTACGGCTACAATCACACCCAATTGATTTACGAGCCACAATCACACTGTTTCCAATTACACTTTGATAGAAAGAGACTCGATACACTTTGATCTTTCGATCTTTGATTACAAATGATCCTATAACTCTGAATAACATTAAGATCTTTGAGAGAGAGAATCAAATTAGAGATTATCAAGTTTTATTCACTTAGGATTTCGGTAGAGTTTTGTCAAAATATTAGAGAATATTTGAGTGAAGAAGGAGTAAAGAAAGGAAGAAAAACTAACTTAAAAATTCATTGAAAACAACTGATATTTATAAAAGAACAACAGTCATGTCCATTCGTGAAAGGTTATGACGAATAGACAATTCATTTGAAAATCTGAAATTTGAATTTCTACGGCCCTTATATCGACATGGGAGGATGGGGTATGTCAGCATGCCCTAGTGAATTTAGAAAACTGATTTTGTTTTTAAAAGAGATTTTTTTTTTCTAAAACTTATCAAAACAATTTCTGAAGTTTTTAAACCATTTTGGATATAGTTTAAACTTGTAAAAAAGATTTATAAAGTAACCTTAAAATATATAACTTATAATACAAAAGTAATATTAAAAACTGAGTATAGATTATATTTTTGAAATTTAAAGCTTATAATATTAAAACCAGGAGATAGTTTATAAACAAGAGATGATTCTGAAATCAAAATATAAAAGACAATAAAAATAGTTTAAGGATAAATATTTAAAATGAGAGAGATGACTTAAAAAGTTGTGGAAATATTTAAAATAAATCATTTTGAAAATTTCGTAGATTTCATTCCACTAGAGAAGGTCGTGGGTTCCATCCCACTAAACAGGTCGTGGGTTCCATCCCACTATTAAAGCGAGAAAGTGGAATTCATTCCACTATTAAAATCCGAATAAAGATTTTAGTGTTATTATGAAGTTTTAGCATAAATCTAGACATTATTACTTATCTTGATATCTTGAACTCTTGAAATCTAGAACTCTTGATACTCATGAGTCTTCAGTCTTGGTTTCTTCAATCTTGAATTCATCGGTCTTGAATCTCTATACTCGGTCTTGAATCTTTATACTGTATAGTTTTCGTTCTCAGTGCCTGCATATATGTATCTTGCATATACGTATATATCTAGAAAATAATATTAGTATTTATATTTTATAACAAGTCTTAAGGTTTTTGTCATCAAAACCATCATCATAGAAACTAACGGTGAGTTTAGTGCATTTTATCTTTTTTTCTTAATCCATTTTAAAATATTTCAAATCAAACATATTTTCAAAATAATACTATTATTATTCTCTATAACACTTTGAAAAACATTTTCCAAAACTTTGAAAATTCGTTTCCACAAACATCGGGGTTTTAGTTCTCAAATTCTTAACTTAGATCTTTTAAATATATAAATCACATTTATAATTCATGTTTATATAATTTCACCATTTTATATAAAATTATTTCACAATTGTTGCTTTGTTCAGTTATAACAAACAACTTTATTTAAAATCAAATTCTAACCCAACATTATCTTCAAACGCCTTAAAGTCAAGTTGTGGAATTGAACTCACAAGGTGTTCGTTTTAATGTTCCCACTATCATTAATTTACCCAACCCATGCAATAAAAGATAAGCTTCTCCTATTCTAGCACAATAGTCAATGCCCATAAACTGCTCAGGAACGACTACCCAATCAACAAACAATAGATGATAATAACTAGATATTATAATTTTCCTAACAACAAAGCATATAATATGTAGCTATAATATTTTATGAAAAACTATTCTTTTATATATAAAATATAATCTAGGTAAAATTATTTTATTTACCAAATTTCAAAACAATTCTACGTCGGTTTTCCTTGTTTAAATGTTTAAAAACCCCTACCGATACAATTGTACATTTTGTACCGATCAGAATTCATAAACCACTCAACCGGTAAATCAATAAAATATGAAACACTTTTATATCACTAACTAATATGCCCTCATATCCATAATACACTCAAACTCATTCTAGGGTGCTACTAATCCTATCTCTAATGGGTAATCCCTATAAAAGCTTAGGTGTTCGCTTAACCTTGGGCTCGATATCAAAATGCAATGAACCGCCTTTCTCATTTTGAAAGATGAGCCATTAAGGGTAAAGAAAAGGAAAGGTAAGAAGAACTTAATAATCACAGATTCTCACTATGAATTAGAACAAACATATAATAGATAACATAGGATATTACGTAGCCATTTCCATAATAATAATATATCAAAGCATTACATTAAAACCCTCAACTGGACAGTTATAACTACCTGCCCACACAAAATTCATATATCATACATAAATGCACATAAAAATAAAATAATTAGCTAACAGTGAAGCCATCTGCTCCAGCCCCTCTAAATTGAACCGTAAGAAACCTGGATCACTTGGCCACTCATACAAATTTGAGTACCCAAGAGTTTAGGAAAAGAAAATAAATTCCAAGTCAGACATGGTTCTGGTGTGAGTAAACTCAAATCAACTTAGTTTTTACTTTTATAAAACACTTTGAAAATCAAGGATATCTCGTAAAACCATGCACACATAAACACAGGTGGATTTTTACCTCACGATAACCAAAACACTTTTATAAAACTTTCAATGATATTAGCATAATGTCCATTTTTTCAAGTAAAATAGAACGTAGCTGAAATACTTGCATCACACATTTCAACATATTTGGGTACAACTAAGTCTATATGGCACTTACTGGAGAATGGATTCGATACAATGACTGAGTCGTCATAGTATACCTCTAGATTTACGCACCGAGGTCGAACCTATGACCCATTCCAATACAAGACTGGCCTACTGTAACATCCCCTACTTGGAGGCACAAAACTAATCGCTACGGATGCTGTAGTCATTCATAATTATTAATCCTCGGCGACCAAATACGGTAATGTTTGATATATTGATAGACAAAAACACATGAATATAGAAAAAATTTAAAACATCAAACAAGTTCCACATTCCATTTTAAAACATTTCAAATTCATTACATAATTCCATAATCATTAACCATGTTCATAGAAAATATACTTATTACAACATACGCCAAGAGCGACATATAAAGATGCGATCTTGGATGATCAGGGCATATATAGGCAGTTTAACAACTTTTTCTTTACAAACAACACAGACGAATCAAAATAAAAGAGAACTCTAAATAGCTATCATGCCACCTACATGTCTTCGTAAGCTTTATTCGTCTAAAGAGGTACCTGAAAACCTCAACTCTTAAACTACTCAAAATCAATTGAGTACCTAAGAGTTTAAGAGGAAAACATAAACTTCGAGTCAAACATAAAGCATGGTATGAATAATAATCCACTATATCAAACCATTTAGATATCTAATTAGACCATGCCACTTAGCGGGATAGGTTTTCCTCTCACTGGTATCATAAAACCTTTATAAAATCATATACTATTCTATTGCATCCACAATGGTTAAAATCAGTTCAAAACAGTATGATGCGATGATATGAAAAACAAGTGAAACAATTTTGAATTACCTATCCCCATTCATTTTGACTATCTGTCTCAGTTATAGATTCAAGGATCACTATTAACCTAATAGTTTTCATGCGCCGACTAACAACCGGTTAAATGTTTATGGAATCCCTGTCCTATTTTATAATTTTCATGAGATCACTTATAATCTATTGGCCCTTGCCAATATCTTTATTGTTTCATTGGTTCTCCCTGAACCGATTGTTAACTCCAATATCTTTTCTCTTATCCTAGTTTTCATGGGTTGACTAGGAACCTATTGACATTTGTCAATATCTTAATCCAGATATATAGTTTTCATGGGCTAAATACAAACCTATTTCCCCCTACCGATATCAAATTATAGTTTTCATTGGCAAACTATGAAACTGTCTTTTTGACATCTTCATTTATACATAGTTTTCAGGGGCTTACTATGAACCTAGTGACCCCTGCCAATATCTATTCCTATACACAGTTTTCATGGACTTACAATAAACCTATTGGCCCTTTCCAATGTCTTTCTTTAATATTTTAGCATCCTATTCTGGTCTTCCTGACCTTCTAAATGCAATTCTACGCATTCAAAATTTAAATTAATTTATATTCACTACTGGGTCAACCTAGCTAGTTATTCTATCCTTTCTTAAAATACAGTTATGGGTCCATTTCATTGTGAATATATACATATATCAAGAAGCAAAAATAATAACTAGGTTAATCACTTTAAGCTATTAATAAAAGAAAACTTCTTCAAAAACTTCATTTCAAAATACTTTATTTATTTATGCCATGATTTTCCTTTAAAATGAGATTGGGTTATTTGTTTTGAAAACTAAGGCTTTCAAAACCTTTAAAACTTTGCTTTCAACCTCACTGGATAACCTCCTTTGAAAGCATACAAATCTATTTCAAAACATTAGGCCCTTGCCTTTCGAAACACTTTAAGACTTCTCTTTCGAAATCTTTCGAATGTAATAAGGTATTACTTGTTAACTCTTAGAAGCATAGCTTCGAAACCTTTGGAAATATCCCTTCTGAAACCTTTTAAAGTCCCCCTTTCGAAACCACTGGGTTTTATTAAAAAAATACCATTTGGGTCAAAGTGAATATAAACGAAAGTATCTCTTTCGAAACCATTCTTTATCATATAAAAGTATTAAGGAAAATTTGATGGCATCGGCATTATCCCCTTCGAAAGTTTTAAAACATTTAAGCTAAAACACTAAAGGATAGCATTGAAATCCCCTTTCGAAGCCTTTGCCTTCTAAACCCTTAGACCCTTTCGAAAGCATTTAGAAAGTGGCTTAGTATAAGTTTAAAACAAAAACCACACTTCGAAAGCATTGTGACTTCAATCACTCGAAAGGTATAAAAATGGCAGTTAAGTTTCGACTTGGTCGGAACCATCATTTTCGGAAGCATTCTTTTATAAACAAGGGTATTAGTCGAAAGCTCTACTTTTAAACGAAGAAAGGCGCCACCAAGTTTGAAAGCAACCGAGTATCGACTTGGTCGAAATCATCCTTCAAAAACAAGGCTGGCATATATATTTTAAAAGTAAAAATGGTTTCGTCTCTAACGAAAGCGATGCTTTCGACACCCTGTCTTCCACACTTCACCGGTCTCATTGATACCATGTGGATTGGTTTCAGTTTTAATAGGTTTCGGCTAAGTTGGTCGACTGATATGAAGCAAAGGCATTGGAGTCGAAAGGCACTTCTAAAGGAGACGGAACCAACTTTTTTAGGTAAAACTGATTAATGCCAATTAAAGCGAGTACTTTATAACTAACCTACCCACATGTAAACAAATGATTAGTCCTTAACTTCTCAAATTCTTTATCAAAATAACTACAGCTTAATTTTGGGTCTAAACCAAGGTTAATTTAACAAATAAGCTCTTCCATTAAGCAAAACCATTATTGCAAATTAGTCCTTCTTCTAAAATAATTTAATTTCCATAACAAATCACTTAGGAAAATCCCCAAAAAATACAGAAATTCACTTTAATCATGTTATCTAACATATAAAAATTCTAAATCCAATTTCTTCCTAAATAATCAAAATTAAACTTAAAGCCAATTTTATCATATTTTCTTTTGAAAATTCTTAATAATCCTTTTCAGAGCTTGAAAATTATCAAAATAAAAACCCAACTCCAAAATCATGGTTTGCATACACAAAAAAATTTCATGGCATTCAAAGATCATTTACAGTCGGTTTTACCCTAACTCCGCATAAATTCTCATTTAAACAATCTTGTTTAAATTAAACAAAATATAATTCATAAAAATGAATTTAATCTTAAATCCAATAACATAGATCATAAAATAATATAGAGATGGTATAAGTTATTACTCATCTTGATTAAGATAAGGAGATTGGATTGAGATTAATTTCCCCTAAACTAGAATCTCTAGCTTTTGATTGAATTCCTCTTTTCTTTCCTTGTTAATGGTCAGCTCCTCTATTCTTACGGCTGTATTTTGTTTTCAAAATGACATGAATGGGAAATTAAAACTATGAGGAACGAGAGTATATATAAGGGTAAGGGGTTATGTGCGGCTATTTCCCAATATACCCTCGTTGAGATTGATTAACTTATAACCCATTTTTAAACTCGTTTAATTTATTAAGCATGATCTTAATTTTATTTTCATATCTTAATCCTCTTATCATTATAATTATAATATTATTCTATTTAGTTTATCTAGTTAAATCTTATGAATAATGTAATCAAAAATTAGGGGTGTTATAATCTCCCCTCCTTAAAGAATTTCATATTCGAAATTCAGTAAGGACTTAATGCTAAATATAGCAATCATCTGTAACGACTCCTAACAGTCATACTAGTCTACCTGACTAGCAATTATCTATATAAATCTAATACAGACATACATTCAAAGCAGATTAGGATAATATCTTGAATCATGTCCTCTGTCTCTCAAGTACAGTCCTTCTCGTTGTTTCTTCAATAAACTTTCACCAACTTGACTGTCATGTTCCTCAATCTTTTCTCATCTCTTACTGCAACCCAAACTGGTTGACAATCAAATAAGGCTCTACTACCAAATCTTCCAATCCTATTGTAGGAATATTAGTTTTTTGATCATGCACATACTTGCAAAGATGACATATTAAATACATTATGGACTCCTGCCATACTGCTCGGCAACTCTACTCTGCATGCAAGCTTTCCAATCATTTTTATATTCTAGAATGGACCAACATATCTCGGTGCCGTTTCACTGACTTTCCAAACCGTACCACACCCTTTATCGGTGATACCTTAATGAAAATCTTATATCCAACTAAGAACTTTAGGTCTTTACTCCTTTTATGTGCATAACTTTTCTGTCTGGACTGAGCTTCCTTCATCCTTTCTTGGATCAACTCAATCTCCTCTAGCGTCTCCCTAATCAAATCTGGACCTAAGACCAATTTGTCTCCAGTCCCTAACCAACATACCGGTGACTTGCATGGCCTTCCATACAAAGCTTTAAAAGGCACCTTTCATATACCAGTCTAATAACTATTATTATAGGAAAACTCAACCAAATGTAGATAATATTCCCAAAATCCACCAAAGTCCAATAAACAAGCTCTCAATAAATCCTCGAGTATTTGATTGACTCTCTCTGTCTTCCCATCCGTCTAAGGGAGTGATATCCCGAAAATTTTGACAATAACAATTTAATAATCTATCTCAAAATTAAATTGATTTGACAATATTATTAATGATAAATTTGAATATTCTTTGATAAATATTTAAATGGATGATTTTATCTTTTAAAAGCTAATCAAATTGCCTTCTATTTACAATATATATATTGTAAATAGATAATCTTTGTTTTAGATTTAATAAATAAAGGCATGTTTTCTAATTCTAGTATTTTTGGTACATTGGAAATTTGATTTAATTTAATATTAAATAAATAACCATATGATTATAAAATACGCAGGATAAATTTAATTGTTTAAAATGATTCTAGCTAAAGTTTAAATTTAAACAAAAAGTTTGTTTTGTTCTTTTTAAATATAGCTGATAAAATGAGTAATTTACTAAATAAGAGACAAATTCTTTTACGAATTATTTTAATTTAATAATTAGTTATATTTAAACAATATTAATGATGTAATGTCTTTACAAATGGATTTTTAATACAAATAGAAATTGTTATTTCAAATTTATTTAATTATATATATATGAGTATGTTGAAAAGAAGTTATGATTTGTAAATTTAAAATAAAATCTTTCAAAAATGTTTAAAATAAAATAAACTTTATAAAAATTAAACTTAAGTATAAATCAAATGTATGATATTAACATAAGTATGAAAATAAAATAATAATAAGTAGTATTTTATAGTTTTAAAATAAAAGGGTGATAAAAATAAGCATAAAACTTAATACACAAGTTAAAATTTATAACTAATAACTAAAACCACTTTACATTTTGTGCCTAAAGTATAAAAGCAAGGCAAGTAATATGTATGTAAAGTAGTATGCAAGCAAGTAAAAGAAAATAAACAAAGTATAAAAAGGATTTTGTATGTAACCTGTAAGTAACATATGCAAAGCAAGAAACTAGTGAAAATAAATATCTATATACAAGACAAATTAGATAAAATTGTAAACATTAAGTACTTAAGCATTTAATACTTTCATCTCAGCCAATAATGAAGTCAATTTGAATTTTTCAAAAATCATTTCAGCCTCCAAAATAAGAGACTTTCATGATAAGTTAAACAAAAAAATAATAAAGACAGGGGAAAAAAATCTGAACAAAACTAAAATGCCTGTACCAGTAAACACCTACATTTTACAATCTTTTCTTCTATATATACATCTTCTATTCAGTTCGTTCTCAAAACAATTGCAAATCAGAAATGAATTAAAGCCTGAAATTTTTCTTTCAAAAATTCAACTAAGATAACCTGTAAGACAAAGCCTGTGATATTTTATCTTCAACCTGGAAATCAAGCATCTTCCCAACAACAATTGGCTTCAAAGTTAAAAGGATTTTTAGTGCAAACTTTCAGGCTTCAGAGCATTTAAATTTTTAAGAAATCAGGTCTTAAAAACATCTCAACAATTCAAGCTCTCAAAAACATTTGCAAGTTCTAGGATCAACATTCAAAATCTGCTCTCTGTTTATTTTCAGGTGAGTAACATCACAAATTCAAATAGTTTAAGTTATAAATTTTGTTGCATACTCATCTCTGAAAATAATATGTTTGTGATGTATATGTATAAGTATGTCTCTGTGTATATATGTGTGTGCATACTGTGTTTATGTATTGTGCTCTGCTTTGATTCCCAGGCTCAAGTTTTTGTTTAAAAATTCCTTCCACATGATCTAGTTCTTGATAAGATCTGATTATCAAACAAATATTGTTTGATTCAACCTAGATTATTGTTTAAAAATCTAAGTTAGTTAAAATAAGGTTTGTTTGACTCTGGAAGTATTAAAATAACTGAGCATATTAAGTAAAATCAAAACTCAAACTTTTTTAATTTATAAATTCAGTATTATAATCGAATACTTCAACCAAAATATGATTTTTAACACAAGAATCAAGTTTTTTAGTTTGGGATTAAAGGTGCAGTTTGGGTTTGAACTAGAATGGGTATATTTGGTTTTTCTGGTGATCAAGTTGATCAGAGTGTTCGTAGTCTTTCCTGGAGATGGAGGAATGATCAGAGATGCTAGGAAAAATAGTGGATGGTGATGAAATTCACCAGGGAAGTTGCCGCAGTGGAATTCCCTTTAGAACCCTAGTTTATGGTTGTGTTTAATTAATCATTCATTATGGTGTGCATAGTGGATCGAGTTTGTCGAGGCTTCGGGTAATGTTAGTTTGGATGTTGAAGTAGGCATGGCCGAAGTGGCAGAACGTCAGGTGGTCGGAATATTGCAAGCGAGACGTTGCCAGGTTTGGGTGTGGTGGTGGCTTCAGTTTCCAGGTTTGGGTCGAGGCCTCGAATTTGATTTCGAGAGTTGAGGTCCGATTTGATGATCATGGTGGGTTGCAGGGTTGATCTCTGACGTGTTGCGATCATCGTTGATGATCAATGGTGGCCGGAATCACCGTGCATATGCACGGTGTAATGATTTGTTTGGTGATGTTTGGGTTTAGGCTGTGAAAGAAAAGGAGGTTGCTCGAGTTTAACTCGAGTGATTCGAGTGTTGGACTCGAAGTAGCCTAGGGTTTTGCTCGAGGAAAATATACATTGCCTCGGGTAAAATTTCTAGCTACAGGTTTTAACCTGTAAGTTTTTAAAATTTTAAAACTGGATTTTAAATTGTGAAATAGGTGTTTAAATCAAAGATAAGTTTGGATTTCAAATGAAGTTTGAATCTCAGTTTTAAAATAAAATAAAGTTTTAAAAATTTAAATTATTTGTAACCAATTTAAAAAGGGTTTGAATAGTCTGAATTTAAAAGTAAAAGTTTTAAATAAACTAGAGATTTAAACCTAAGTTTAAATCGAATCTTAGTTTTGAAATAAAGGAAGTTTTTAATTTAAATTATTTTAAACAGTTTGAATGATAAAGTAAATTTTTAAATTGATTCAAATTTAAATAAAAATTGGGTTTAAATTCTTTAATCTTGTATATTAAGACAAATAATTCTTTAACTTGTAAATTTAAAAAAGGGTTTGAAATTGCTTTAAACTTGTTAAGGTTAATTTGTTTTCATTTTAAATCTTAAATTTAAAATGAAATTTAAAAGTAAATTTAAAATAAATTGTTTTTAAATACCTTGTTAATGATAATTTGATCATTAATAAGAAAAATGTTTTTATAATTGAAGATTTAATGATTTGTAATTATTAAATTAATTAAATAGATAATTTTTTATTTGAATTAATTAATTTAGTAATTAAGAGCTTAAAATTAGTTAATTAAGGTTTAAGCTAACTAATTTAGGATAAATTAATTGGTAGTTAAGGATCATTAATTAAATAATGTCTTAATTTTAAATTAATGATTAGTAATTAATTAATTAAATAATTAAGGATTAATTAATGAGAAATTAAAGATTAATAAATTTATAATGATTTATCTTATTTAATTACTTTATTAAAGTAATTAAAGAAGTGTAAATAGTTAATGAAGGTCATTAACTAGAATTATGGATTGAATGCTTTAAGAACATCGTCAGGTGGGCGATGAGCATTCTAAGAGATGTATTCTCTAAAGGTAATCGCAGCCTCAAGCCTCATCAACCGAGAATGGCTAAAATAGGAAAGGTGCAGCAAGGTTAGGTGGGTCATACCCAAACAGGACGAGATTTACCCCTGTCTAGATGTCCCTTTTATTTCAGTTGTTTGGGCAGTTTTGAGCTCCAACTGCCGAGGTTATCTTGTTCGAGACTGTTCAGTAAGGAACGGTTTCGGCCTTGTGTTGCAGGGGACTTAGGGTGGCTCCTCGGTACAGTGATCTAGGCCACGTACTGTGACGGACGATACCCCAATAGTCCTGCCATTGATGGGAACCCATTTTCCCTACGAGAACCTACGGTTTTGATTTGTATTACCCACTTTTGTGGCTAGTAGCTGGAATTTAATAGATGTAACAATTTCGGCTATTTTCTATTTACTTGAAAACCCTAGACCCTATTAAATATCACAGAATTTCCTATAAAATGATTTGGTTAGCATAAGGTAAAACTTACCTGTGTTTATGTATGGGAAGTCTTACGTGATACCTTTATTTTCAAATATTTTTCAAGTTAAGCAACTTTAACCTGTTACTCACACCAGACCCATGTCTGACCCGGAGTTTATTTCTGTTTTTTTTTCATAAACTCTCGGGTACTCAAATTTTTACGAGTAGCCAAGGGATTCAGGCTAGCTTGACGAATTCTAGAGGAGCAATGGAGTAGGAGGCTTTGGCGTTGTAGATATATGTATATTATGTCGCTGTGTTGGTATCACTGTGTTGTATTGTGTATTGAATTGTATAACTAGACAGGTGTTTATAACTGTCTAGTATGTGATGTATTATCTGTGAAACTCTGATTGATGTTGTATATTATGTAATACTTATTTGATTAATATAATTTATTCGTTCCGCTGTGGAGATTCTGATGTCGTTTCTTCTTTCTTCTCTATCTTTTCTCTTTTCTATCCCTTTCTTTCTTCAAGATGATACGACTTTCAGGTGGTCAGAAGGTCGAGTCGTCACAAAGGGTGATATGCAGTACTCATCTTGAGCTTGCTGCTTAACACATCATGTAAACTTTTCTAGAATTCACTAGTGAATAAAGCATCTCTGTCACCGACTATGCTACTAGGAACTCCATGTAGTCAAATTGTTCTTCATGAAC
The DNA here is from genome assembly GCA_030765085.1 of Allium cepa. NCBI lineage: Eukaryota > Viridiplantae > Streptophyta > Magnoliopsida > Asparagales > Amaryllidaceae > Allium > Allium cepa. The sequence goes on from CM060931.1 coordinate 734,391,790, forward strand.
AACTTAGCTAAAATAGGTGATGTCCATGTTGATTTAAATGGAATTAAATAGGCTCTCTTGGTCAACCTATCCACTATAACTCATATACTTTCATTTTTCATATTTTCCATTGGTAACCCGTCTATAAAATCCATAAATATCAAACCTATTTCCAAACTGGAATCCCTAGAGGTTGAAGCAATCCACTCAACTTTTGATATTCAACTTTCACGTGTTGGCAGTTCCACACTGCCTTACCCACAAGCCAACATCTCTCTTCATACGTTTTCAATAGAAGCTCTTCTTCGTATCTTAATACATCTTGGTCCCTCCAAGATGAATTATAATCTTGAATCGATGACATTCTCCAAGAACTTCTTTCCTCAAGTCCTCAACATTCGGAACACATAATCGTCCATTCTTTCTCAACCATCCTCTCTGGTCAAGATCAAAATCCTTGAGATCATCGATCTCAATTCCAACCTCAAGTCTTTTGATCTTCTCGGCTAATAATGGATCCTCCTTCTGCTTAGAAGCAATTCTCTCGATCAACACTAGTTGAGCTTCTAGATTAAGCATGGCAGTACTCCGATTAGAACTAACAGTCGATCTTAACTGCACACTACAGGTAGTCAAAGCTTCTAAATTCTTCCATTCTGCCAACATGGATAACACCACATTCTGATATCTTCTGCTAAGTGCATCCACTACTTTATTACCTTTCCCTAATGTATCTCTATACCAAGATCAAAAGCAGCTAAAAACTCCAGCCACCTCTCTGTCTCATATTCAACTCCTTCTGAGAGAATAAGTATGTTAAAGACTTATGATCTATGTATAACTCAAATCTCTTCCCGAAGAGATAATGCCTTCAAATCTCCAATGCGAAGGTCATCGCAGCCAACTCCAAATCATGAGTAGGATATCTTACTTCATGTAGTCTAAGATGTCATGAAGCATGGGCAATCACTTTACCCTTCTGCATCAACACAGCTTCCAATCTAGATCCGCATGCATCGGTACACACCACCAACCCTTGATTTTCATCTGGAACAACTAACACATGTGCATTGATCAACAAATGCTTCAACTTAAGAAATGCTTCCTCACATTTGTCGGACCAAACAAACTTCATCTCCTTCCTAATTAGCTTAGTCAAAGGCGCTGCTATCCACGAGAAATCCTTAATGAATCTTCAATAATAGCCAGCAAGTCCAAGAAACTTGTAATCTCAGTCACCGTCTTCGTTCTCTTTCAATTATTAAGAGCTTCGATCTTATCTGGATCGACTGACAATCCCTTCTCTAAAATCATGTGACCAAGAAATTTAACTTCTTTCTTTCAGAAATGACACATGGAGAACTTCACTTGTAGCTGATGCTGCATCGGCATCTCATGCACAACTCTAAGATGATTTTCATGCTCTCTTTCATCCTTAGAGTATACTAAAATGTCATCCATAAACACCAATACGAATCTATCCAAATACTCTAGAAGACTCGATTCATTAGATACATAAAGAAAGCAGGTGCATTCGTTAACCCAAATGGAATTACTAACCACTCATACAAACTGTGCTTAGACCAGAATGCTATCAAAAGAATATTGTCCTCTGCCACTCTTAACTGATGGAAACCAGTCACCAAATCCAACTGGAAAAACACACCGGGTCCACACAATTGATCAAATATATCATCAATTCTCGGCAAAGGATATTAATTCTTGATCGTCCTCTTGTTCAACTAACGATAGTCGATACACATCCTTAACGATCCATCTGGCTTCTTCACGAATACCGCGGCCACTCCTCAATGCGAACTGCTTGGTCTAATATAATTCCTTCTTTCTAGATCCACTAGGTGCACCTTCAATTCCTTTATCTTAGTAGGTGTCATCCTACTAGGTGACCTACTCACAGGTTCAACTCCTGTCACAAGATCTATTTGAAACTCAATAGCTCGTTCCAGTGGTAGTCCTATGACTGGTGATGTGCACGTAAATGTGCATATATTTACACCATACTTTATTTATTTTTATTTAAATGAAAGTCATATTTGGGCATTTTAATATGTTTAAAACTAAAATTCAATTATTTTCAAATCATCATATATTCATTTTCATTCAGGGGAAAAATGATTATTTTTGTGCATATGTCAATTTGAGAATTTTTACTTGGACATTTTTTACGATTTTTATAGAAAATTTTGATGCATATGAAAGAGGGATTCATTAAGATATATGCATGCACAAGGTAATACAAAGGAATGAAGATGAAATAATTCAAGTTCATGATCATGGAGGACCACACCCACTTACCTAAATCTACAATTAGAAGCTAAAGGACAACTAAGTGGAGGTTAAAACTTTATGCACATTAAATGATGGATTGATTAGTGGCTAATAGTTACTTGGTGGTCACACTTCTTAAATGGCATTTTAGAAAGGACCCTAAAAATTGAATTAGGGCTTTATACATGTATAGATAGCCCTCTTATGTATATGTAAATAATCTTTCTACCTTTCATTTTATGTAGGAAATTAAGCAAGCAAATTGTAATCTCAATGTTACATGAAATAAAGTGGCTTCCAAGCCTCTTTTTTTCTACATGTTTTTCTTTGCTTTTATGTTAATGTTTATTTCTATACTCTCTTTCTTTTCATGTTCATAGCATAGATTTACATTCATGCAATTAGTTTGATGTTTTTCATGCAAGTAGTTAATCTCATTTCCTTCGTTTAATTTCTATTTCTCTTTGCTTTCCAATGTTGAAACTTACATATGTTGATTTAATAAAACAAATGAGTAGCTAAACATCTTCAATTTAGGGGTAATGAAGCTCTTAAATATTATGTAATTTCAACATTTCTATGATTTATGTTCTCTTTTATTTGTGCTTCATGAGAGTAGATTTTGATGTAAGTTTATACAAGTGGGTTTGATAGCTTATGTTGCATTTGCAAATGAGTTATTCTTATTCAACATATACACAATTTACGTCATCATTTGCTAATTGATTTTTGATTTTGAAAAAAAAGTAAAAACAAAATTTGATGATTTATATTACTAATTACAATGGTAAACAGACCATACTTAAAATGGTTTTTGCCTTGGCTTCATTTTCATGAGAATATATGAGTGGTTTATTTGTTGCATTATAGCTTGATGGTTTAAGTTATGTTAATTAATAACATAAATAAACCATACTTATGATAAATGCAACAATTATTTCACTTATTATCAAAACTAGAGATCATAAATTAGTTGCTTATTTATTTATAAAAATATGAGAGTGGATTTGCCTCTAAATTGTTCTCTAATTTCATAGTCTTTAATATCATTTTAATTCTAGTTTTAGCTTCACTTTTTTATAGTTAACAATTTCCCCTCCATTTAGTATAATTTGATTGAATAGATTTTTAAACTCTAACAATTTCATGCGGATCGACTCATACTCGTCACGTCCTAACTTTGTACGCCGTGCGTTTACGGTAAAATTAATCCAAAATTTGTCGGCATTTTTCTAACTCGTTAGAAAATTTGCCGTTAAGCAAGTTTTTGGCATCGTTGTCGAGGAATTGCTTTGATTTTGATTTTCTATTCTTCGAATTAGTTTTTTTGATTTTTGTATGTTTTTGTTTTGTGTGTGTTTGCATTTTAAAAAAAAATTGTGTGTGTGTGTTTTTGGTGTGATTTGATTTGTGTGCATGTTTATCTTGTTTGTTTTTGCATTTGAATTTGCATATTAAAAAAAAGAAAAAATACCCAATTTCAAAAACAAAAATATTTTATTTCCTTTCATTTACAGTTTGCATTTATTTTATTTTTTTCACTGTTTTACATTCACATTGGCCACTCTCTGTTACATTTTTTCTGTTTACAAATTGTTGAATACTGTCACTGTTGCATTTCACTTCAGCTGCCATTCCCCCCACAATGCCTCTAACATCACTTATCTACTTCAAAAATCTTCAACATTTCACAAACAACAACTGCCAGTAGCACTGAGCAACACCGGTCAACTCCTCCACAAACATATAGCTAAAACATCCCCTTCAATCTTCCATTTGCATGTGACAGTGCTCCAACAGCTGAAACCACCATCATTTGAAATCATTTCAAACTACTACCTCCATTCAAACTCCTCACTGCTTCATTTGCTGTTTCAAAAATTTCTTTCATTGTTTCACTTTCTGCTACATCTCATTACCTTTGTGCACAGTGAAACTACCGTACTCTTCACATAACAACTCATCAAAACAAACACATTAAACCATGCATACATTCTCAGCAACAATAACATTTTGAATACTCCACCTAACAGCCACTTCAACCACGAACTTCTCGCCATCATCCACAACAATCCATTCACATACTCAACAGACTTCAAACTACTCCTACACTTCGATCACCACTACTTGCAACTACAAGCCCATGCCTATCAAAGTGCTATATCACCTTTAATCCCTAGCCTTCACAGTGCAACACAACTTTCATCCATAAAAAAATTGCAATACCCCTATATTTCAGTCTTTCTGTCAACTCTACAAGACATCGACACCCATAGCAGGCTCAACGACTACCATCCTCTGTACATTAGTTAATACTTCTGTTAAGAGTTACAGTAAGGATAGGGGAGGAGGGAAGGTTAGGGAGAAGAAGTCATGGCCGAATAAGAGGAAAGAAGCAGAAAGAGAGAGTTGCAATAACAAATTTTTTTATATCTTGGATTCTAATTCAGGTACATTATATAATTGCTCTCATAACAAACTTCTAACGTGGCTATTCTAGATACCTCTTTTGTAACCAATGATTAACAAAAGCATACAATTTGTAAATAACAAATAAAGAGGAAAAAAATAGTGACAGCACATCTGCATGTGCATTTTCTTGTAACCAACTTGCATCCTGTACGATTCTTTAATCCAACAACCGTTTTGGTATTTTTATTGCTCTCTTAGGATGTGCATAGTTGTCTGGTATTCTTGCATGTGGTGTAGTGGTGCCTGTGTGCGTATCAATACCCACCCCTTCGAGATCGACCTTGTCCTCAAGGTCGTTTGTGTTAGCGGTTGCCGGCAATGGTTGTGTAATAGCTGCAGACGGATTGGGGCAGAGCTTTAACAGCGATACATGGAATACTGGATGAATCCGTGAATCTTGTGGCAGCAGTAGTTTGTAAGCAACAGCACCTATTTTCTCCACGATTTGGTAAGGACCAAAGTACTTCTTTGAAAGTTTATGGTAAGTATTGCCCACTAATATTTGACGATACGGCCGCAACTTTACATAAACCCATGAACCAGGGTCAAATTGTTTATCCTGCCTGTTCTGGTCTGTGTGGGACTTCATTCGTTCCTGAGCTTTCTGAAGGTTTGCTTTAATAACCTGACGTAATTGGTTGCGGGAAGAGGTCCATGTATTGAGCTCAGTTACCGGTGATTGGGAGTTGATGTAGTTTGCGATTACAGGAGAGGGCCTTCCATAAACTACCTGAAATGGGGACATTTTCAGAGATGAGTGTGTAGTTGTGTTATACCACCACTCGGCCCACGACAAACATTTCACCCATTTGGTAGGCACATCCCCAACTACTGCTCTTAGGTAGTTTTCTAAACATCGATTGACCACTTTCGACTGGCCATCGGTTTGCGGATGATACGCACTACTCGTTCGGAGTTTCGTGCCATGGAGACGAAATAACTCTTTCCAAAACAAGCTTATGAATAGGAGATCCCTGTCGGATACTATTGAACGAGGAAATCCAAGGAGTCTAACATATTCTTGCAAGAAGTGAGAAGCTAGCTGGGTTGCGGAGACTGTGGACGGTAGTACGCAGAAATGGGCATACTTAGATAGGCGATCGACAATTACCCAAACTTTTGTTTTTCCTGCTGATGGGGGAAGATGTGTAATAAAATCCATACTTATATCTTCCCAAATTTGTATAGGGATCGGCAGTGGCTACACTAGCCCTTTATATCGACTGGTTTCTGATTTTGTCTGAAGGCTAATGTTGCATTGTTTGACGAAATTTTGAACAGCAGTAGAGAGTTTTGGCCAGAAAAAATTACTAGAAATACGTGAAACAGTTCCCCTGATACCCGAATGTCCTCCAATTCTCGAGTTATGAAATTCATTGATAATTGCAGCTTGTAATTCTTTATTGTTCGAAACAAATATCCTGTTTCCCCAAAATAGCAAGTTATTTCAAAAGTGGAATTGAGTGTTGGAGCATGTACATGTGTTAATCTGATGTATTATTTCTTGTGCTGCTGGGTCTTTGAGCAAGGCTCGTTGTATGTCTGGTAGCAATGAAAATGATGGTCCCAAAATTACCGTCATTGTAGCCTCGCTGGAGAACCGTGATAGTCCATCAGCTACCAGATTCTGCTTCCCTGACCGGTAGTGAATAGTGAAGTCAAAACCCAATAGCTTTGTAAGCCATCGCTGTTGCTCTGGCGTGTGTATCATTTGTGAAGTAAACTCCCTGAGGCTCTGGTGATCCGTGACAATTCTGAATGGTCGGCCAAGTAGATGGTGACGCCATTTTTTTACGGAGGAAGTTATTGCAAACATCTCTCTGGAATAAGTTGAGGCTTTTTGGAGGTGGCAGGGTAGTTTGAGGCTGAAATAGGCTAGTGGATGATTGGATTGGGATAATACTGCACCTATCGCGCTTCGGCAGTGATTGTGAAAGTTTCGTTGAAATTAGGTAAAGCTAGGGTTGGTGTAGAGGAGATGGCCTGTTTCAATGAATCGAAGGCCAACTGGGCCTGTGGGCTCTAAATAAAACAATTATGTTTTCATAGATCTGTGAGTGGGCTGGCTATTTGGGCATAATTTTTGATGAATCTGCGGTAATATATGGTCAAGCCTAGAAAACCGTGAACTGTTGTAACTGATTTTGGAGCAGGCCATTTGATTATTGAATCGATTTTTGTTGGGTCAACACGTACGCCCATGTGAGAGATTAAGTGGCCCAAATAGTCAATTTCGGTGAGGCCAAATTTACATTTGGCTAGGTTTGCGAATAATTTGTTATGGTCGAGGATGTCCAATGTTATGCGAAGGTGGTTTAAATGGGAATCCCAATTGGGGCTATAAAGGAGGATGTCGTCAAAGAAAACAAGGATGAATTTGCGTAAATGAGGCCGGAATATGTTGTTCATAGTAGCTTGAAAGGTTGATGGAGCATTGGTTAGGCCGAACGGCATGACAAGGAATTCATAATGGCCTTCATGTGTTCGGAAAGCCGTTTTTGGAATGTCTGGAGGGTGGACCCGAATTTGGAAATAACCACTTTGAAGATCTAGCTTAGAAAAAAATATGGCTCCATGTAATTCGTCTAATGGCTCATCCACCGTTGGGGTGGGAAATCGGTCTTTGATGGTGATTGTGTTAACTGCTCGGTAGTCAACACAAAAGCGCCACGAAGCATCTTTTTTTTAACTAATAGTACCGGGGAAGAAAAAGGACTCGTCGATGGTTGGATTATTTTTGAGTTGAGCATTTCTGGAATTTGACGCTCAATCTCGTTTTTTTGGTAGTATAGGTAACGGTAATTGTGCGTTTATTGGGGTGGAATTTGGTATGAGATTAATGTGGTGTTGGAGGGTTCGTTGGGGCGGAAGCGTTGTAGGAGTAGCAAATACGTGTTTGAAGGAAGTGAGTAGCAGGTCAAGTTTTGGGTCGGATAGTTGAGAGGGTGGGCTTTAGGCTAAATTAGAAGGTGGCTGGAGTTGTAAATAAAGGAAGGTTGGAATAGCTGATGTGGTATCTAGCCTTTTTAATTGTTGAAGGGAAATTTGAGACGGTTTGCTTTGTGGGCCTAGCCCAGTAAGGAGGACAGGCTGGTTTTGGTATGTGAAGGACATTGTCAGCAATTTATGGTCCATGGTAATAGGCCCCAGTTTCTCCAGCCATTAGATACCGATCACCCCATCCGATCCAACAATTTCGAGAAGGTGGAAATCAATGGAAAAATCGTGCCCTTGGATATTCACGCAAACATTGGGGCAGCTGCCAACGCTGCGGAGTTTGCCACCGTTGCCCACGGTGACGAGAAAGGCGTTTGCGGTGTCGATTTCTAACCCTAGAAACTTGGCGGTTTTTGGATGGAGATAATTATGGGTTGATCCCGTGTCGACAAGGATGGAAATTGGTTTGTGATTAATTGTGGCTGGTAGGTGCAGTGCTCGTGGATGGGAAGAACGGGTAAAAGCATGGAATGAAATTTCTTGAGGAATTTTGGTTATTGGGTCAGTGGTTTCAACTGGAGGGGATTCGACAGTGGGTTTCAGTGGTTGTTCTTCGATTGGTGGTTCGTCATCGGGATTGTTGTCCGGTAAAATCATGAGGATATGGTTTGGTTTACAACGATGGCCGAATTGATATTTCTCGTCGCAGTTGAAGCACCACACTTGTTGCTTTCGAGCGTTCATCTCTGATTGTGATAGCTGTTTGATGGGGACTTGTGTTTTCGAGTTTTGGGGTTGTGGTGTTTGTGGAAATGACGATGTATTGAAGGAATTGTTGTATGTCTTTGGGAATGGTTGGTTAGTTTTGGTATAAGGAAATTTGGCCAGATCTGCTAATTTTTTTTCAACGTGCTTTGCTCCATCAATGGCGTCAGAAATATTGGTAGGATTGATAATATGTAGTTCGTTTTGTATGTTGGGTTTGAGGCCGGAAATAAAGCATTGAAGTATGGAGTCATTGGAGAGTGTAGTGATTCGATTACAGAGATTTTCAAATGTAGCTTGATAGTTTTCAACAGTAGTTACCTGTTTAAGTTTAAACAGGGTTGCTAGTGGGTTGAGGAAAGTCGGTGGGCCGAAACGCTTCTCAATAGCTTTTGTCAATTCCATCCATGTCGAGATTTGATTGTTGCGATGCATCTATTGGAACCACGATGGAGCTTGGCCTTACATGTGGAAGCTTGCGAGGTCTACTCTTTGATCTTTGAGTGTGGAGTAGTAAGCGAAGAACCGGTTCGCTTGAAAAATCCAATCATGTGGGTTGGTGCCGTCGAAAGTTGTGAGTGAACATTTAGGGGTACGAGTGGATGTAGAAGTGGATAATAGTGGTGGTTGACGGCTGATAGTAGGAACTTGACATGTGGAGGAGTGATTGGTTGGTGAAATGGGTGGTTGGTTATCCAACTTGCGATTTATATCAGCTAGGGCAGCTTTAATGTCAATGTTATCAGCCGTCAAGGTTTCGAGCATGGCACCATGGGTATTTTGGGTGGTTTGGATGGCGGTTTGATTGGTTTGGATGGTAGTGATGGTGTTTTGGTGTTCAACGAGCTGCTGGAAGGCGTCGTCGATTCTTGTCATTGTGAAAGGGTAGATGGGTTATTTGAAGGAAAGAGGGGAGAACAATCGGTGAAAGCATCAAATTGTTAAGAGTTACAATAAGGATAGGGGAGAAGAGAAGGTTAGGGAGAAGAAGTCATGGCCGAATAAGAGGAAAGAAGCAGAAAGAGAGAGTTGCAAATTTTTTTATATCTTGGATTCTAATTCAGGTACATTATATAATTGCTCTCATAACAAACTTCTGACGTGGCTATTCTAGATACCTCTTTTGTAACCAATGATTAACAAAAGCATACAATTTGTAAATAAAAAATAAAGAGAAAAAAATAGTGACAGCACATCTGCATGTGCATTTTCTTGTACCCAACTTGCATCCTGTACGATTCTCTAATCCAACAACCGTTTTGGTATTTTTATTGCTCTCTTAGGACGTGCACAGTTGTATGGTATTCTTGCATGTGGTGTAGTGGTGCCTGTGTGCGTATCAACTTCTTTCACCTTCACATTCCCATACCACTGTCACATTATCACTCTACTCCACCAGTCACTCCATAACTCCCTCTCTGTTTCAACTCACAACCTAACCCCCTCTACAACCAATAGTGCCATCTTACATTGCCTTCAATCTAACATACTACCATCAACTCATACCAAACCATTCTCTGCTGCAATCAGTGCCTCCATCCCCTGTCATCCCTCCTTGTCTTGCCCATTTCAAAATCCCCTCACCAACATTACGCCACTTCACCACAAAACTGTTGTCAATCATCTACTACTCAAAACTTTACATTGCTACTCAAAACTGTTCCTTCGCCACTTCTTCTACTACTGACTTTTTTTTTGAACCCAGGAGAACCCGCCGGACTGGTAAACTCCTGAGGAGGGTATAGTAAAGTCGTCCGCTGATCCAAGCCCCCAGGTAAATTTATATAGGATAGAGAAGCGCATGGTAGGAATCGAACATGAGTCTTTTTACCAGAACCCAGATCTCCTTTCCACTGTGCCGCGCCCGCGGACTTCTACTACTGACTTCCGCCTACTGCAATTCCACATTGACCACCACTGCCATCATTTACAATTCCTTCAGTCGCCCACCAAACATAGTAATTTTTTAGACCATCATCAACGGCCAATAACTCATCACATTGCCATCATCCTGCTTCATCTCCTCTACTATGAAGGCCACAAAAGTCGAGTACCCAAACCCCGCTGCAATTCCATTTCAACCATATCGCGACTCGAAATCGTAATTGCATCGCCTATCTTACTACCCCGACCTTCCTCGACAATATCCTCTACAGCTGAAATCACAATCGAACCACCTCCCAAATCCAACCACAACTTCAACAACCAAATCGCCTTCACCTACCTCTGACCCAAACCTGTCGGTGAACCAAAATGCCTCTTCAACAAACCACTGTGACACTGGTTCACTGCGACATTACAGACCATTCACGTTCACTACAATCGAACATCTGCAAACAACCCAAACCTCATCAATCTTCGCTTCATCTTACTCGTACCTGCTTGGAAAATGATTTAGTCGCGATTTCATTTCGTAATTGGGTGTGAATTTTTTTTTAAAACGGATTTCTAGGACTTGTTTAGTTGATTTGAGGAAGACTAAGTAGATTGAGGAATTTATCCGACTTGTTTGGTAGGCTGGGCCGAAGAAAGTATTACATTTTTTTTGTAAAGTCATCATTTTTGAGTTCCTTCGTAAAAAAAAGGTTTTTGACGTGGGACAGGTAATATGTGGGATGTTTTATAATTTTAAATGTTTATTTAGTGTGTTTCGAGTTTTTTTTATGTTTTTTTTTTTTGAAGTTTCTTCTTTGATTAATCAATTTGTTTGTTTGTTTTTAGGTGTTTATTTTCATTTGTTTTATTTTTTTAATTAAAAAAAATTGTTTTAATTAGTTTTAGTTCCATCTTCCATCTCTTAAAAAAAATTAGGGTTTTGTTTTCTTAAAAAAGCTATGTGTGTATATTATATATATATATATATATTTTTTATTTCAGGTTGCAGGAAATAAAAGGAAGAATTGCTTCCTAAACTGCTTCGCTTGCTTGCTTAAAAAATTGCTAATAAACTCTGCACGCTCTAATATAGTGTTTCTCGAATCTCTTGTTTTTATTTGAATTGTATTATCGGTTGCTTGCATTTTCATTTATACATAAAAATTTCAAACCAAAAAACAAAAAAACAAACTCTATTTTAGTTGCATTGTTAATACACTTTTAATTCCTTGTTTTGCATTCATCCCATCTTGTTTTATTTTCAAAGTGCAATACCCTAATTCATATAAGATGAGAGATTTCATCACTCTTTCCTTAGCCCATAAATCGTATGTCATCGTAGAATTTGACTAATAACAAAGGTTAGACATTCGACTTAAGGGGGTTGCGATCTCATCTAGGGCTTAATCATATCTTCATAATTGTTTTCTTTGAACAATTTTGTTTCTTGGTGTCTAGGCTACAGTAGCGTAATAACCATTTATAGGTATTACCGTGATTCGTAAATATTATAGTGGTTCCTCTAAAGTTACGTAAACCATCGGCTGCATTGCTATGGTGATTCATGGTGCACCGATAACTCCTGCCTGTTACCTAGCTGAGATATATTTTGTTGATTTATGACAAAATGTGATTATATAATTTTATGTTAGGAGCTACTAAGGACAGAAACTATAATTAAGTCTTTTGCATTCATTTAGTTGCATTAGTTCATGCATATTTAAAAAAACAAAAAAAAACAAAAAATCCAAATAGATTGTAAATTTTACTTTACAATGTTTTTGACCAAAAAAATCCTTAAAATTTCTTGAAATTGAGGTTTATTCTTTTTTAAGTAGGTACGTAACTTAATGAGAAATTTCTTTTTTCCTTTCCTTTGAAAATTTTCAATCGAAAACAAGATTTCAAAATATATATATATATATATATATATAATCTTTTGAAAAATAAAAACAAATTTTGAAAACTCAAAAAACAAAAAACAAATTTCCCTTTTCTAAAAAAACAAAAATTCTTTTGGTAAATATTTGAAAGTTTGAAAATTCAAAAAAAAACATATAAAAAATTTAAAAAGCCAAAAACAAAACAAAAAAAATCAAACTTTTCTTTTGAAAATAAATCTCACTTGGTAAATATTTTTCTTCCTTAAAAAACAAAATAAAACAAAAAAAAAATTCACTTCATTTCTCAAATCTTGTTTCATTCACTAAACTCATTTCTAACTTCTTTCTCTTCTCGATTTTCACTTGCGCATGATTACTTGGACTCATGACATACAACAAATCGTTGGACTTACGACTCAACAACTAACCGTTTAACTCGAACAGACGATCCTCCCGAAATGGCAAACAAGAATGCCTCTCGAACTCTTATGGAAAGAATATTTCCCGATAGAGTTTATATTCCATCTTACATCACATTACTCGGCCCTACGGGTAACAATTTTGAAATTCACTCGAACCATATTGTCACGCTTCCAAAATTTGGCAATTTCGAGCACGATGATCCATGCACCTTTTTGATTAAATTTGAACAAGTTTGCACAATATTAAACTCCAACAAATTTCTGATGATGGAATCAAACTTCGATTAATCTCATTCGCTCTTACGGATTACGCAGAAAAATGGTTGTATAGCTTATTGTCAAACTTAATTAAAACGTGGGAAGAATTCGTAAAAGATTTCTTAAAAAAATTACCTCTTGAAAAAAACGAGTAGAATCCGAAACGAAATTGTAAATTTTCATCAATTTAAGGGAGAACCATTTGGAAAGTATTTTGAAAGATTCAAAGAGCTTTTGATAAAATTCACACACCATAACTTCGGAAAATGGACGAATTGCCAAATCTTATACGATGGACTCGAAAATAACTCATGAACTATGCTCGAATCAATGTGCCAAGGCAGCTTTCTTACCCAACATCACGACGAATGCATGAAAATTTCTTGAAAACCTCGTTGAAAATTCATCCCAATGGGAACTTCGAACGAAAAATCAATTTACTCACGATCGAATGCACACTCGATAGGATCTTCTTTTGCTTTAGAAGCTAAGATCGACACAATGATTAAAAAATTCGACAACGTTTTCTCATCGAATCAAATGAACTAAGCTTCCCAACCAATGTGTTATAAATGCAATGATCCTAATCATATAGCAGATCAATACCCTAATTCTGTCGAACAAATCAATGCTTTCAATAAAACTGTAACAAACGGAAATTTTCGACTTTCGAAAATTCAACATCGACACTCACTTTATCGAATGCTGAGAAATCGAAGGCCGGAAACCCGAAATGTTATGGGTTTAAGAAAGAAGAAATTAAGAAAAGAGAAGAGAAAAAGATAGAAAATAGGGAGGAGAGAAAACAGAAGATAGAAAATTTTAAAATAGAAGGAAAAGAGAATAGAGAAGAGATAGAAAATAGAACGGAACAAAAAACAACATCAGAATCTCACAATTCGCAGCGGAACAACATATAATAATAAATGAATAATCTTTAAACAAAGAACTATATCAGTTATTACATTTTATACATTACATCATATCATCAGAGTGTACAACAACAGCATATAGTGCAGCGAAAAAAGAAATACTATATAAACTAGTAATACGCCATGCCATCCAGCTTGCCTCCAGCAACTCCAGAATATCCTGATAAACCTTAACTCTTGACTTCCCGTGTGGAAATTGGTGGGCACCCAGAGTTTAGGAAGGAAAACAATAAACTCCAAGTCAGTCATGTGACTGGTGTGAGAACTCAAAACAGTTTATTTATCTTTGAAATCAAAATAGAGAATATTTTTAAATTCAATTCACAATGCTTTTAAAAATGAGACTACCATAAGGCCTCCCGCACACACACACAATGCAAACGCAGAATCGGAGGAGATTTCTCCTTATGATAGTCAAAGATGCTTGATACGCATTTAAAAAGAACATTTGATATTATTACTAGTGCATAGTGTAGAAAAAAATTTATTTCGAAAGTAGAATATAAATCTTAGCCAGCATAGACATTTCGAACTATGCCTACTATAGCTACCATCCAAACAGTGGTGACCACCATAAGTGAATGGCAGGTTCTACAACTAATACCGTACAAGTTTCGTATTGGGAATTGGATTTCCAACGAATGATCAGGCCAAGGAACTTCCCATTGCCACATGAGAATGCCTCTGGATGGACATCCCCGAGAACCAAACCGGATCTCTACCAACACAAGGCCGGGTTACCCCTAACTGAGTAACAACTGACCGAATATGCCATCCCCCGGTCCTTTGGGACCTTTTCACCGAGCGCTCGCAATCAATTCACACAATCATAACAAAGTGTTTTCAACATGAGTAAGTATCTGGGCTCCATACCATGATACCACCCTTTTCCAGAAGGAAATGCACACATCCTAAAGGGCGCTACCCCTCATAACCTTGCCGCATCTTTCCTGTTTTGACCATTCACGGGTGTGAGGCTCGACGAAGTCACGTCCACAAAAACATACTTTATACAAAAGCCATGCTTTGGGTCACAAATGATCATAGAGATGATCACAAAGATAGACGATCCTATCACAAATAATCAACACAATGATCATTTCAGCATCACTCAGCATGTCACATTACCAAATTGGGAATATATCGCTGAAAACATTCAACTACATAACCTCTGAGCTCGTACGTCTCAGAGAAGGGTGTTAAGCTAAAAGAATAAATTCTCCGCCACCAACAGAAATATATTTGAAAGAAATCGGCTTTATATCTCAACTTGTAATGTCAGACACACAATCCATACAAGTCTGTTCCGGGCTCGAACAAAACCGAAGGCACTTCTTACGAAGCCCTTGAAATCCGGGTATTCACAATCCCGATCGAATTTCCCATCACTTAGGAGATCTCTATACCAGGAGCTACCCAGTGCAGAGACAATCGATAGGTCATCCTATCGCTTTCGCAAATACTCGGTCTTCAACACCGATCTTCAAATGCAATTCACAACGACGTATCACATATTCGGAATGGGTTATACGACCCCATGGTCCTTTCCCGGTTAACCCGAATAGTGAGCGCTTATTCAAAAAATAAGTGTAGCATTCACATTCAAACAAATCACATCAAATACCCATTCAAAGGGAAATATTGATAGTCGGTTATTGAACTATCAATAGATATGCACACATCACCAGTTTCCAAATAATTTTCCAAATTATTTATTTTCCAGAATATCTTTACTAGATATATAATTTTCACACTTCAAAAATAAATCAATATTTATTTTTAATCAAATTCCACTTCCTTTATAAATTCCTTAGTGAATTAAAAATCCAAAATATCTATGAATATTCGATTTCAATTATTCATATTCAAAATTTCCTTTCAATTTATCTTCAAAAGGATAAATTCTCTAAATATTCACTTTATATTGGAAAACATTTCCATACTTATTTACTCATAAGTAATTCACAAATTTTATTTGTTTTCAACACTTAGAAAATATTCAATATACTTAAATCGAAATTAAGTACATATTTCATCCTTTAAGGAAATCATTCTCTTAAACATATTTATTTGGGACAAAACGAATGTTGCGTAAAACATCGTTACGACAACCCAAAATCACTAGTATAGGGATCGAAATTAAGATAGATATATAAATCCCAATACTATACAAAACATTTCCTTTCGGAAATCATTTACTATAACAACAGTGTTATAGTCCACCATTTCCTTTTATTTCTCGAAAACGTCTATTTCAACAATAAATGTTGAAATCTATGGTTTCGAATCTCAACACATTTTAAAACATCGTTAGATCGTTTTAATTCTATTTGAAATATCACATTCAAAACAATTTCTTTAACATATTATTCACTATTCAAAAACGTGAATATACTACGTTAATCAATTTCATCATTTCTATACATTTCATTTTTAAAGGATTATTCACAATCTAAAATGTGAATATAACTCCATTAATATGTTTCAACAATTTACTTATCAAAATAAGTTGTTTGCGAATTTATAAAACAATGTTTATAAATCCCTTTTCTATTTATCTTATAAAAACTTCTTTTTATAAATTCCTTTATTAACCTATTCCAGTTTATAACTAAATTATAAACTAAACGTTCATATTATAAGTTAATTACTCATAAAACGATTATTTTACAAAATCGTTCTTTTAAAGACTTTCCAATTTATAAATCTTATAACTTATAAGATCCATTTATTTAACCAATCTATTCTTCAAATAATTTCACCAAATTTATAAATCTTACTATTTATAAATTTCTTTTATAACTTCACAGTTTATAA
Source organism: Allium cepa (assembly GCA_030765085.1). Lineage (NCBI taxonomy): Eukaryota > Viridiplantae > Streptophyta > Magnoliopsida > Asparagales > Amaryllidaceae > Allium > Allium cepa. Next base: position 734,408,419 of record CM060931.1, read on the forward strand.
TTCCATAAATTTCATTCATTTATGAAATTCATTTCCACTTCACTCAAACACTTATAAAAACTCGTTTTATAATGTCAACATTTCAATTTATAAATATCCATTTATAAATCTCTTAATATAAATCAAATTATATTATTATTCTAAAACGTCTTTAATCTCCTTTATAATTTCACCATTTTGAGTTATAAAATAATGAAATTTTATAAATCCTATATTTAAACTTTTAATAATATATTCAAAAATCCAATTTAAACTATTTTATAAAATCATTAATCCATATTTCTCAAAAATCAATCTTTTAACTATATTTCTCAAAAACATAATTTTATAACTTTTAAAAGTATAACGTTTATTTATTTAAAATAAATAAATTTCCAAAAATAGTTTATAACGTATACTTTTCAAAAATCACCTTTAAAAATCATTTTAAAATCCCAAAATTTGGGTCCAATGATGCTACACACCAAATAGTCAATCACGACAAACAACGATATCATATATCGATATGATAATCCATCAAATATCAAAATATCTGAAATCAAATAAATACTGTTGAGGAATCCAGTTGGATCCCTCCAACCTGTTTTCCTGCATCCACAAACATTAGCACAATACCAATTCCGTTCCAGTACGAAATTATCGCGGTATATGTTCTTATTAAATATTATCCGCTTAATAACGGCGCAATAGGGTCTCATCCGCTAAAAAAAATGCGGGAATTCAATAACTGCAATATATACATATGCCAATATATATATATTGATATTATATATAATACCAATTTCACTGTTTATGAAATATTCGCGGTATATGTTTTTAATAAGTAACATCCGCTTACTAACGGCGTATAATGTCTATTTTAACAATCAATAGATATCAATCATCATTCAAACATGCATTCAAATATTTTAAATCTAACTATTTAAAATAAAATCGAAACTGATTCGATTGAGTGAGAAGTTCTCACCTGGATTTTATTTTCGTTTTTTTTAGAGATTTATTTCGAATAAAATTAAACGTGCGTTTAATTTTACCCAAAATTCTCACTAACTCCAAATGACTCCAATCCAATTTCATCGCGTAGTGCTCGTCCATACGATTCCAACGCAACTGGTTTCGCGCGTTTTCGACCTCGTATGAAAAAGTTATGAATTTTATAAGTTTATACACGATTTTATAACTAAATTTATAAATAATTTAAAATTTTCAAACCCTAAGCATCTACAGCCGTTGATCCATCACAATGCAAATCTGGCCGTGCATTGCCTCTCCTCCTTCACGCGCGCAATATCCAGATACAACCGAAAGCCGAACCCATTAGCAACTAGAAACCCTAATTTTCGCAACCAATTCCTGTAGCTCGAAGACGATCAGATAGCGCCACCTTGTAGCTCGTCCCAAACCCCATGCTCGGCTCGAAGGGTTCGAAACTCGGCTGCCTATAACCATCGAAATTCGTGCCCAAAGCCGGCCACTTCAAACCCAAATTCGCGACAATCCAAAACTCCATTCCCCATCATAGCCGTTGATTAGATAGAACTCAAGGTGCTTAACATTTTTCTAGTTGAAAGTTTTTGGTAAATGTCGATGGATGAGGAGATAAACGAGGGGGAAGATCGAACGTTTCTGGCCGTTCATAGTAATGGAGGCGGCGGCTGTATAAACTAGGGTTAGGTTTGTTTTTTTTTTTTTTTAGTTGTGATGGTGGCTATTTATAGAAGAAAATCGAACACTATTCATCCGGAAATTCCGAACTCCGATTTACGCGCCGAAACTGACGTTCCTAGGGTTTATCCCGCATTCCGGACACAATGGAACAGGTTTCGAAAGCTAATTCGGACATCTGTGCGAGTTATGGCTGTAAACGCTCAATTTAAATTAAACCGATTTAAACGATTTCTAGGCGTTTTAATTTGTACAGGACAAACAGTAAATCCAATTGACTTGAAATTTGAAACCTTACAATAATATCACATTACGGATCCGATGAAACTGGTTTCGTCGAAATCCGAGACTTTTTGAAAAATGGCTATTTTAACTCGCCAAATTAAAATTAAAAATAAATCGATGCGTTTCGAGCTGCCACGATCAAACGATAACTCCGATTGACACGAAAATTGAAATCCGGTAATAACTAACTATTACGGATCCAATGGAACTGGTTTCGTTCAATTTTGAGACTGTTCAAAAATTGGCTATTTTCACTAGTCGATTAAATATTAAAATATTCAATTTTCACAAATTAACTCTTAATTCGATTTTAGAAGTTCTAAAATATCATTCTAACTTCAACATGATAAAATAAAATTTTACAAATCATTTTCAATCATATTTAACCCAATTTTCAATTATTTTCATAATTTAACATATTAAATTATCGATTTAATAATCCAATTAAATCCAATAATTCAAATTAAATTTTATTTGACTTATAAATTCACTTATTAATATTTAAAATTAATTAAATATTCAAATTTTAATTACTAAAAATTCTGGGTCGTTACAAAAACCAAAAATGACCCATTTTCTCCGACGCATAAACCTGGTTGGAGAAATCATCTGAATTTTGCTTGGAACCAAAACAATCCCAACACGAATACGGTTCGTCCAAATTTTCAAGCACTCCCGAATAATGCTTCGAATCCTCACTATCAGACCAACCATTTTCAATCAAACTTTGCGGTTCCGTCTCATAATCAACTGCAATAATCCAATTTTCAATCAAATTCTACTCATCCTCCCCAAGATGTAAAAGTTTAAGTTCACTTGAGAAAACTCTTGAAACGTTGGCTAAAGCAACTGCTCAAAGTCTTCAATCAAACAGTAATTTACAAAATTTATTGACCTTGTATATGCAAAACACAAACCAATCAATTGCAAAACTCGAAATGAAAAAGAGTCAATTAGCCACGTCTATAAGTGAACATGAACGAGGAACATTCCCATGCTAACCCATTTCGAATCCCAGAAATCAAAAAGAAAATTCAAATCAAGCCCATGTTGTTCAAGATAGCAACGTCATCCAATTGAATGTTATCACAACTCTACGTTCCGGTAAACAAATCGATAATCAAGTCGTTAATCTAAATAATGTACCTGAATCCACTCTCGATGCTTCAAACGAATCGGAACAGAACGTGGAGCCAAACATTGAATCAAATGCCAGTCAAAATTCTTCTTCTACTCGAGTAGACCCGCCTATCGATTATCATGTTCCATTTCCACATCGTATTCGAACCAAGAAACACTCGGACCAAATCGAAAAGATGTTGGAAATTTTTAAAAAAGTGAAAGTTAACATCCTGCTTCTTGACATTGTTAAACAAGCCCCCACTTATGCGAAATTTTCTAAGGACTTGTGTACCCAAAAGGGACACACTCAAGTGTCCAAAAAGTCTTCTTAGCCGCCAGTTTAAGTAAAGTTTTGTCCCAATTCATGCCCGTAAAATACAAAGATCCTGGCTGCCCTACGATTTCGTGTACAATAGGAGACAAGATGATTAACAAATGTTTGATTGACTTAGGCACGAGTGTCAACTTGATTCCATACTCCATGTACGAACAATTAGGCTTAGGAGAGCTCAAACTCACAAAAGTCACGCTTCATTTTGTCGATCACTCGATTAAGAATCCCATGGGAGAAATCGAGGACGTGCTTATTCGAGTAGAGCAATTCTTATTCCCCATCGATTTTATTGTTCTCGAAAGACAACCCATGAAAAATCCTGCGAGTCAAATTCCTTTGATTTTAGGCCGATCATTCTTAGCCACCTCAAATGCCTTAATCAATTGTCGTAACGGTTCGATGAAAATTTCTTTTGGAAACATGACTTTAGATCTTAACATTTTCAATCTTGAAAGCCAACAGAATGAACCTCGCGACCAAACGTTGGAAGTTAGTGTCGTTCATGAAAACTTTGAAAATGATACGATTGACCTTAACGATGAACGCGAGCCCGAATACGAAAAATTATTTCACAAAATTCCCAATGAGATTAAATAGACTCTTCCTTTTGAATTGCTTCCAGTTGAGTCCAAATCTCAACCCAATTCTTTGATTCAAAAACTCCCGAATTTGGACCTCAAACCACTTCCAGGTCATCTTAAGTATGCATACTTAGATGATAACGAAACATTGCTCGTCATAATTTCCACAACTCTCTCTCTCTCTTGATCAAGAAACCTCCTTACTCTCTATTCTTTCGAAAAATAGAGAAGCAGTTGGATGGTTGATCTCCAATATAAAGGGAATTAGTCCCGCTCTTGTTCAACATCGCAACTATTTAATCGATGATGCAAACCTTGTTCATGACGCGCAACAAAGGGTTAATCCAAAAAAGAAAGGTGCATGATGAAATTCTTAAACTTCTTGACAGCGTAATCAATTACCCAATCTCTGATAGTTCATGGCTTAGCCCAATTCACGTTGTACTGAAAAAGTCTGGGCAAACCGTTGTCAAGAACGATTCAAACGAATTTATTTCAACTCATACTTAAACGGGTTGGCGTGTTTTCACTGACCATCGAAAACTAGATGCCACAACACGTAAAGACCACTTCCCACTTCCTTTCATTGACCAAATGCTCGAACATTTAGCCGACCATGAATTCTGCGGCTTTCTAGATGGTTATTCTGGCTATAAGCCAATTCCAATCAATCTCGAAGATCGAGAGAAAACGACTTTCATGTGTCCATTCGGTACCTTTTCTTATCGATGTATGCCATTCAGACTTTGTTATGTCCTTCTACTTTCCAGCGATGCATGGTTGGCATCATTTCTGACATGATTGAATGCTTTCTAGAACTTTTTATGGACAATTTCTCTATCTTTGGTGATTCTTTTTTCGATTGTTTACATCACCTCGAGTTGGTCCTAAATCGATGTAAAGAAAAACATTTGACTTTGAATTGGGAAAAATTCCACTTTATGGTCAAACAAGGCATAGTCTCTGGACATATCATCTCAAATAAAGGCATGGAGGTAGATAAAGCAAAAGTTGACGTAATTGCAAACCTAGCCATTCCTAAATCTATTAAGGACATTCGATCATTTCTGGGACACGCTAGCTTTTACCGATGCTTTGTGAAAGACTTTAGCAAAATCGCTTGTCCTCTGACGACTCTCCTCGAAAAAGATGTTCCATTCGATTTCAACTCCAAGTGTATATCTTTTTTTGGACGTCTCAAAAATGAACTCATTTCTGCTCCAATCATTTGCTTACCGCACCCAATTGGGATCTCCCATTTGAAATAATGTGTGATGCTTCGAACTTTTCATTTGGTGCTGTCTTAGGATAATTCATCAACAAGATCCTTCACGTTGTTTACTACACTACCATGAATTTGAACCACGCTGAACTCAACAACACAACAACCGAAAAAGAGCTTCTAGCCATCGTTTTTGCGCTCGAAAATTTTTGACCTTACTTGATAAGTTCACACATTACTGTGTACACAGACCACTCTGCGCTTTGGTATCTCTTCGCTAAAAAGAATGCTAAATCTCGTTTGATTCGTTGGATCCCTTTACTTCAAAAATTTGACCTTACAATCAAAGACAAAAAAGGTTCCAATAATGTCATAGTCGATCACTTATCTCATCTTCCAAATGAATATTCTTTACCAATCAATGAAAACTTCCCCGATGAACAACTTCTTTCAATTTCTATCGATCCATGGTACGCTGATATAGTGAACCATTTAGTCACGAAAGAAACTCTCACATCTTGGTCCAAACAGGATAAATGCAAATTCATGTCCTAAGTAAAATATTTCTATTGGGACGATACAGACTTGTTCAAATACTGTCCCAACCAAGTCATCTAACATTGCATTTAAAAATAAAGGACAATGAGATCAAGAGTGTTCTTTCGTTTTGTCATGATCAAGCGTGCGCTGGGCATTCGGTCCTCAAAAAACTGCAGAAAAGGTGCTTCAGTGTGATTTCTTCTAGCCTTCTCTTTTTAAAGACTCATTCGAATTTCGCAAAACTTGCGATCGATGTCAAATGCTTGGACGAATTTCTCGACGAGATATGATGCCTCTAAACCTCATTTTTACGAACGAAATCTTTAATGTTTGGAATATCAACTTTATGGAACCTTTTCCAAACTCTTTTGGAAACTAGAATATCCTTCACCGTTGTCGATTACGTCTCAAAATGCATCGAAGCCGTTCTTGCAAAACCAACAACCGCAGAATTGTTGTGAAATTTCTCAAAGGAAACATCTTTTCGAGGTTCGACACACCTCGCACAATAATCAGTAATAACGGAACCCATTTTTGCAACCATTCTTTTGAAACTAATGAAAAATACTCGATAATCCACAAGTTATCCACTCCGTATCATCCTCAGAGTTGTGGTCAAATTGAAGTTTCAAATCGACAAATAAAAAAAATCTTGAAAAAAACTGTCAACAAAAATAAAAAAGATTGGTCTTCGAAATTGACCGACGCACTTTGGGCTTACTGTACTACTTTTAAAACTAATCTTGGGATGTCCCCATTTCATTTAGTTTATGGTAAAGCTTGTCATTTTCCCGTTGAAATCAAACACAAAGCGTTGTGAGCAATAAAAAACTTAAACTTTGATCTAGATAAAGCTAGCGAAAACCGAAAACTACAACTCAATGAACTAGAAGAACTTAGGAACGACGCGTATCGAAACGAGAAAATTTACAAAGAAAGAAAAAAATTCATGACAAGTCAATCCTAAGGAAAAAAATTACGCATAACCAGAAAATTCTTTTATATGACTCAAGACCTCGTTTATTCCCTGGAAAACTTAAATCGAGATGGACCGGACCATTTGTGGTATGAACTGTTTTTCCACAAGGTGCCATAGAAACAGAAAACCTCAGGGATCGATTTTCAAAGCCAACGGTCATTGTTTTAAACCTTTCTTGGAATTTTCTAGTAAACAAGAGAAGGAGCTCATGATTCTTCATGAGCCAAGCTACGTCTAGTAAGAATGTTAACCCTCTTTTGTAAACATGTACATATTTTTTCCCCGTTGCACTCATTATATCATGCCTTGACCATGGGACACAGTCCGGGGGAAGAGTCTCATTTTCTTTTCTTTTTTAGTTTTTCACGGCATTTTTGAATTCCATTTTTTATAACTTAAAAAAAATCTCAAAAATTTTAAAATCTCAAAAACATTTTCTTTTTAGCATTTTGATTTATTTTTAAAGAAACGCTATGGGATAAGTATAAGTTTGGTCAATAAATTGAAATTTTTGAAAATTTATTTGTCTTAACAAAAATAAAAATGAAGTTTGATTATAAATAACAATGGTTTAACTAGTATATAGGAAGGTTCATTTTTGTTAATTATGAAGTATATTCTAATTGAAAATCTTTGTTTAAAAAAGTGGTAAATTTAAAGTAAATGATATAACATTTTTATCTTCTAAGTTAAATGGTGCTAAGATGATTTTGCAAAACTATCTCTTTCAAAAAAACACAAAAAATATATAAGTAAAAAAATAACATTTGTATATGTATATATTTTTAACACCTAGAGTCATGTGTTCACACTCGCGTGTTCACTTGCCATGCTCTGTACCCTTCTTATGTAAGCCTGAAAGGCAGTGCAAGATCGGTATATCTGGCCTCAGTTTATCTGAGTTAGGTGTATGTATATAAAAACTCTTTTTAATAATTTCTACAGTCGATAAGTGTTCACACTTGTGTGTTCACTCGCCATGCTCTGTATTCCCCTTACACCAGTCCACAAAGCAGTGCATGGGTAATATATCCGGCCTCAGTTTACCTGAGTTAGGCATATTTAAATATTGTTAATATCAGTAAAATTTTCAAATAAGAGAGAGTAAGAAATTGAAAGCTAAGCATTATTTTTACTTGTTTGATTTAACTTGTTATTGAAAAGAAATGAAAATACCACTTTGACAAACTTTGATAATCAACTAAGGATCCATTTCATAATTACATTATGTTATCAACCGAAACAACTAGCCAAACTACAGTCTATCTGTTATGACAACTTAATTTTTGTTGAAAATTGTGATACGTAAAAGGACTTGGATTTCTTGATAGTAACCAGAACTTATATTTAACTTATTTGTGTCAATTTATCTTCATTTGTAAATATTTTCAAAAACTTGCATTCATCTCATTGTAAATAAATCTTCCATTTTTTCCACTTTGCATTCGGATTTTGTGGGTAGTATCCGCTGAAAACCCTCACAAGACAACACTCGTCCTACTGCGGACATCTAGAGATTTAACGGCTTGTTGCATACGTTCAATGCAATCATGCTCCCTACGAAAATGGATTTATCATAGTTTTCCTTTATTCGAGGACGAATAAAAAGATAAGTGTGGGGGTATTTGATGTGCACGTAAACGTGCATATATTAACATCCATATTTTATCTATTTTTATTTAAATAAAAGTCATATTTGGGCATTTAATATGTTTAAAACCAAAATTCAATTATTTTCAAATCATCGTATATTTATCTTCATTCAGGGGGAAAATGGTTTTTTTTGTGCATGTCTCAATTTGAGAATTTTTACTTGGGCATTTTTTATGACTTTTATAAGAAATTTGATGCATATGAAAGAGGGATTCATGAAGATATATGCACGCACAAGGGAATATAAGGAATGAAGAGGAAATAATTCAAGTTCATGATCATGGAGGACTCCACCCACTTACTTAAATCTATAATTAGAAGCTAATGGACAACAAAGTGGTGGTTAAAGCTTCATGCACATTAAATGGTGAATTAATTAGTGGCTAATGGTTACTTGGTGGCCACACTTCCTAAAGGGCATTTAGAAAGCACCCTAAACATTAAATTAGGGTTTTATGCATGTATAAATAGCTCTCTCATGTACAAATAATCTTTCTACCTTACATTTTACTTAGGAAATTAAGCAAGCAAATTGTAAGCTTAATGTTACATGAATTAAAAATGGCTTCCAAGTATCTTTCTCTTTTCTTTTCTACATGATTTTTTTGCTTTTATGTTAATGTTTATTTCTATACTCTCTTTCTTTTCATGTTCATAGCTTAGATTTACATTCATGCAATTAGTTTGATGTTATTTCATGCAAGTAGTTAATCTCATTTCCTTTGTTTAATTTCTACTTCTCTTTGCTTTACAATGTTGAAACTTACATGTGTTGATTTGATAACATATATGAGTAGCTAAACCCCTCAAATTTAGGGGTAATGAAGCTCTCAAATACTATGTAATTTTAATATTTCTATGATTTATGGTCTCTTTTATTTGTGCTTCATAAGAGTAGATTTTGATGTAAGTTTATACAAGTGGGTTTGATAGCTTATGTTGCATTTGCAAATGAGTTATTTTTATTCAACATAAACACAATCTACAACATCATTTGCTAACTGATTTTTGATTTTGAAAAGAAAGTAAAAGAAAAATTTGATGATCTGTATTACTAATTACAATAGTAAATAGATCATACTTAAAATGGTTTTTGCTTTGGCTTCATTTTCATGAGAATCTATGGGTGGTTTATTTGTTGAATTATAGTTTGATGGTTTAAGTTATGTTAATTATAACATAAATAAACCATACTTATGATAAATGCAATAATTATTTCACTTAATACCAAAACTAGCGATCATAAATTAGTTGTTTGTTGATTTACAAAAATAAGAGAGTAGATTTGCCTCTAAATTATTCTCTAATCTCATAGTTTTTAATTTCATTTTAATTCTAGTTTTAGCTTCATTTTGCTTGTAGTTAACAATTTCTCATCCATTTGGTATAATTTGATTGAATAGATTTTTAAACTCTAACAATTCCCTACAGATCGACCCGTAATCACCATATACCAACTTTTGTACGCCGTGCGCTTGCGGTAAAATTAATTCAAAATTTGTCGGCATTTTAACTCAATAGAAAATTTGTCGTTAAGCAACTGGCTCAAAGACATTTGCAAAATCTCTTGCTAGTCAAAGTTGACTTATTTCTTCTCCCACTTCCATTTCACTTAACAAATCACAACTACTCTAGTCAAAATTCTCTATTGAGAATATAATTCGGTTATGATTATCAAGGTGTCGAGTCATATCTCCTCATCCTGCAAAATATTCTAGCGTCATACCTTCTCAACCAATCCATATCCAGAGTGATTCCGAAATCTACGAAGTCGAAAACATACAGAGTACATGCAAACTTATGACCTAACAAATCAAATTCTAACTGATCGCATCTCATCTCCAGAGTTGGATACCCTCATATTGGATTCGCAACTCTTAAGGAAGTAACAAGAATGTGGGTTCTAAGCATAACCTATTAACCAAACATAGGTTATATAAATAAATGTGATGCAATGGTAACAAATAATATCCTAACGGGTATACTCTGAATCAAAAATGTACCTTCCATTATAGTCTTACCATTTTCAACTGTAGTTGGCTTAGAAGATGATGGTCCAACAAAAAAATCCTTTCCCTTGTTCGCCCTAACCTGTTCTAGACACTAATTCTTATAATGCCCAACTTGATCACAGTTGAAGCACATCACATTCTTTTTACCTGCAGCCTTCTTCCCCTTGCCCGACTAGCACCCATTTGCATGATGACCCTTCTTGTCACATTTGTAGCAAACTAAATCAGCCTTTGCCTTCTTGGTAGCATCCCCCTTTTGGGCTTCCTTATTCTTAAAGAACTTACTTTTCTTTCCCTGAGAATCCTGGGTTTCAACTGGCTTCTTTCTGGCACAAACAGCAAGTATCTCCTCATGGCGAATTGTCATCTCCACAACCACATTACAAGGATCATGGATATATGTCAGGGTCGCCCTAGCTAGCTTAGGTCTCAATCTCGAATGAACCTCTCAGTTCTTCTGATATCAGTGTCTATAGTAGCATGTCTATATCTAGACAGCTCATCAAACTTAGTAGCATACTCAATTACTAACATCTCTCCCTACACCAAATCCATAAACTTTCTCAGCAATGCTGACTTAGCAACTTTAGATAAAAACCTCCGTTTAAATCTCTCCCTAAAATCTGCCCAAGTCAACACCTCCTCCGAAACCCTAGTAGTAACACTATTCCACCAATGAAGTGCTAACCCTTGTAACTGCCTAGAAGCCAACCTTCACTTCTACGCATCATCTAAACCCAAATTAGCAAAGATTCGCTCGCAATATAACAACCAACCCTCAACTTCTACAGCATATTCGATTCCCAAAAGGGTTTCCCACATAGATTAGTGTAATATCTACTCAGCTTAGCATAATTATTCCAAACTGGAGCTATAGGATTAGCTCCTCCAACATTTCCAGCAACTCTAGCAGCAACTCCTGCTTGCATCATATTGACAAAGAACTGAAAAATCGCCCCCATATCTACTGGTGTATTTCCAACACTCACATTGGCATCAGCATTTTGGTTAGCATTTGCCTGTCGACCTTGACTCCCCTTGGTCGGTCGAGCATTTCCATTGGCTGAGGTGCTTCCTCCATCGAGGTTTCCTTTTCCATTTGCTGCTTCCATATCTTGTTTATCGTAAATCTACAAATGACCCTTAGTAAGATAAAGAAGAATGGTCTAAGAGAGAGTGGAATACGTACTTATATATATATATATATATATATATATTAAATACAAGTACGTTACTGTAGCGTTAATCCAAACCCCGATCTTATTTCTGATTCATTGGGTTGTGTTTGAAAATCTTTTAGGTTTAAATTTCTTTTAAATTTCATAAACCTATGCTCTTATGCCAACTTGTAACATCCTCTACTTGAAGGTCCAACACTAATGGCTATGCATGTTGTAGTCATCCGTAGTGATTAATCATCGACGCTCAAATATTGTAACATTAGATATATTGATGCACAGAAACACATGAATATGGAAAAAAATTAAAACATCAGGCAAGTTCCACATTCCTTTTCAAAACATTTGAAATTCATTATAGAATCCCACAAATTGTTAACCACGTTCAGAGAAAATATATTTATTACAATATACTCCAAGAGCGACATATGAAGATTCCCCTTGGATGATCAGAGTATATATAGGCAATTTAACAACTTTGCCTTTACCAATAACACAGCGGAATAAAAATAAAAGAGAACTCTATATGGCTATCATGCCTCCTACACGTCTACAAAAGCTTTGTCGTCTAAAGAGGTACCTGAAAACCTCAACACTTAAACTACTCAAAATCATTTGAGTACCCGAGAGTTTAAGGGAAAACATAAACTTCGAGTCAGACATAAAACATAGTATGAATAATAATCTACCATCTCAAACCATTTAGATATCAAATTAGACCATGCCACTTAGCGGTGTGGGTTTCCCTCTCACTAGTATCACAAAACTTTATAAAACCATATACTGTGCTTCTGCATCCACAATGGTTAAAATCAATTCAAAACAATATGATGTGATGATATGCAAAATAAGTGAATCAATTCTGAATTACCCATCCCCATTCATTTTGACTATTTGTCTCAGTTATAATTTCTAGGATCACTATTAACCTAATAGTTTTCATGGTATGATTAACAACCGGTTAAATGTTTATGGACTCCCTGTCCTATTTCATAGTTTTCATAGGATCATTAAGAACCTATTGGCCCCTACCAATATCTTTATTGTTTCATGGGTTCTTCCTGAACAGATTGTTTACTCTAATATCTTTTCTCTTACCCTAGTTTTCATAAGTTGACTAGGAACCTATTGACATCCGTCGATATCATAATCCGAATATAAGTTCCATTGGCTAAATACAAACCTATTGGCCCCTTCCAATATCAAATCATGGTTTTCATAGGCTAACTAAGAACCTATATTTCTGACATCTTCATTTATACATAATTTTCATAGGCTTACTATGAACCTATTGACGTCTGTCAATATCATTTCTTATACACAATTTTCATGGGCTTACTGTGAACCTATTGTCCCTTGCTAACATCATTCTTTAATATTTTAGCATCCTATATTCTGGTCTTCCTGACCTCTTAGATGCAATTCTACTCATTCATGAGTTAACTTAATTTATATTCACTACTGAATCAACATAGCTGGTTATTCTGCCCTTTCCCAAAATACAGTTATTGGTCCATTACAATGTAAATATATACATATATGAAGAAGCAAAAATAATAACTTGGTTTATCCCTTTAACCTATTTATTAAAGAAAACTTCTTAAAATACTCCATTTCAAAAAACTTTATTTATTTATCCCATGGTTTTCCTTTAAAATGAGATTGGGTTATTTTTTTTGAAAACTAAGGCTTTTGAAAACTTCAAAACTTTGCTTTCAACCTCAATGGAAAACCTCCTTCGAAAGCATACATACCTATTTTCAAAACATTAGGCCCCTACCTTTCGAAACACTTTAAGACTTCTCTTTCGAAACCTTTTGAACGTAATAAATATTACTTATTAAATCTTAGAAGAATAGCTTTGAAACCATTGAAAGTGCCCCTTTTTAAAACTTTGGAAGTATCCCTTTCGAAACCATTGAAAGTCCCCCCTTCGAAACCATAGGGTTTTTATTTAAAAATGTCGTTTGGGTCAAACTAAAAAAAAATGAAAGTATCTCTTTCAAAACCATTCTTTATCATATAAAAGTATTGGGGAAAATTGGATGGAATCGGCACTACCCCTTTCGAAAGCTTTAAAACATTTAAGCCAAACACTGAAGGATAGCATTGAAACCCCCTTTCAAAGTCATTGCCTTCGAAACCCTTAGACCCTTTCGAAAGCATTTAGGAAGTGGCTAAGTATAAGTTCAAAACAAAAACCATCCTTTAAAAGCATTGAAGACTCCAATACACTCGAAAGGTATAGAAACGGCAACAAAGTTTCGACTAGACTGGAACCATCATTTTCGAAAGCATTTTTTTATAAACAAGGGTCTTAGTTGAAATCTTTGCTTTTAAACAAAGAAAGGCGGCAACAAGTTCGAAAGCAACCATGTATCGACTTGGTCGAAAGCGCCCTTCAAAAACAAGGCAAGCGTATATCTTCTAAAAGTAAACAATGGTTTCGTCTCTATCGAAAGCAATGCTTTCGACACCCTGCCTTCCGCACTTCACCAATCTATTTCGTACCAATCTCATTGATACTATGTGGATTGGTTTCGGATTTAATAGGTTTTGGCTAGGTTGGTCGACTGAGATGAAGAGGATGCATTGGAGTCGAAAGGCACTTCTAAAGGAGGCGGAACCAACCTTTTTGGGTAAAAACTGATTAATGCCAATTAAAGCAAATACTTTCTAACTAACCTGCCCACGTGTAAACATTTGATTGGTTGCTCTGACTTTTCAAATACTTTACCAAAATAACTTCCGCTTAATTTCAGATCTAAACCACAATTAATTTAGCAAATAACTCCTTCCATTAAGCAAAACCAATATTGCAAATAAGTTCTTCTTCTAAAATAATTTAATTTCCATAACAAATCACTAAGGAAAAATCAACAAAAATGACAGAAATTCACTTTAATCATATTATCTAACATACAAAAATTCTAGACCCAATTTCTTCCTGAAATAATCAAAATTAAATTTAATCCCAGTACCATATTTTCCTATTAAAATTCATAACAATCTTTCCATGGCTTGGAAAATTATCGAAATTAAAACTCAACGCCAAAATCATGTTTTACATAACATAAAAATTTTCCATGGCATTCAAAGATCATTTACAATTGATTTTTCCCTAAAACCATATAAATCCTCATTTAAACAATTTTGTTTAAATTAAACAAATTATAATTTAAGCATATCATCATCCATATCATCATAAAAATGAATTTAATCTTAAATCTAAAAACATATGATCATAAAATAAAATAGAGATGGTATAAATTATTATTTACCTTGATTGAGATAAGAAGATTGGATTGGGATTAATTTCCCCTAAGCTTGAATCCCTAGCTTTTGATTGAATTCCTCTTTTCTTTCCTTATTAATGGTCGGCTCCTCTATTCTTACAGTTGTATTTTGTTTTCAAAATGATGTGAATGGGAAAATGAAACTACGAGGAACGAGAGTATATATTAAGGTAAGGGGTTATGTGCGGTTATTTCCCAATATACCCTTGTGAAGATTAATTAACTTATAACCCATTCTTAAGCCCATTTAATTTATTAAGCGTGGCCTTAATTTATTTTCATATCCCAATTCCCTTATCATTCTAATTATTACATTATTCTATTTAATTGATCTAATTAAATCTCTTGAATAATATTATCAAAAGTTAGGACTGTTACACCAACCCATTGCTGGATAGTACTAAATATGATCACCCCTCAGTTGGGATCAGCAACCGTTCCAAAGCATACATGAATAGATATATAGATGGGAGTGATCATATCCTTATGGGAGCAACCCACCTAGCCTTACTGCATCTACCATGTATTATTCATTTTCGATTGATGAGGCCTAAGGCTACGTCTTTACCTTTTTACATATAGTAATTCCCTCGTTGGGATGCTAACCTTGCCTTCGAGATGTTGACACAATATGAGCATTCATCCATACAAGCCGTCGAGGAGGTGACTGAACCGAAGGCATACTTCCACTACACCTATTTCAGAATCACCCTCAGAATTAGTAGCAAATAACCCTTGCGCTTCAAAGAGCTTCATCTTCAATTCCATTGTCTTCAAGTTGTCTCCAATTTGAAATGCTTGAGTTGGATCGAAGTGGTTTTCGGATAACATATCTGATCCTGGTTTCTTCAAAACAACATTCGATGGTTTCCTGTAAACTCATTCTCGGTTCATTTGAAAATAGGCAGACAACAGATAAGAGCGGAGTTCACTACCTAACTGTTATTTGACGGATTTCCTTATCACTTGTCATAGAAGAACAAAACGAGATTCATACGCACAGTATAGCATCATCAAAGATGACTCTGCGATATAAATCATGTGTTTCTGCTAGATATTTCCGGAGTTATGTTTTGTCAATATTTGATGGTGGTTATTTAATTATCAACATCTAACATTCAAATCAAGGATTTAATTTCATAGGGAAAACCAAAATTGGTTAAGTACATAAGCAACCACTAACCTCTTTAATTAATCTTTTCATTAATTAAAATCATCTTATAAACACTTGTATCAACATGCATTTATAAAGATCCATTCACAAACCCTTATATTTTCAATGTTTGAAAACTATCCATGTACTTATTTCAACACTATAAGTATATTCATAAAACCGAGAAGGGTTTCCTTTTGTACAAATCTAAAGCCATTTATAAACTCCTTTATAAATCTCCAAAAATCATTTATAATCTCTTTTATAGATCTCAAAATATTTATAAAACCCTATATATACATTACTAAATATTCATTTATAAACTCTTTATAAATCCATGAAACTATTTATAAAACTCTTTATATAAATTTGTAAACCCACCTATAAAATTCCAAATTATAAAACTCTTTTATAAATCTATAAGAACCATTTATAAGACTAACTTATAAATCTCTGAAAATCATTTATAAAACTCAAAGTATAAATCTCAGAAACATTTATAAATAAATAGTAGTCAATTACTTCAAAAACACTATTATAAACATATTAATATTTTAAAACATTATAAATAAAACATATTAATAAATCTTTAACATTATTATAATAAATAATAATAAACTTCAAAAAAAGATTTTTAATAACTATTATAAACTCCAAAACATTTATGCAAAGCCCAATGGCACGGCCCACCAGCGGATCACAGAATAAATATCGTATACCCGAACAGCAGCATATTCCTCCTTCTACCATACACCATGCGTAATTGAATACAATTCCAGGGGCTAAATGCAAACTCATTCCTTTTGAACAGTGCCATTTTCTTTCAATCTTTGCTCACGTGCCTGTTTCCTACCTTTCTCCCTTCATGCGCGTGCTCTCACACCAAACCTGGTCATCCATATGCATGCGTCTCCTCCATTTGCATGTACCCCGCTAATCCCGTCAACGGATACTTTCTGATACGGATAGTGACATATCTGTATCCGAAATCATTTTCAAATATCCGATATTCTATTCTCTTAATTTTCGGATATCAGATATTTGTATCCGTTTGATTTTCGGATTACGGACGGATATTGGATATTTATTCGCTCTGTCCATAATCGATAAATTTAAAAATATAAATAAAAAATTTTGGATTAACATAAAACAGTTTTTGTACTAATGTTCATAAAAAAACCATGGAATAAAAAATACGATGATAAGACATTGTTTTATACCATATCCGTATGTGTATCCAAAAATATTCGAAAATTAAACACTGAGACTGTCTGTTTTCACTAAAAATGAACAAAAAATCATATCGTAGTAACATCC
Organism: Allium cepa; assembly: GCA_030765085.1. Taxonomy (NCBI): domain Eukaryota; kingdom Viridiplantae; phylum Streptophyta; class Magnoliopsida; order Asparagales; family Amaryllidaceae; genus Allium; species Allium cepa. The sequence goes on from CM060931.1 coordinate 734,425,756, forward strand.
AATTGTTAATGAATAGTTGAAAAATCATATATTAATTAAATATAATTTTATTTGCATATATATATGCATCAGTTAATCGGACATATTTTTCGGATACGGATATCATAATAACCATATCTCTATCCGAAAAGCTTTTCGGATATCCGTATCCGCTTTTCGGATAACGGATATTTTTCATATTTTCGAATACGGATTCGGACGGATACCGGAATTTTTGGTATCCATTGACAGCCACGTGCCTTATCACTTCCTTACATCTCATGTACTGAAATCTACACGTCCATGCATGCCAATATACATTCACGGCCATTCTTCCTCTACCTCCACACCAATATATTTCCACTCGTGCACACGCAAACCCCCAAACCAGAAGCTACTCCCATGCCTCACGTTCATACGTTCATGCATACATACACACTCGCTAACATTTCTTATGTGTGTTCCTTATATTTTGCAGAGGAGAACATGAAAGTGAAAAAAAAAAAAAAAAAAAAAAAAAAAAAAAAAAGATATGAATGGAGTATATGTTCAAGTTGTTTTGCTTGTAGAGAGTAAGTTGAAAATAAAAATGTGTCCATCTGTTTTAGAGAGAGAGGAATAAACGTGCTCTTATTTCATGAGTCCTATGTATATTTCTTGCATGTGATACACACACGCAGAGGATAAGCAAACAAAGACAAGCAAGTACACGTGCAAGTGTAAAGTGTAATGAAGAACGTGCCATTGCAAGGTATGGGTAAAATATGACAAAAGTACGTTGTTATGTTGGGTTTGTTTTTAGTTAAAAGTTCCTTTATTTTGGTACCCTGCTACACAAAATTTTGTTCGCGTGTGAACCACAAACGACTGAAATAAAAATACGATTGTGCGTAGCAATGTGACACGATCACAAAACAACAATAAAATACGCTATCCTGTAAATTTCAAAAACATCGATGTTTGACGTAAAAAACATCAAATGAAAATTTAATTATTTTCCAAATAAAAAATTATGAAAAAATTCAATAAAATAAATTAAAAACGCGTCACTAAAAATTAGGTCTAAAATTGAAAGATAAATTTTATTATAATTTAATTCAAATTCGAATATTTAAATAAACTAATTATTCAAATTCGAAAACCTAATATCACGGGTCGTTACAAAAAAATCTTACACTGATAAGACAAGTGTATGATTACATTTTCTAAGCATTGAAAATGTAGTCATTTGCAAATATACTTACACCGATGAGATAAGTATTTGCATATTTTTCCAAGCAATGAAAGAGTATAAATGAGTGGTGAATAAGTAACATACTCGTTTATTTCTTTTGTAAAAGTATTTTAATACAAGAATTTACAACTTGATTATTAATAATAAAAGGATTAATCAAAGTAGCTTAGTGGTTACTTATGTTCTTAACCAAGCTTGGTTTCATATGAAGTTAAATTGATTGGATTGTTTGCTTATTTGCTAATTTAATAACTGATTATCCAAGCTTGACCAGTTTTGAAACATCGGTTATCTGCTCGGAGAGACTGGGATTGGATATGTTGTCCCAAAACCACTTCAAACTAGCATAAGTATTCGAATTGGAGACATCCTGAAGATGATAGAATCAAAGACAAAGTACTTTGAAGTGCAAAGACTGCTTGCTACTGATATATGGATGTAGTCAAAGTATTGCCTTTGGTTTGTTCAGTCCTGCAATAATTTGTATTGATAAATGCTATCAATGCATTATAGTTTGGAGGACAGTGTTAGCATTCTAAGTGGGATTTATTAAAAGATAAAATGTAAACTCGAACCTCACTCCTGTAAATGGCTAAAACACGATAGATGCAGCAGGGCTATGTGGTTCGTTGTCGTTAGGATATGGACATCACTTCTATTTAGAGCGATATTTTTGGATTATGCATGCTTGTGGCAATGGAAATGGTTTTTCAAGTTGGTAATCGGGGTAGTCATCATATTCGAACTATCAAAAAAGGGATAGGTCAGTTTTGTGTTGGTAGAGGTGCAATTTTTTTGCAGCCACGACATACTTTATCTAAAGGTTTGTTGTACGAAAGGTAGTCCCCTACCGTATCATTGTTGGAATTCATTCTCTAATACATGCCTTACAAACTTAACTGTATACTAAAAATGATGTTGAATATAATTAATGTAACCATTCTGGCTATGATTCAATATTTATTTTAAACCTTAGACATTATAATACTATCATAGGATTTCCTATAAAATGGTTTGTTATCATAAGGTATAAATCCATCCGTGTTTATCTGCGGCATTATTTTCTAAGATACCTTTATTTTTGAAAGATTTTATAATATTAAAATCGATTGATTTGTATTTCTCACACTGGTTTACCAGACTGATCCGGATGTTATTTTCTTGTAATGCTCAGTTCGACCCAAGTATATTTTCAGATTAAGCTTTGAAGCTTCAGGAGATGAGCTGGATGCCTCCAAGACATATTCATGTATCTTTTATTTTCGTTGCATTTGTTGTTTTGTATTTGTCTAAATTTGTGAGGACGGGTTATTATAAATATCCAAGTTGATGATAGGTTAGTTTATTTCGATCGATGTATGCATATAAAACTTTCCTTTTGTAAAGATCTTTTGTATATTATATATTACTAGTCATGATACAAGATTATGTTCTGTCTTTAATTTCTTTAACCCTAGCAATCTATCTTTTCGGCACTTGGATATCGGCACGTGAATACTGGGGATGTGTTAATGTCGACTTTTGAGGGTAGAAAAGGCCAGTTTTTATAGCATGGTATCAGAGCTTAGATTGAGCAAACACCTAGGCCTTGATGGGGTAAACTCATTAGAGATAGGGTTAGTAACATCCTAGAATGAGTTTGAGTGTATATATATAAGAGAGCGTGTATTTATTACTGCTATAAAAATGTTTTATATTGCGTTGATTTATTTGTTGAGTGGTTTATGAATTATGGTCGATATAGAAGAAACAACTATATTGATAACAATTTCTAAATTCTTGTATACAACAAATCGACACAGTATTGTTTCGAAAATTTGGTAAATGAAATAATATTACCTTGATTTTATATTATATATACAAAAGAATATTTTTCAAAAATTGATATAGTTATTTATGATGTGTTTGTTTGCTAAGAAATGATAATATTCAATTATTATAATTTATTGTTTGATTATTCATACTCATCCAGTTAAGAGCATTGGCTAGTATTTGTCGAATTTTGAATTTTGCTCGACCAGTTTATGAGCAATTTTACATTTTCACTACACAGGTTGGGTAGATAGTAACTGTGGAAACATTGAAATGAATACCTTGTGAATTAATATTCACGGTTTGATGATAAGGCGTTCGGTAATAATGTTGGGTTCAAATTAAATTTCAATAAAAGTTGTTTTTATAATCTATAATAAGATATACGTTTGTGAAATGATTTTATATGAGAAGGTGACTTTATATAAGTATAGTTTGTAAATATGTTTTATAAATAAAACGGATTTAAGCTGAGAATTTGAGAATTTAAATCCGGTATTTTTGAAACTGTTTTTCAAAGTTTTGGAGAAAAAATAATAATAGCATTATCTTAAAGTATTTATGAATAGAGATATTTTAAAAGGTATATTAAAGGAGATGGCAAGTGCTAAACTCACTTTTATCATTCACTACACCAAAACAGGCAAATTTCAACATTTATAAGTGTTACAAATAATTTCAGTAACACTTAAAAATTGTTACTAATGGGCTATGAGGAATGGAGCAGACAAATTTGTAACACTTATAAGTGTTACGAACATATGTATTACTAACACTTATAAGTGTTGGTACCCAAATATACAGTAATGCTCATAAGTGTTGGTATAGAAATATACGATAATACTTATAAGTATCGGTATAGAAATATACGGTAACGCTTATAAGTGTTGGAAAATGATTATTTAGTAACACGTATATGCGTTGTTACACATAAATTGCTTTGCTTATCATTTAGGTTTGTAACGTAGATAAGCGTTGTTATCCAAAATATTGGTAACACTTATATGCATTACTAATTGAAATTGTGTTTTTACCTTATTTTATGCATAATTATATTAAATTATTAAAAAAATGAATATAATATCTCATAAATGATGATGTCCATATCATATATATAATTCATCATATCAATTCAATGTGAAGTCTAAAATGCTTCCATATCTCAGGTACAACAATATTATATTTAGATAATACTATAATATGAGCTGCAAACTTTCCAATTTCAAAATACCACAATATCATATCCAAATTATAAAAAACAAGATAAAGTTTTATTACTGATAAATAGAATTTTAGATATTGCGGAGATGAAACACCGGCCATATCACAAAGCCCCCGTCTGAAAATTCACAAAGCTTGTAATGCACATTTTGAGGACCATGGTAAATCGATGCTTCTAGTTCTAAAACTTCCGTTATCCAAACAACTTTCTCAACATTTAGAACCATCTCTCTGAAATGACACATAGTTTGTGTTCCAATATAAGCTTTTGCTACATTCCTCTTCATATCTTGTGATAGTAGCATTACAAATTGTTTACCTCTCATAGATGATCCAGCATCATTTGATGGAATAAGCAAACTAGCAACTCCTATATTTGAAGGAGATTTATCCAAGTTAGAAGCGGTTTCCATTATAGGCATCACATTACCACCATTAAGGTTATGTTGTAACCCCGGTACCATGCTTAGGAAAGATGAAGCAAATGATTTAAGAGCCTCATTGATTTGGCTTGACACTTGATTCGCCACTTGACTTGCAACTTGATTTGCCACTTCGTTTTGTAATTCCGATGACCATTGATGAAAATCTTCCTTTTTATTCTTATCGGCAATTTCTTTTGAAGCTTGCATCAACTTTACTTGTTTTGTTAAGGAAGTGGAGCCAATTGCACGACATTAGTTTTTCTTTCTGTCGGACCAAAAACTTTAGAGATAGATCATTATCAAGGTCATATGTGTTTGCTTCCTCATAGCCGCTACATTCCGACTTATGTTTTTCTTCCTCTTCCTCCACAAATGCCTAATTCAATATGTCAAATGAGAATTCAAACATCAAAATTACTATTAATTGAGACTTAGCTTTCATTGTATAAAAATATAGAATAGCAGTGCACTTCTAACTCAACTATTCATGTATGTGCAGGTTAAGTATAGACTGATTTACTCAATTATAATCAGGTCTGAAATATAATCTAAGGTATTAGTGCATTACTAGATCCAATTATTGCCCATGAAAGGCTATTGACCATGGACCAAATGCATATATACCAGTCCATAATTAATCATACAAAATAATGACTGATGAGGTATAGAGTATACTGCATATGCCTTGGATTTTCATGATTCAAGAACAAAACATGCTAGGGGTGGGATGAACTCTAATGACAGCTGCTGCCTCTACCAAAATTGCAGTTGTCTTGGCCAAGTCAAAAAGAAAAACTAGCTTGATCAAATATACATAGTACCTACACACATGGATAACCATACATACTCCACTCATCCATATAATCAAACAGACTCAAAACATCACTAAATGCTCAGTAACTAATGAGCAAACACACAGGCATATACAAACCCAAATGAACAACTAATAATTCAAAGAAACACAACTAAGGCAAAACTATACTAAGAGAACCGACTACATACCATACATGCACTCAGGTTGTGCACTTAGAAACCCAAGATATGTACAGTGGGCGATATTCATGATATTTCATGAAAATGCTGAACTTAAATCAATTGAAAACACAAGAAAAAAAGGTATTTTATAGCCTAATTATGTAAACCATAAATTATATTGGTAGATACATGTAAAAAAACTAGAGCCGGCCTTGAAGATTTAAAGCACGCTAAAATTTAACAGAGGAAGTTATATAACATAAGAATATATACTCCATTAAGCTATATAACAATTTCAATTTTGTCATGTTTAATAATCATATAGTATGGTTATACCATATTACATAGTAAAACAATATCCTTAAAATTCTATTCAGAGCATTCTTCCAATTGTTTTAGCCTTCAATCAAATTACTTTATGATGTATTTCATTTCCATCAATGCCTAATAAAATGGAATAAAATCTTTTCAAAAAAGCTAATTATAATGCACATAATGTTTGATGTATTTCAATCAAATTACTCTTCGCAACAAACATTATATAACCAACAAAAAACTATATTATTAGTGAAGCAATCAATCAGAAGTGCACATAATTCCTTCACTGTAATACAATACCATTTCTTCTTCTATATTGTAGGAAGCACAACATTCTTCTTCTATATTTCTCGACTCAAATCAAAGATTCACCAATTCAAAATATATTCAAATGAAAAATGAAAACAATGCAAAGCAACACGGCCAATAACAGTAACGTCGGTGCAGTATGGAAAGGATAGTGATTAAATTACAGTCAGAATTTGGAAGCAGATGGGCTAAAATCGCAATAAATTTGCCTGGAAGAACCGACAACGATGTGAAGAATTTATGGAGCACCAGGAAAAAGAGACTTTGTAGACAGCGCAATCATGATACTAGGGATGCTACATCAAAACCTAACATCAATCTAGATAGCCAAACGTCTTTTCTGGCTTCGTATAAAGACCTAATTTTAAAGATAACTCTTATATCCCTTTTTCTTATTTGTATTGAAAGTAAATGATGCGTTTCATTACTATATATACTGAGAGAAATTGTAAAATAAATTATTGTTACAAGCCAAGAGAGCAGTTCATATGCCGAAGAGTCATGGAACTTCAACTTGATGTTTGATAAAACTGAAGAATTGATGCAAACACAAGAAAATACTTGCATTCCATTATTGTTTGATTTGGAATAGTTCCCATGATATCCTTTGTTTGATTTTCCGCCTATTGGTTTTTCAATGTATTTGAGCTTTCAAGAATGTTTGAAAAGTGAGTTTTTATTCCATTGCACTTTGTTGTTTAGTAACTACATGAACAATAGGTTATGGCATTGTATTTCTAAGCTCAGAGGTACAAATACAATACCATAACCTTCAATGCTACTTAAATTTATGGCTTAAGGAGAATGTACTAACTTAGTAGCATTAGTTGTACAAATGTAAAGATATCTATAGATTTACCCTCATCAAACTAATGAATTTCAATTGCACCTAATTAAACATGGGTAATTTTGTCCACAAAATGCAAAATGCAGAGAACAAATGGCATAGGAAGTGCACTACAGGGTCATATAGCTCTTGAATTTATATGAAAGAAAGAATGAACAAAAATATTATCAAACGGACCAATGAAAAGGTTTACCTTACTGCAAAGGCGCAAAGACAAAGTCCGTATGGAAAAAACGAAAGCTGTAATGTGTAAACACTAATCAATCTTGTAACCCACGACAACTGATTTTCCTTCTGTTACTTTAAGATTCTCTAGTGCCTTTAAATGAAATTTGATTTTAAACATTTGCAAGTATAATCAATAGTAGCGTCTTAACTTACAAGCTTGCATGTAATTAATAGCCTAATAAGTGATGTGCCATATAAAGTTACATAAGAAAATCACGGTGATGAAAAAAGAAGAAATATAATATAAAAGAAATATAAAAGAAATAACTACCCATAACTAATTAAAAAATAATTTGCTCTGTTTTTTTAAGTTATACATAGCTTTTATTGGATTGTCAACCACTAACAATTCGTCACGTCACAACTAATTTCATTCCAGGAATACTAGGTTATATAAATGTCATGATTAATATATATTACTCAATAATTTGGATACATTATTCCTGTAATCATGTTTGTGGTTACATGTTTATCCTCTTTACATAGTGTGATCACTGTGAAAGGATAGATACTTGTATTGCATACTCGATTATTTTACCAGGCCTATCTCTGTTTTCAAATGCTAAGTTCAAGCTATTTATGAAAATAAAACGTATTATTGGTTATGACCATCCTTATCTATTCAAAACCCAAGTATTATATAACATATCTTATTTTGCTATCATCGAAAAATTGCGAAAATGTATCCATTATGAGTTTCGGCTCAATTTCAAAAATTATGCAAGTTTAATAGTTATTTTAGCATCACATTTAACTCTGAACAGTTTCTCATTGTTGCATCTGGAAAACAATGTTGAATTTGAATATTAACAAAGTGAAAAGGTATCTACCTTCACCGTAGCGTTAACAGTTGATACCTCATACTCCTAAATTGGAGCATGAAACCCTAGTTTGAATGAAGCGGTAGCCTTGCCAAACGAAGAGGAGAAAGCCAAGCGGAGAGGAAGTCATGAAGTCGCGCTCCAAAGCTTCATGATGATTTCCTTTGATGTTGAGATTTGAGGTAATCACATTCGGTGATTTGGTGAAGGCTAGGGCATGGGAGCTTCGTCCGGTAAAGAAGAGAAGTGGAGTGGCATTGTTTTGGAGCGGCGAAGATGAACACCGAACTAAAGTTTTCGTTCAGTGAATTGGTGAAGGAGAAGATATCGAATGAAATATCTCGTTTGGTATTTTTCCACTCCAGTTTTCTTGTTCGGTAAAGAAGTGTCGAACCAAATTACTCGCTTGGTGTTGATGCCAAACTAGATGAGTGTTTTACCGAAACAAATTAAGCCGAATCAAAGTGTTGTCGAACCAAAGTGATGCCGAACCAGAGGATGCCGAACCAAACCTCAGGGCTGCTATATAGCAGCTACCCCTCTGTATATCTTCACTCTATAAATAGTGGAGCTTCTAGACAACAATAACAGCCAACCTAGAGAGCTGAAAATCTACAGAATTTTATCTGTATTGTTAATTCTTCTTATACATAGCCTCCGAAAGTGAATCAATCTTGTAACTCTAATCTTTCAGTGATTAATAAAATCTTCTCTCCACAAGTGGACATACACTGCCTCGTGGTAGTGGAACCACTATAAATACTGGTGTTATTTATTTTTCTGCATTGCATGGATCTGTGACTGTCTATTCTGGTGTTCATCTCTATTTGTTTCGTCTCACTATAATCACAATCTAGTTGTTTTTTGATGCGTTGGGTTTTTTATTCCCTTAGATTGATCACCTAAAGGAAAATTCCCCAAGAGTCTGGTATCGGAGCTGCAAGGTTGATTGAAGAGTGTTAGACGCTATGGTAGGAGATGAAGCGACTCCAGTTGTTACAAGACCCTATACTAGAGGGATGTATATCGCGTCAAGATCACAGTTGGAAATTGAGAAATGGAATTGGGATAAAGAATTCGAGAATTGGAAATGGAGGATGAAGGCTGTTCTAATGAGGAATGAAGTCCATCTAGTAGTGTTTTCCTCTGGGTAGTTGACGTAAGACATTTCAATCGCAGAAAGGAAGGAGATGGAGAAATGGGTATTTACTACTTTACATCTAGCTATGGGAGAGAATTTCATCTCAGAGATTAGCAGTGAGACCACTGCTAGAGGCATTTGGACCAAACTGGAAAATCTCCACTTGAAGAAATCTCTGACTAACCGTCTGATATTGTTGAAGACATTTTTCACCATGCGGATGAGAGAGGGTACTTCAGTGAAGGAATATCTTAATTTCTTTGATGATCTCATGATGAAGATTAAGAATGTTGACTTGAAGATGGACGAGGAGCAAATGACAATGATTCTTTTGTGTTCTCTTCTGGAGCGTTACATAGGTTTCGCTAACAGTCTTATCTTCGTTAGAGACACATTGACAGTGGAAGATGTGAAGTCGGGCCTGCTATCTAAGGGCTTGAGTTCAGATGATGGAGAAAAGTGAAAGAAGTAGAGGTGGAAGTAGTAGTCATGGCCTGTTTTTTGAAAGAGTTAGAGAAGATAAGAAGAATTGGCACTTTATAGGGCATTCCAAGTCAAGGAATCCCGGTAATGGCAGGAAAGGAAAGTCTAAGGACGGAAAGTGCTTTATATACAAGAAACTCGATCATTGGAAAAAGGATTGTCCAAATTTGAATAATAAGGAAGAAGACGGGACTTCATCATTTACGGTGGAGAGATCTGTATCTGAAGATGTGTTGTCTGCAGCATTGTCGGATATCTCATACCATTGGGTGTCGGACTCGGAGACGTCTTTCCATATGAAGACTAACAAGGATTACTTCAGTTCTTTCGTTGGACGAGAGGGATGCCCTATTCTTATGGGTTATTATGCTAGTGGTAGAGCAATGGGTGAAGGTATAATGAGCATCAGGATGTTTGACGGAGTGATATACCCTTTGACAAGTGTCTGGTATGTTTTAGGTCTTCGAAAGTCCTTAATTTATTTAGGAAAATTGGCATCTTTGGGACGCAAGATAATTATCGAGAAGGATAGTTTGAAGGTTTTGAGAGGTACACTAGCTCATATGAAAGGAGATATGTTTTGAAATCTGTATTTGTTGAAAGCAACCACAGCTCTTAGAGAGTCGTGTGTTGGAGTAGATAGTTCTCATGTTTTGGATGCCATAAAGCATTGGCATCTTAGGTTGGGTCATATTTCAAAGAAGAGCTTAGAGTTGCTTCAAAGACGGAAGATGATCAAAGGAAAAAGCTTCGACAAGATGGATTTTTACCAGGAGTATTTGTTAGGCAAGTAAACTAAAGTATCTTTTGGAGTTGAACATGATCGAGGCGAGTACTTAAGTACGTGCATACGGATGTATGGGGACCAGTTGCTACTCCTTTTCTTGGAGGAGCAAAGTATTTTATCTCTTTCATTGATGACTTTTCTCGAAAAGTATGGGTGTATGTGATGAAGGCCAAATCAGAAAGTTTTGAGAATTTCATAGACTGAAAAGCGCTTGTTGAGAACCAATCTGGTTCTAAGTTGAAGCTGCTGAGATCTGGTAATGGTGGTGAATTTGTCACTAGGTAGTTCCTCGATTTCTATAGACAGTATGGCATTTAGAGACATTTCACTGCACCCGGAAATACGCAATCCAATGGGGTTGCAGAAATGATGAATAGGACTCTACTGGAGAAGGCTCATTGCTTGAGATTGATGGCAGGCTTGTCTAGAGGCTTTTGGGCTGAGGCATTATCAACTGCGGTGCATATCATAAATCGAATTCCATGCTCAGCCATAGAGGGGAAGATTCCAGAGGAGAAGTGGAGAGGTAAAGTATTTTATCTTGGTTACTTTCGAATTTTTGGTTGTCCTGTGTACATTCACCATACAAGTGATGACAAGTTGAAGTCTAGAGCATACAAGGGCATACTAATGGAATATACCGATGGTGTCAAAGAGTATTGAATTTGGAACCCTGTTGATCAAAAGATTGTTCATTCCAAACATGTTACTTTTGAAGAGTCTACTATGTTCAATCTGAAGGAGAAGCTACCCACCAAATCAGAAGATTCTGATAGGCCTAAGGAGATAGAAGAAGTTCTCATGTTCCAACCAAATTGTAGAGTTCTCGTTGATGCTATCGAGGAAAACGTAGTTGATGAAAGTTCATAAGATAGTCCATGGGTACCTTATAGTAGTGCTAGTGATGTGCATGAATCTAGAGGAAGTTTAGTTCAAGTTGAAGCTAAAAGGAGTTTAGACGAAGCAATACCTACCCAGGTCAATCATGGGACTATTAGGCCATCAGAAAGGTATGGTGATTAGCAGTTTGCGAACCTTAGCCTTGGTGATCAGTTTGACTATGCCCAGCATGTGGTTCATGAGAAGCTGCTTGACTTTGATGATGCTTTGAAGTCATATGACAGTTCGAACTAGACATGCGCTATGGAAGAGGAGTTAGAGTCGTTGAAGAAGAATAAAATTTGGGATTTGGTACCACCTCCTCAAGGAAGCCGGGCTATGGGTTAAAAATGAGTGTTTATGGTAAAGGATGATGGGAGATACAAGGCTAGACTAGTTGCTAAAGGGTTTCACTAAGAAATGGATTGCAGTAATATGAGATATTCCCTCTAGTAGTGAGGCATACGTCCATCCGCATATTGCTCGCTATAGTCGTAGCTCATGACTTGAAGTTGGGGCAATTAGACGTGAAAACCTCTTTCTTGCATGGAGATGGATGAGACCATCTACTTGAAGCAGCCAGAAGGATTTGTTATAGATGGTAAAGAAAACTAGGCTTGCAAATTGAAGAAGTCATTGTATGGACTCAAGCGATCACTTAGACAATGCTACAGGAGGTTTAACTCTTTTATACTTTCACTTGATCTTGATCATAGTATAAAAAATTCTTATGTGTACTTCAAGCATTCAAAGAATGGTAGATGACTGTACCTACTCTTGTACGTGGATGATATGTTGATTGCTTTCAAGGATAAGGCTGAAATCGATAGTTTAAAGTGAAAGCTAAAAGCGAAATTCGAAATGAAAGACCATGGAGAAGCAAAGAAAATTTTGGTATAGAAATCCAAAGGGATAGAAAGTTTGGACTTTTGAGGCTTACTCAATAGGAGTAAACTCGAAAGGTGCTTGCTCGATTTAGCATGGAAGGGCAAAGGCAATCAGCATACACATGCCTTTGCACATACAGCTTTCTAGTAAAGGTTCTCCGATCTCGGAAAAGGACAAGGATTTTACGATGAAGGTCCTATATGCAAGTGCAGTTGGTAGCTTGATGTATGTCATGGTCTGCAGTAGGCCTAACATTGCACAGGCTGTTAGATTGGTGAGTAGATTCATGGAAAACCCAGAAAAGGTGCATTGGGAAGCAGTGAAGTGTATCTTCAGATATAGAGGAACTCCAAACCATGGACTTGTCTTTGGTGGTAGAGATAGAGATTTCAGCATAGTTGAATTTTGTGATTTCGACTATGTCGGTGATAAAGATCGAAGGAAGCCAACCTCCGGATATGTGCTCACCATTTGTGGGACAACGATCAGTTGGAGAGCAAGGTTGTAGACAATTGTGGCTTTGTCTACTACAAAGGCAGAGCTCATAGTTGCGGTTGAAGCAGCTAAGAAGGCGCTTTATTTAGGGCGATTGTTGTGTGATTTGGGCTTCGCTATGAAGGAGTGAATGTGCACTGTGACAGTCAAAGTGCAATTCACTTAGCTGAAAATCTGGCGTTTAGCTCGAGGATGAAGCATATTGAAGTAAGAGAGTCGTTCCTTGTCTCAATGAGTGAAGATAAGCTAGTTCGTCTTCAGAAGGTTCACATAAAGGAGAATGCGATAGATATGTTTACTAAGTCATTGCATGTTGCTAAGTTCGAGCATTGTTCAGACTTGATTCGCTTAATGAAGTGCTAGGTGCTACGGGGTGCCATGGGGGAGAGTTGAGATGGTTCATGGAGACGTTTATTTTGATGATGGAGATTGATAGGTTGTACATGGACTGGGTACTTCGAACACTTTGTTGATGGACGATGGCCTTGCAGGAGTTCGTCAACAGAGTGTAATGGGTGATGACTTAGCCGAAACTCATTGAGTAAGTATCCATTGCTTGGAGCATAATGGTGTAGATGGAATTTAAAGGTTTGTTTAGAAATCTGGTATCAAGATGGAGATTGTTAGAAGTTGATACCTCATATTCCCAAATCGAAGCATGAAACCCAAGCTTTGAACAAAGTGGTGGCATTGTCGAGTGAAGAGAACAAATCCAAGTGGAGGAGGAAGTCATGAAGTAGCGCTCCAAAGCTTCATGATGATTTCATTTGGTGTTGAGATTTGAGGAAGCAGGAATCTCATTTGGTGATTTGGTGAAGGCTAGGGCATGGGAGCTTCATTTGGTAAAGAAGAGAAGTGGAGCGGCATGGTTTTGGAGCGGCGAAGATGAACACCGAACCAAAGTTTTTTTTCGGTGATTTAGTGAAGGAGAAGATGCTAAATGAAATATCTCTTTTGGTATTTTTCTGCTCCAGTTTTCTTGTTCGATAAAGGAGTGTCGAACCAAATTACTCGCTTGGTGTTGATGCCGAACCGAACAGATGAGTGTTTTGCCAAAACAAATTAAGCCGAATCAAAGTGTTGCTGAACGAAAGTGATGCCGAACCCGAGGATGCCGAACCAAACCTCAGGGCTGCTATATAGCAGCTACCCCTTTGCATATCTTCACTCTATAAATAGTGGAGCTTCTAGACAACAATGGCAGCCATCCTAAAGAGCTGAAACTCTATAGAATTTTGTCTTTATTGTTAATTCTTCTTATATATAGCCTCTAAAATTGAAACAATCTTGTAACTCTAATTTTTCAGTGATTAATAAAATCTCCTCTCCCCAAGAGGGTGTACATCGCCTCACGGTAGTGGAACCGCTATAAATACTGGTGTTATTTATTTTTTCGCATTGCATAGATCTGTGATTGTCTATTCTGGTGTTTATCTCTATTTGTTTCGTCTCACTACAATTACGATTCAGTTGTTTTTCGCTGCGTTGGGTTTTTTATTCCCTTGGACTGGTCATCTGAAGGGATTTTCTCCAACACTTAGTGCATCAAGTAATGCACCATGGTACAAATCAAATCTGCACAGTTGACCATGGTACAAATTCAGTTGAACATAGGATTTTTAATCCACCCTCTTGACGTTTGTTCTGTCATAACTAAAATAATATATAATATTGTGTTAGTGTTATATAGATTAGCAAAGAAAAATGTAAAAGTAGTGTGTCAATTAAAGCTAACCCATTTTCAATTGCAATTGCTTGTAATCGTATTTGCAATTACGAAGACCCATAACAAAGTTAACTAGTAACTTTAAAATTTTGAAAAGTTCTTGTAATCTAAGTAGCACTAGTGTGAGTTGTTATGTATTTTGTATTTCACCTGATTAAAAGTATATTTTCAAGTTTATATATTTTTTTGATCAATTTATCAACAAAGCTAGATGGTTCGAATTATAGATTAGTAAGTCTTATCCAAATTCTACCTTATTTATTTAAAATAAAACTCTCTTATTACATTAATGTTGATTTATGTAGATTTGTAGTTGTTTTCTCTTATATTACCTTCTAATTATTGGTTGTATTATATTTAAGTTAAAAAGGTTAAATAAACTTTAAATTTCTTATGAAAATAGAAATACATCCATAAACATCAACTATGCCACTATTCCTAGCATCATAGGTTTAACTCTCACAGTAATTCTAAAGATGCCACTATATGATCTGAAAACATCATTATGGCACATCAATGTACTTATTACCTATAATTGTGAACCGTTAGAAATAGAACTGTCAACGACATCAACCAAAAAAGAAAATGTTAATAGTAAAGGTAAATGAAATATGAAAGAATGTGTAATGACTAATGAAAATGAATTTTGACGAAAAGGTTAGGCATTGAGAAAATGAGTTAACTTCATAAGTCAGTCTCCATTTTCTTAGACTAATCAATTATTGGATAATCTTCCAAGGGTATTGGAGTTCAACTTGTCCTTACGCAATCAAAAAAATAAAGATGGAAGAAGCCCACTGATCTCGTAGCCTTCTATAGTTGTGATGAAGTAGATCTAAGTAAATAAGATTGGCTGCAATTAATATATAAAATTAATTGCAATCTGCGGTGATTTTTCATTTTATGCACAAATGAAAGTAAAAATAAAAGTTTACTATGAACAAGTTTTCGTTTATGCACAAATAAGCTTAATACATGCTAGCAACTTTAAACTTTTACTGCTAAATTTAAAATAGTATATGATAGGGTTTTAGAGTATATGATAATCATATCAATTCTATTTTTATTTATTTTACAACGAATATCATGTATTTTGGATTGATATTTTGATTCCTGGGAGGAGGCCTGTAATTTATATATATTTTTAGCATTGATTACAGTTTTTGATACCTTTCAATAAAGCATATAAAAAAGCGCCAAAAGTAAGTCTGTTGTCTTGAGTGTGGATGCTCTTAGTCTAACGTTATATTAAGGGAATCAAAAATCAAATGAAAAGCTCATTAAATATGACATACATGAAATATGTGTGATGTAAATGAAGCATGCATAGGCTGAAATGAGAAGTGCAATGCAGGAACTCATCCATGTTATCCAGAAATCATATACTACAGTTACTGCAATATAATGCAAGTCGACCAAATTAAGTAACATGTAAGCAGTAAAACCTCTTTTGTGGTTCAATTGAAAATTTTCTCAAAGCTTAAACAAAATATATTTTTCCTAAGTTAGTCTGTAGCCATGTTAAGCAAACAACTAGATTATTTTACTACAAGTATAAATTTATTGGTGCAATTGATACTTTTAAAGAAAGTGCTTCTGGGGCAGATGAAGCAAATATGTAGGTAGAGGTTTAAGGTATGAGATATGCTAGTTTAAAATTAGTACAAAGAAACTTTCCTTCATGAAATTTGAATTAATAAATTTATGCAAAAATTATAAACAGTATAATGAATATTTGTTTCATGGTTTCGTACAATTTCTTTCCAAAACATATCTAAGATTAACAAATTTGTAGTTTTGAGAACATAATGTTTAAAACAATCTTCAATAATTCAAATTTTCTAAAAGATTAAGCATGGTAACTATAAGTTCTTAAGTTTTCAGAATCGAAGAGACATATCACAACAATTTAGCACTATAAGGTTTCAAAAAATTTAGTATCACTTTATTTTTTTTTATGTTAAACGGGTAACAATACATATCACAACTTTCATCACCTTAACAACTACCTTTTATAGATGAATATCCATCAGCTTTTTTCATGGTTTCATTTCCTCATTGTCAAAGCAAGTGTAGAACTGGAACAAAACATACAATAATGTAAATTAGCAAATGAAGGAATAGTGTAGAAAATCAGCAATGAAGGAAAATTAGAACTAAACAAATGAATGTACATGTCAGCATACAAGTAGAAAAAAAATATCATCTCCGGGTCTTTACTATGAACATAACACATTGAACCTAACCAATATAAAAAATCAATTAAAAAATGCCTGAACATTGAACCTAACCAATATATAACACACTGAACATAACACATCTCTAGATCTTTATTATAAACATAACTGATATAATAAATCAAAATCAAAATCGAACCTAAGACTACTAAATTCGCCTGGAGAGATGACATCGATGTCTGGTTTGGTCGGTTAAGCTTGAAGTCGCGAGAGCCTCTGGTCGATGTCACCTGGAGATGACGCGCCAACTAAAAAGGGGTACCTTAGTCTTAAATTAAGCCACTCGATGTTAGATGTCTGCTAGCTAGGAGGATACATGAATGGCTAAAGTTTTGATCTATCGCGTTGGTGATGGGAATGGGAATGGGAAAGCGTTAGAAATGGCGATGGAATGCATGAAGGGGAACCCTAATCTAATTAAAAATTATGCGATCGATAGTGATGATGGAAGGGGAAAGTGTTAGAAAACGCTGCATATACAAGATTACAGAAGTGTAACAACCCGCATATTTATCGATTTTATATTTAAATATTTTATCGTTAGTCGGATATTAGTCCGAAAAGCTACTTTTTGCATACGGTCGAATTAGGAATCAGGACCACTCCCATTGAGTTTAAAATGTCGTTTGCGACCTTTTTGGGTATAAGCTTCGATATGTTTGGAGAAAGTTGATTTTTGCTACTTTTCACTTTGGGTTTGGTTTTGGGCTCAGCCCTATGTTTTAACTTATACTCCAAAACTGAACCACTCTCCCCATTCTCCCTCACTTCTTTCTCTTTTCAGTTTTCTTAGCATTAATGGTGGGAGAGATTGGAAATTAAAACTCCAAAACCCTAGTTCCTCTTGCAACTTCAAATTCCTAGCTCCAAATTCAAGAGAACCCATTGGTAAACTTCTTCTTCTTCTTCTCCAACTTATTCTCTTACCAATTTCAGAAATTCCTAAACCTAATTTTGGGAATGTTCTTGTTGTTGAGCATAGATTCAAGCTCATTTGGGTTGTGTTGAAGAGAGGTTGATTCTCCATTTGCTTTCAAGCTTCGTCTTGTTTGATTTTGTGAAAAGGTGAGATTTTTATCTCACATCTATGTCTATATCCATCTTTGTGGTTAGGTATGAATTCGTAACATTGTGCATATTCATTTGCTTTTGATTTGGATCGAATGGGTGAATATTCCAATTTTTGTGAAAATCCTTTTATGGATGTTTGATTACGATATTTGGGGTGTATCGAAGAGCCTATAAGGCCGGGCTGTCATTTGACGTAAATCCTTAGTCGTCGTTGCTCGCTCGATCGCTCCCGACATCGTTTGGGCCATATGGCCTAGGAAAATTGTTGCCCTTACCAGGTTTTCAGACGTCTGGAGACCAATGCCAAACGTCTGGTTTTGCAACCTGGAGAAAAATAAAATACGGCAGAAGAATAAATAAGGCAGTGGCTAATTTCAAACGTCTGAATTATTGTTTCAGACGTCTGGAATAAGGTTAGACGTCTGATTTGTGTTTTCAGACGTCTGCTTGGTTTTCTGGAATATTTCCAGAAACCAAAACCAGACGTCTGGACTTTCCTCCAGACGTCTGAATGTTTTTCAGACGTCTGATTTTAGGTTTCAGACGTCTGGATGGTTTTCTGGGAAATTTTCAGAAACCAAATCCAGACGCCTGGACAACCCCTCAGACGTCTGGAAATCCCTAGTTTTGCCTATTTGCCAAATTTTGAGAATATTTCCAACTTTAATCGATTCGTGTTGATTCCCTTTTTGTTGTTATCATTTGTTATTGACTTTGATGACATTTTCTTCGTGATTTTTGGGAATATCCATTTCTATGGATTTGGTATCGATTTCTTTGGATTTTATTCACGTCTTCGAATGTGAGTTTTAGTGATTGATTGTTCTACAACCATTTTTGTGATTTGTCACTTTAAAAATATAAAGGTTTCAATACTAGTATTAAATATCAAAACCTCTTCATCAAAATGATTTCAACTATATTTTCAATATCAAACTCGTTTATAAAACCGTTTTCCAATCTACTAGTATACACAAACCTTTACCTCACTCGTATGAGAAATCTAATTAAACGGCTTAGTAAAACAAGTGGTATGAAACGCTTGCGTTTACTTGTTCGGTTAATTCTTGGACTTGTTCGATTGAATCTCTTGTGACAATTTTCTAGTGGAAACTTACAATTTGTTCGTAAATATTTAAGTTAAGCTAGTGGTTATGGGACATGATGCTAAACTCATATATTTACTAGCTTAGTGTAATTGACACTTCTTGATGATCATGACGATCATCTTTGTGATTTAGACTAGCAATGTGCGATGTCTCTTTGTCTGCGAGGGAGACTAAACCCCGTTTTGTGGAGTTTCGACTCAATTTGGTGGGGTAGCAACCCATGGTCTTCGGGCCGTTTGTGGAGCTTCGGCTCAATTTGTGATGGTTAGCAACCATAGAATTAGCATTCCGTTTGTGATACACGTGTTGGTGGGCTTTATGCTCCCGTTTGTGATAGGCCTCCCCCCTCCCTTTGTGATTTCTGGATTTCTTGAGATGATTTCTAGAATTTGTGTTTCACCAATTTTCGTGATTTCCATTGATAAGTTTTATCAATATTTGTGCATTGGTGAATTTGTGTGTCATTGACTTTTGTGATTGACGTTGATATTATCGTCAATATTTGTGGTTTGGTGAACGAAATAAGGAGTATGACATTTCTTTGATTCTTGTGTAGATTTGGTGATATTGATTAATCTCTTGTTGATTTTCAATTACTTATATATATCACAGCTTGGCATAGTGATTATTATGTGTTTAGTCATATCTCTTATTCTATATCGTTTCACCTGATATTTATAGCTAGACTGATCCGTTTATTATTTTTTTATTAAATAATTCTCGGGTCAGACTGAGATGTTACAGGTGCTTCTGCTTGACTTCTCTCTTGGGATTGATTCCTCTGACTTTTGGTTAACTACTTAGATTAGTAGTTTTTGTTGTATACATTTGAGATATAGACTCCATGATGTATACTTATTCTTTTGTGTAGTTCATGTAACTATTCTTTTGTGATATTGTGGATCTTTTTAGACCACTACTCTGATATACACTTTCATGTGTAATATTCATATCTATTTCCGCCTTTGTGATATGAATTGTCTGTGACTGATTTGTGTTATGTTTATTTCTATATTTGTTTCCGAAGACCTTTATGGCCACTGTGTAGTAGCTTTGAGTCTGTGTCGGTATGTCGGATTTCCTCTTGAGATGAAAAGTTATATTTTTATCCGATATATCGGAACTCGCACAAAGCAATTATACAGATGGTCGCTCCTCAACAGCCTTATTCTCCGTGCTAGTTGACAGCATTCACAGTAATGTTCTTGGCTAGCGTGGGTATAGAGGTGGGGCGTCACAGCTTGGTATCAGAGCCAAACTTCGGAACAATGTAGAATAATTTAACAAGGATCATCGTCCTAAGTCCATCTTAGGAGTCGTGCTTTAGGGTTTAATTCGGGTCTTCGAACCGATTCATCCTATTTTCTTTATGATTCCTTGTTTTATCAATCAAGTTTGATTGAAATTTATTCTGAGAATAACTTTTTCCTCTTCTTTCTTTCTTTCTTAAAGAAGAGAAATGGTTAGACATGGCCGTCCCAGTGCCGGTCAATCTAGTGGTACTCCCCTGGATGGAGTTTTTATGTCTGCCCAGCAGCTCTTAGATCTTGTCAAGAACGCTCAAACAGCGGGTCCCAATCAGGAGCCTACTCATCCTAGATCCGGTTTTGCACGCTTGTGCCGAGACTATACCGATTTAGGTGGAAGGCCATTCACGGGATCCGAGAGTGTTATGGAAATTCAAGCTTGGCTCAAATCATGCGATCGCATCTTTTCTCGCATGAACCTTATTGATCTACATCGAGTCCAAGTGGCTTCTAGCATGCTCCAAGAAAGAGCGTTAGATTGGTATGAGCCTTTAATTTCTGAAATCGTTGAAGCGGATCTCACTTGGGAGCAATTCCGGAAAAGATTCGAATTGAAATTTGTGCCGGAGGCCGAAAAAGTAACTTTGGCCCGGCGTTTTATTGACCTTGTTCAAGGTGAATCTTCTGTGACAGACTATGTCGCATCTTTCGAATCTCTGTCCAAATACGGGGTGGAGTATATTAATACCCCGATGAAGAAAAATCAGAGATTTGTCTATGGCTTGAATAAGAATCTTAAGAAGCCATTACTTCTGAAACTTGAGGTTTCATTTGATCAGCTTATTGATATCGCTCTTCGTCTTGAAGAGGCCGATAATGAAGGTGATGTTGAAGTTGTGCGTGCCCAACAAAACTTCAACAATAACTCGAAGAGGCCAATTAAGTTCAAAGGCCCCAATTCTAATAAGAAAGGGAAGCAGCAAACTCCGGTAGCAAAGACTCCTACCTCTAGTAGTGGACAATGCTACAATTGTGGTTCAACAGACCACTATGCAAGGGAGTGTCCGAGACCCCTCTTTTGTCGCTATTGCAAAGGTTCGGGTCATCTTTTATCTTTGTGCCCTAAGCTTCCAAGCAAGAGAGAAGGAAAGCTGCAGGCCCCTAGCAACTCTTCTTTTGGTCAAGGTATTTCACTCAATCCTTGATGGCATTGTTTTATTTCGTGGTCTTCCTAGTTGAGTTCTTTTTGATATGGGCTCCATCTCATTATATTATATCAAAAGGACTTGTTAATTCTTTTTCTTTAAATATTTTGGGCTTGTTGACTTCATTGAGAATTGCGAATCCGGATGGTAGATCCGCAACACTCAATTTGCTTTTGTTTAGATGTCGAGATTGTTTTATGTGACTTTTCTTTCCGAGCCGATATTTACTTTGGCTTCGGAATTGACTTTTTCTGTAAGGATTGGCTTAAATTGTGAAGCCCATATCCTATTTTTTCGAGTGGATTATTCATCTTCGACATTTTCAATCTGTTAAGCAGATTTCTATTTTTCCTTTGTGATTTTGATTACAATTTGATGGCATCATTTTATTCCTTAAAACCTGCATGATAAGGAAAGTATTATTTCTCTCAATCATATCGTTTGAAAAAAAAATCTGGTATTTTTGAGCTTGTCTTAGGATCTCACCTAAGCAATATCTTTTGTGTGGTGTTAAGGTCTTTTCAATTTGACTTTACCACCGGTTTTCGTTTGCTACGAGTTGCGGAAGTTAGCACCACTTACCGCATTCCGCACTCGTTATGATTCTTATGAGTGACTTATTTTGTCATTCAATTGGTCCAGCTTATTTCATCCATTTTATATATCAAATATTCTATGAATATTTCGATGAGACCATTCTTGTATTTATTGATTTTGGATGAAAATAGTAATTTAAAATTTTGCAAATCTTTTTCATAAGATTTATTTATAAGTAAAACTGGATTTTTGTTCTTGAAACGAACAAAGAATATTCTTAAAACTTTTTAAGAGATTTATTTATCCTATAAAAGATGATTTTGTGATTGTATTGCTCGTTGAGTGCTTTAAGAATTTTGGTCGATGCGCTTGATCAACGTTATCGATAGGAATTTCCTAAACGCTTTGATGTGACAATCAGACACGATATATTGACTTGTAAAATGTAAATTCTTCTAGAAATATTTTTACATCGAAATAATTTTGATTTTTGAAAGTTTTAGCTTTTCGGGAAAGAGGATTATTTAAAAGAACCCTTCCTTTCAATACTCTTATTCTTGTGATTCCTGAAGGGGAACCAAGACTTTGATATTTGTACCGATACTAGTCGTATTGGTTTGGAATGCCATTCTCTTGCAAAGGAGAACGTGCTATCACTTGTGCTTCTAAATCATTATAGCTTATCGAGACTAGATATGCCACTCATGATCTAGTGTTCGTGGCTATTATTTTTGCTTTTGGAATTTGGCATCATCATATTTGGATGAGAAATTTGTTCTCTACCTCGATCATAAATCTTTGGAATATTTATGTTCTCTTAAGGAACTGCATGTTGACTCGAGTTCCTAGCTTCTTATGATCTTGATATTCTTTTTATTCCCGAAGGGGAAATCGTGTTGCCAATGCGTTTAGTCGTAAGCAACAAGGGGTTGTTTCTTTGTTGATGACTAAATGAAATTATCTTTTTATCAAGTTCATCGGGCGTTTTGATGTGCTTCATTTTATTGAGTTTCATCTCATTGCTTTTATGAACTTGCGTCCGATGTTCTTTTATTGTGTTCGGTTCATTGGACGTACCGTTTTTGTACTACGTCGGTGTTTCGAAATCATTCGGGCTTTGATTCATTGGATGTACCGTTTGTACTACATCAGTGTCTTTGATTCATTGGATGTACCGTTTGTACTACATCAATGTCTTTGCTTTTGATTCATTGGATGTACCGTTTGTACTACATCAATGTCTTTTCTTTTTGGATTCATTGGATGTACCGTTTGTACTACATCAGTGTCTTTGATTCATTGGATGTACCGTTTGTACTACATCAATGTCTTTGCTTTTGATTCATTGGATGTACCGTTTGTACTACATCAATGTCTTTTCTTTTTGGATTCATTGGATGTACCGTTTGTACTACATCAGTGTCTTTGATTCATTGAATGTACCGTTTGTACTACATCAATGTCTTTGCTTTTGATTCATTGGATGTACTGTTTGTACTACATCAATGTCTTTTCTTTTTGGATTCATTGGATGTACCGTTTGTACTACATCAGTGTCTTTGATTCATTGGATGTACCATTTGTACTACATCAATGTCTTTTCTTTTTTGGATTCATTGGATGTACCGTTTGTACTACATCAATGTCTTTTCTTTTTGGATTCATTGGATGTACCCTTTGTACTACATCAGTGTCTTTGATTCATTGGATGTACCGTTTGTACTACATCAATGTCTTTTCTTTTTGGATTCATTGGATGTACCGTTTGTACTACATCAATGTCTTTTCTTTTTTGGATTCATTGGATGTACCGTTTGTACTACATCAGTGTCTTTGATTCATTGGATGTACCGTTTGTACTACATCAATGACTTTGATGTTTGATTCATTGGATGTACCGTTTGTACTACATCAATGTCTTCGCTTTTTGATTCATTGGATGTACCGTTTGCACTACATCAATGACTTGGCTTTTTGGTTCATTGGACGTACCGCCTTTATACTACGTCGGTGCTCCAAATTATTCGAGTTTCTAGTTTCTCGGGCGTACCGTATTTGTACTACGCCGTTGCACCGGCTCAACTTTTTGCTATTTTTGACGTTTTCCATGTCTTTTAACTATGGAAATGCTTTTATGTTTCCGGTTTTTATTCTTGAGCCCGGTATTATTGAGGGATTGAAGTTTCACCAAATTTGACTTTTGAGCACCATTCCATTCGCATTATTGCTTCGGAGGTTGAGCGCCTTCGATATAAAGATATTCTTTTTGATAGAAGTTCAATGGTTCTCAAATCCTAAGGATTGCTCATGTGAAATCTTGAGAATTCATCGAACGAAAACTTTCGGATTTACTCCTTCGTGCTCTTTATGGTAAACTTCTTGATTCAAATTTTCTTTTGTGTTAATATGCTTCTATGGTTGTTACTTCTTATATTTCCTTCTTAATTATTGCGACGACGCAATTTCTTTAAGGAGGGGAGTCTGTAACAACCCGCATATTTATCGATTTTATATTTAAATATTATATTTAAATATTTTATCGTTAGTCGGATATTGGTCCGAAAAGCTACTTTTTGCATACGGTCGAATTAGAACTCGGGACCACTCCCATTGAGTTTAAAATGTCATTTGCGACCTTTTTGGGTATAAGCTTCGATATATTTGGAGAAAGTTGATTTTTGCTACTTTTCACATTGGGTTTGGTTTTGGGCTCAGCCCTATGTTTTAACTTATACTCCAAAACTGAACCACTCTCCCCATTCTCCCTCACTTCTTTCTCTTTTCAGTTTTCTTAGCATTAATGGTGGGAGAGATTGGAAATTAAAACTCCAAAACCCTAGTTCCTCTTGCAACTTCAAATTCCTAGCTCCAAATTCAAGAGAACCCATTGGTAAGCTTCTTCTTCTCCAACTTATTCTCTTACCAAATTCAGAAACTCCTAAACCTAATTTTGGGAATGTTCTTGTTGTTGAGCATAGATTCAAGCTCATTTGGGTTGTGTTGAAGAGAGGTTGATTCTCCATTTGCTTTCAAGCTTCGTCTTGTTTGATTTTGTGAAAAGGTGAGATTTTTATCTCACATCTATGTCTATATCCATCTTTGTGGTTAGGTATGAATTCGTAACATTGTGCATATTCATTTGCTTTTGATTTGGATCGAATGGGTGAATATTCCAATTTTTGTGAAAATCCTTTTATGGATGTTTGATTACGATATTTGGGGTGTATCGAAGAGCCTATAAGGCCGGGTTGTCATTTGACGTAAATCCTTAGTTGTCGTTGCTCGCTCGATCGCTCCCGACATTGTTTGGGCCATATGGCCTAGGCAAATTGTTGCCCTTACCAGGTTTTCAGACGTCTGGAGACCAATGCCAGACGTCTGGTTTTGCAACCTGGAGAAAAATAAAATACGGCAGAAGAATAAATAAGGCAGTGGCTAATTTCAGACGTCTGAATTATTGTTCCAGACGTCTGGAATAAGGTTAGACGTCTGATTTGTGTTTTCAAACGTCTGGTTGGTTTTCTGGAATATTTCCAGAAACCAAAACCAGACGTCTGGACTTTCCTCCAGACGTCTGAATGTTTTTCAGACGTCTGATTTTAGGTTTCAGACGTCTGGATGGTTTTCTGGGAAATTTCCAGAAACCAAATCCAGACGCCTGGACAACCCCTCAGACGTCTGGAAATCCCTAGTTTTGCCTATTTGCCAAATTTTGAGTATATTTCCAACTTTAATCGATTCACGTTGATTCCCTTTTTGTTGTTATCATTTGTTATTGACTTTGATGACATTTTCTTCGTGATTTTTGGGAATATCCATTTCTATGGATTTGGTATCGATTTCTTTGGATTTTATTCACGTCTTCGAATGTGAGTTTTAGTGATTGATTATTCTACAATCATTTTTGTGATTTGTCACTTTAAAAATATAAAGGTTTCAATACTAGTATTAAATATCAAAACCTCTTCATCAAAATGATTTCAACTATATTTTCAATATCAAACTCGTTTATAAAACCGTTTTCCAATCTACTAGTATACACAAACCTTTACCTCACTCGTATGAGAAATCTAATTAAACGGCTTAGTAAAACAAGTGGTATGAAACGCTTGCGTTTACTTGTTCGGTTAATTCTTGGACTTGTTCGATTGAATCTCTTGTGACAATTTTCTAGTGGAAACTTACAATTTGTTCGTAAATATTTAAGTTAAGCTAGTGGTTATGGGACATGATGCTAAACTCATATATTTACTAGCTTAGTGTAATTGACACTTCTTGATGATCATGACGATCATCTTTGTGATTTAGACTAGCAATGTGCGATGTCTCTTTGTCTGCGAGGGAGACTAAACCCTGTTTTGTGGAGTTTCGACTCAATTTGGTGGGGTAGCAACCCATGGTCTTCGGGCCGTTTGTGGAGCTTCGGCTCAATTTGTGATGGTTAGCAACCATGGAATTAGCATTCCGTTTGTGATACACGTGTTGGTGGGCTTTATGCTCCCGTTTGTGATAGGCCTCCCCCCTCCCTTTGTGATTTCTGGATTTCTTGAGATGATTTCTAGAATTTGTGTTTCACCAATTTTCGTGATTTCCATTGATAAGTTTTATCAATATTTGTGCATTGGTGAATTTGTGTGTCATTGACTTTTGTGATTGACGTTGATATTATCGTCAATATTTGTGGTTTGGTGAACGAAATAAGGAGTATGACATTTCTTTGATTCTTGTGTAGATTTGGTGATATTGATTAATCTCTTGTTGATTTTCAATTACTTATATATATCACAGCTTGGCATAGTGATTATTATGTGTTTAGTCATATCTCTTATTCTATATCGTTTCACCTGATATTTATAGCTAGACTGATTCGTTTATTATTTTCTTATTAAATAATACTCGGGTCAGACTGAGATGTTACAGGTGCTTCTGCTTGACTTCTCTCTTGGGATTGATTCCTCTGACTTTTGGTTAACTACTTAGATTAGTAGTTTTTGTTGTATACATTTGAGATATAGACTCCATAATGTATACTTATTCTTTTGTGCAGTTCATGTAACTATTCTTTTGTGATATTGTGGATCTTTTTAGACCACTACTCTGATATACACTTTCATGTGTAATATTCATATCTATTTCCGCCTTTGTGATATGAATTGTCTGTGACTGATTTGTGTTATGTTTATTTCTATATTTGTTTCCGAAGACCTTTATAGCCACTGTGTAGTAGCTTTGAGTCTGTGTCGGTATGTCGGATTTCCTCTTGAGATGAAAAGTTATATTTTTATCCGGTATATCGGTACTCGCACAAAGCAATTATACAGATGGTCGCTCCTCAACAGCCTTATTCTCCGTGCTAGTTGACAGCATTCACAGTAATATTCTTGGCTAGCGTGGGTATAGAGGTGGGGCGTCACAAGAAGTGTTCTATTTTTAGTGAGTTATTTACAAATTTACGAACTATTCTAACACTTTTTTATGTTGTAAATTATAACTGATGTATTGGAAAGTTTATAAAAAAATATTACTTATATTTCCCAACACTTTTCCAGGTATCCTAACACTTTTTTATTGTCAGTGGACTGTAACATTTATATGTGTTATAAATTAACAAATATAAAATGTTGCAAAATCACTATTTTGGTGTAGTGATTGGAAAAATAATTTTGGCGACGACCTACCTTTCTATCCCTTAAGAATGACACTTAACACATCGTTGGTGTTCTTGAGTTGTTGCACAAGCATCGAAAGGATGAATCATCATAGGGTAAATAAAGAACAGAATAGAAAACCTCACTAGAAAACTATTAAATAAACATAATAGTCATTAGTACTTCAGGTTACTCCTTAATAGTGAGTTATTAGATTACACCAAAATACTATAAATCGGCCTAAGCAGTTATGACATCTTGCCTTTACAAATGATGAAACAAAAAACATCTACACAAATAAGATAACGGCGGAATAGATAACTAAGAACATGAAAGCCTCCTGCTCGGATGCCGTCTTCAAAGAACCCAACAAAGACATACTACTCTTGGACTACTCAAATAAAATGAGTACCCGAGAGTTTAGGGAAACAAACAATTCGAGTCAGACGATATATCTGGTATGAGTAAAACTTTAAACAATGGGTGTGAAATTATACATAAACATGTAAGACCACGCCGCTGAACACAGAACGGGTTTACTCCTATATAAGTCAACATCCAAACTTAAAGAATGGATAAATAATTTAACACTATAAAGTGTGGTTGACACTTCCCAATGAAAATAAGAGAATAAATTTGAAGGTTCGAATCAAATAAAAAAAAAGGAAAATCTCCAACCAATTACTAGGAAGGCGCACTGCCCATGGAGCATGCCTATAGTAATATACTTCTGAAAAGCTAATATACTATATGACACTTCTTGGAAATGTACCAGCCGAACCCCGCCAAACCTTACAAAGAATTCGAATATTTCACATCTAAATGTACAAATGAATCCGATCAAGATGAGATGTGAAAAGCCCCTATTGGGAGCAACCCAACGTAGTTAGACGTCCTTTCACGCTTTAGGTTCAGTCATTTACCGATAGAGGATAACAAAGCTCAACAAATTAACAAAACATCTTAGAATGATGATAATAAAGGAGATGAAGTAACCAATAGTTGAGAAACCAATTATCGAGGATATAAAATGATCATATATGGAGATTAAGTTTTGTATACTCACCACCACTCATCGAATTCAACCTTGTATTATTTCTTGGTTGACAATAATACCGGACAAGTCAAGGTAATGTTACCTTAAAGTCATGTCTCACGATTATTCTTAGCTTTCGAAATAGCGACAAGTCTACTTCTTCGATGTTTAGTGCTAATTATACAAATAAATCATTTCTATACAAGTGAATGGTTTTACGAAAATTAGTCCATTTCCATAAAAAAAAAAATCAAATTTTTTCTTTTAAAACCTGAATTCATACTTGGCATCACATTACAAGTATTAGCTTTAAAATACTTTATTAAAAGAGTTTACTAACTTTGAAAAGGATATAACAACTTAAAACATCCTTATTTCATTGATTAATTAACTTTTAAAACTTTGTTAACTAATTGATTAATTAATTTTAATAACTTTTAATTAAAAAGGGTAAAACACCTTTAAAACATCATTGATTCAACTAATTAGTAATATAATTAATTAAATTAATTTGATAATAATTAAATATCATTATTTAAAAGTGATTAATTAGTTTAAAACTTTACTTAAGGAAAGATTAATTAAGGTTAAACAGTTTTATTAACTTTTAAAAGTCATTAAATAAAAAGGTTAATTAATTTAAAAACATCATTAGTAAATTGATTATTTAACTTTAATTCATCATTATTAAAAGATCAATTAACCTTAAACATCATTAGATAAAATAATTAATTAATTTCAAAAACATCATTAAATAAAATGATTAATTAATTTCAAAACATCATTAAATAACTGATTATTTAAATTTAAAACTCATCATTAATAAAATAATTAGTTAATCATAATCTTTTTTAATTCACTAAGCAGTTAAATTTAAAAATCATTAATAAAATGATTAATCAAATTTGGAATCATTAATATTTCAAAAATACTTATTTAACTTGTAAATAAACCCAAGCACGATTTGAAACCAAAAGGTTTCGATAAAGTGTGAAATTTTTGAAAGTGCCGATATAGCTACTATTGCTATACGGGCAGTTCGAAATTCAAGCATATGACATTTGCAAAATAACCATCCATCACATAACAAAGGAATGAGCATACATACATGATGATTTACAATAATACAAATCAAGCATTTATTTACAAGGGAATTAATTTAGTTACTAGATTTTTGTATAACCAATGATTCGCTTACTAACTTTCCAAAGCGAATAACTCTCAAGCAATAAACCAATCCAACAACCAAAACATTATCACAACTATACAGTAAGAATTTAGTAGCAATAAATATGTGCATGAATATACTTTAAACTTTATGGTTCAAAGGTGGAAGCTTTGCTCACCAAAACGCTTACTAGTTTTACCGAACTTTCACTAACATCTCAAATGAGACAAGATATAAGCTCTACTATGAAAGTGGCTCAATTTAGTGGATCTTTTTTAGGCTTTTAGGCTTGGCCTAGACCATATGGGGCTCGACCACGGTAGATATATGGGGGTATAGGGTCTTGTATAGTAGAGAATGGTTCTAGGAAGTGAAGTAAGGAGTTTAGCTTGATTTTTATTAGTGTATTTGCTAGTTTTTGACTTTGGAAATAATTTTAGAAGCCATGGAAGTGTTCATGTATATGAAGAGTTAAGAAATGAAGATGGAAATGGATATGCAAAGTGAAAATGTGTGGAGATGATGGGTGTTTATAGGCAAAGAAGTTGAGTATTATTTTAATTAACTTAAACATATAAATAATATAAATGTTATCGTGCAACATGGAAGTCATGCCTCTCTGCCACTTCTTGTACACACGTTTCCCCTCTTTAGGTCCACCTACACCATGCTTTAGGTCCTAGTTTAGGTGATGGTTAGGTTATTTAATTAATTTTCTAAGGTTATTTAATATGTTTTGTGCATTTTATGTCAAATCAAGTTTTATAGTTAAACTAAGCTTGATTATTTACTTCAACACATTGATTATCTTATCACATGACATATGTGCATGTGTCTTAAGTGATACAAAAATGTGCATGATATTTTCTATGACTTTTCGATGCCGAAAAGTCAGAATTTCAGGGAATTAATTAAAAACGATTTTA
Organism: Allium cepa; assembly: GCA_030765085.1. Lineage (NCBI taxonomy): Eukaryota > Viridiplantae > Streptophyta > Magnoliopsida > Asparagales > Amaryllidaceae > Allium > Allium cepa. The sequence continues at coordinate 734,456,508 of CM060931.1, forward strand.
ATATCATTAATTAATATTTAAAATATTTCATTTGGTTATTAAAATCCACTATTTAAAAATTTAAAAATTATTTCAATATTAAAAATTATTTAAATATTCAAATACAAGGCGATTAATTTATGGATCGTTACACTCTCCTCCCTTAGGAGAATTTCGTCCCCGAAATCAATATATCAAAGACAATCCAAAAGTTATGTATTCTTCCTAGAAATTCATGTAACAACGCAAAGCAACTATGCCATACAAGAACATTCATAATGCATTCAAATAACAAACAAAAATCTGACATTACATTAGGGTAAGTTTCTCTAATATGATCCTTCGTCTCCTAGGTACAATCATGAGGATCATCACTTCACTGAACCTACACAAGCTTCTCCATCATGTTCCTCAATTTCCTTTAATATTGATCATAATAAGAACTGGGTGTCGGAATATCGTCAAATTCAGTTCTATTTCCAAGTCTTCCTGAACATACGTCTCAATAATTAAAGAAGATCATGTATATGCATTCTCAAATGAGATACATGAAAAACATTATGAACTTTAGACAATCTTTCAGGCAATTCTACTCCATAGGGAAACGATCCAATTCTCTCTAGGGTTCTAAACGGTCTAACGAATATGTTGCTAGATTTCCTGCTCTTCTGAATTTTACAACTCCTTTCATCGGGCAAACTTTCACAAATACCAAATCCCCGACCGCAAACTCTGAATCCCTTCTCTGTTGATCGACATGACATTTCTATCAGTCTTGGGATTCTTTCATCCTTTCCTAGATTATAGCCACTTTCTCTGATGCTTATCGAATTATCTCTGGTTTAAGAACTAAACGGTCTCTAGTCTCAACCCAATATAAAGGTGATCTAGATGGTCGTCCATACAAAGCTTCATAGGGCACCATGCCAATGCTAGATTGGTAATTGTTGTTATAAGAGAACTCTACCAAATGTAGATAATATTCCCAAGAACCTCTAAAATCCAAAACGCATGCTCTGAAAAGATCCTCTAAAATCTGGTTTACCCTTTCAGTTTTCCCATCTATCTATGAGTGATAGGCTATGCTCAAATTCTACTGTGTCCCTAAAGCAGCTTGCAATGTTCCTTAAAATCGACTGATGAAGATAAGATCTCGATCACTGATTATACTTACTAGAATTCCATGTAGTTGAATGATCCCCCTCAAATAAATCATTACCAAAGAAGCTACAGTTCTTGTAGACTTCACCGGAATAAGGTGGGCGTTCTTTGTTAATCGATCTACAATTACCCAAATGCCTTCATTACCTCTTCTATTTCTAGGCAACCCATCGATGAAGTCCATGGATACTTGTTCCCACTTCCAATTCGATAACCCAATGATTGGAGCAACTCGGTAATCTTTTGTTGGTCACTCTTGACATGTTGACAATTTGCACACCAGCTCACGAAGATCTAAATGTTTCCCTTCATCCCTTTCCATCAAAAGGTTTTTTGCATATTGTAAAACATTTTAGTTATTCCTAGGTGGATAGATAACTTTGACCGATGGCATTCTCTCAGCACATCCTATCAAATTCCATTAACATCTGGCGCATGAACCTGTCCATTCATTCCTAAAATTCCTAGGGAATCAACCTGAAAACTAGAAATAATTCCATCTTCAACATCCTCCTTAAGCCGAGCTAGAATAGGGCCTTCTTCTTGGAAATATGCAATTCTCTTCGTTAGTGCTGGCTTAACTTCCAAATTTGCAATCGTCGCCACATTCCTACTCAACGCATCTACAATGGCATTTACTTTCCCTAGGGTATAAAGAATTTCTAGGTCATAAGACACAAGAGATTCCACACATCTTTGGTGCCTCAAGTTCAAGTCCTTTTGGGTAAAAAGATACTTTAATGACTTGTGATCCGTAAATAACTTAAACTTTACAACCACAAGACTTCCTCCACACCTTCAATGCGAAGGAAGCTGCCAACAACTCTAAATCATGCGTAGCATAATTCTTCTCATGAGGTTTCAATTGTCGACTTGCATACACTATTACTTTTCCATTCTGCATCAAAACCGCTCCCAATCCAGTCCTACAAGCATCCATATAAACTGTTAATCCTTCACTCCTATCTAGAATAGTTAAGACATGAGTGCTAGTCTATTTCTCCTTTAACTCATTGAATGCTTGACCACACTTGGGTGTCCGAACAAACTTAGCATATTTCTTCGTCAACTTTGTTAGATAAGAAGCAATCTTTGAGAAATATTTAAAAAACTTCTACAGAAACCGGCCAATCCCAAGAAACTTCTGACCTTAGTCACATTTTTAGGTTTGCTCCAATCTTGAACCACAACTACTTTAGTTGGGTCCACCGATATGCCTTCTCCCAAAACTACATGCCGGAGAAATATAACTTCGGATTTCCAGAAATGGGCTTAGAAAACTTTTCTTTTAAAACATGACTTCTTAAAGTACTTAGAACAACATGAAGATGGTGCTTATGCTCTTCCTCCATTTTAGAATAAACAAGAATATCATCAATGGAGACAAGAACAAACTTATTAAGAAAATCCCAAAACACTTTATTCATCAAATCCATGAAATAAGCATGTGAATTAGTCAATCCGAACGACATGAATGACCACTTGTAAAAATATTAGGGGTAAAAAAATTATTAAGGGTACATTCTCTTCTGCTGCACTTAATTGGTAAAAACCAGTGGCAAGATCCAACTAAGAAAATATCTGAACTCTGTGGAGCTGGTCAAACATGTCATCAATCCTAAGTAAAGGATGCTTATTCTTGATAGTTCTCTTATTTAAATCTCGGTAATCTACACATAATCTAAGAGAACTATTTGCCTTGGTAATGAAAACTACTGGCAATCCCAACACGATATGCTACGTCTGATCAAACCCTTCTGTAATAAATCAAACATCTGCTTCTTAACTCTCTCCATTCTTTCGAAGCCAACCTTCGAGGAGGTTGTACAATAGGTCTGATTCCTGAAATCAAATCAATGTGGAACTCCACTTCTCAGTGAGGAGGTAAACCTTGCACTTCTTAAAAATATCCTTAAAGTCCCAAATAATTAGTATATTCCTTATCTCCTCTTTGGGTACTTCGAGGGAATAAAGAAAACTACTCATTAACCTATTAGGCTTCCTGCAATAGATATCAATGCTTCTGCCTACTACATCTTTTATCACAACGATTCTTCTACTATAATCCACGATGATATTAAACTTAGATAACCAATCCATCCCCAAAAGTAACTCAAAACCCATGAACCTAAGAACAAATAAGTCGAACAAGAAGTGCTAACCTCAATAAGAATATGCACTTTCAAACACATAGTGTCAAGATTTGTCGGACCGCCAATGGGGTCCGACACAGAAAGAGAATTTTCTAAAAGAATGTGTTTGAGGTTAAACTTATCAACAAGATTTACTAAAATGAAACTATCGGATGCACCGGTGTCAAATAAAACTCTAACAAGAATATTATAGATGGTAGTGCACCATGCAATACCTGCTTTCTTTTTGGGTCCGTAGAAGTAGATGGTATTTCTTTAATAGTAAAAGTTTGTCCCTGTGATCCCTTCCTTGGAAAAGGGCACTGGTTCTTCATATGTCCATGTTTTTTGAAATTGTAGCAGAGTGTGGTCTACCAGCCAGGTTCGGCCACTGATTTGCAAAGTGGTCCATTTTGTTGCACTTATAACAAAGAATCTTGGTCAAGTCTAACTTCTTATTCTGCTCTGGAGCTCCACCTCTAGGCTTCTTTCCCAACTGCTTCTTCTTCCTTTTGCGCTTGAAAAATGGTTTACTAGAAACCGGTATCATTGATGAAGGTTGGGAATTAACTGCTGGCACTACCCCCTTCTGCACTCCTTGCTCAATATCAAGAGCCTCAAATCTCAAAGCCATACTGATCAGCTTCGTAAAGGTACCGTTGGGATGATTGACCATTTCCTGATGAAACTCTGGTTGTACTGCATCACTGTCATCTCACCCTATTTCAAATCCATAAAAATTCTAAACAACCGAGTTCTTCTCGCTTCTTGTGATAAACTAAGCTTAAAAACCTCTTTAAACTATGCCCAAGAATGATAAAACGGTATTCACGTGTCGAGCACCCAAATGCAAGAAAGACGGAACGTTAGGTAAATTAAAAGAAGAAAAGAAAAGGAATAAGAAAGAGGGAAAAAAACATCAAAATATCACACGTAGAATGATAACGTATAATATCAAAAGATAGTACATAGAGCTACTCTAATATACATAGCATTTCAAGTTTGCAAATCAAAGTGCTGTCATGAGCATGGATAGTTATAACAGTCTATCCTTACAACTGCTGATATATACACAAAAAGTAATGCAGAGGAAATAAATAATACGGTAGGTAAAGCATTTATCTTCTCTCCAAGATCACAAATGAACATCAACGAAAACCTGCCTTTACCTGACTACTCGAAAGAGAACCTATGGAGATAAGGGAAAAATAAAACTATGGGTCGAACAAAAGTCTGTGAGTGAACTCAAGAAATATGTAATCAGCATATAGCGGTAATTTCAAGACTGTCGTAACGGTTATCCCCTCAAAAGAACCAAACCCATCTAATAAGTGCATATTATGATATAGTAGATAGTGTTTAGGATGAAGAATATAAATCAGAAAATAGTTGTGCCATTTGCATCTCATGATACAATAGTATTGAATAGATATACAATTAAAATCGATAGGGCGTGTTCGCATATGGATTTTCGTAGAGATGCCTCTACTAAACTAAAGCGGATATCCAATGCAAGGATCAGAAAACACCTTTCGAAGGTTGAATACCTTGATATACAATAAGATAAACACAATAGGCTCACACTTGAACATTTTCATGAACCATATGGAACCAAGTATCAAAAACCTCCCACGTACAACATATGGATAAGTATACTCTAGATATGGAGTTGATATATCCTCATGGGTTAGCTAAACCCGAGATTCTGCAGCCTACTCAATCTTTAGTTATATACTAATGTTGAAGTCACATTCAGCATTTCAACACACGAGCTATCACTCAAATAGATCGTGAATCTCCAAATGGATTTCTAGCATCTCAAATAGATCATGAACCTCTACATGGATTCGAGAATCTCAAACAGTTCTTGAATCTCCATGTCAATTCCAACGTCTCGAACTGATTCACTTCCAAGTGATAGGACATGTATCTTAATCTTGAAATGGTTTTCGATAAGTAAAACACTTATTGATCCCAGTCTCTTCAAGTCTAAATTAGTAAATTTCCTGGTTAACTTAACTATCGTTCTTAAAGAATAAACAAACAATGATAAGGGTGAAGATGGACGAATTTCCTTATCATTTGCCTTAGATTACTATACGTAAATATATCACTATCGAATGAAACCATACCGTATAATTATCGTGTTTCTTCTAGACATTTCCTAATTTAATTTGGTCGTATTAACCAATAATGAAACGTTTGCATATGAAAACCAAGTCTCATATATTATTACGTTTTTGAACTTCTCAACTTCCACCATCTGTCGGTTAAGAGTGAAGCTTGGTATTTTAAACACAATTGCTTTTGTACCCTACTAGAATCATCAATTTTACCTCTCACAAATAGAAACAAGTTTACTCTATCGTCTTTAGTACGAAGTACACGACTAAATATTTTCCATAAACAAGTAAACAAACAAAGCACGATCAAGTCACATAAATGACTTTTAATCCCAGTTATAGTTAATTAATCTTTCATTAATTAAGACCTCTTTTGTTAGTAAAACTCCTTTTGTCTAATACAACTTATTTCATTTATTGAACTATGTATTTAATTAAACTTTCTTTATTAATAATACTTTCTTATTTATATAAAAAAATTATTAATTAAAATCCTTATTGATTAAACTCCATTTATCAGTAAAATTTCTTGTTAATTAAATCTTAACTTATTTAATTAAACTTCTTATTAATTAAAACCTATCTTATTTAATTAGACTTCTTATTAATTAAAACCTAATGTATTAAACTTGTATGTAGATTTAATTTTCCTTTTAAAAGATATATACTTGTATTCTACCATTCGCGTATTTTACTATTCATTTATACTCTTTTCTAAACTTCAAAATGCAATCATATGTCTATCTCAACTTTATAAGTACATTCACAAGTCAATTAACAATATTTACTTACTTTAAATTATAATCAAAGAAGTTAAAAACAAATGTTATCAAACTTTATTACCATAAACCCCTTCTTTTTTTATATTTTAAGCACATGTTTTTTTCTATCTTTATTCCAAAAGATTCCATACTTGTTATATGATCTTTAAAAATCCGTTATTGTAGATATAAGCATATTCTTAATATTTTTACACTTTAGAATATAATTTAAGGGTTTAAAAGAAAATGTTACTAAAAATTTATTTATAACAAACCCAAAATATTCCATACTCTAAACATTACCTTTAATAATCTCTTTTAAATATATAATTACATTGGTAAAGGTTTAAAACATGTGTTACTTAAACATTATCACTACAATCTAAACTATTCACTTATAATTACCTTTAAAATACTTAATATTAAATATCTAATTATATTCTTAAGTATATAAACAAGGGTTTAAAAAAATTGTTACTTAAACATTCATTTTAAAGATCAAAGCATATCCACACTTTTTAATTAAGGAGATACGTTTTAATTTAACTTCCCAAAACCATTTATTTTAACTTAAATATTATGATCCAGATCTTCTGTTATTTCTTTACAAAAGGCTTAACTTATTTTTTCCAACTTATATATTTAATAAAAAGCTTTTTAAAATGATGTGTATATTTACATGTATACTAATTTATTTATAAGATAATAAAATTGATAAAATTCTAAAACAATTTGAAAGATATAATATTACACAAGCTTTTTAATACTTTAACAAAAATTTATTAGGTTTACTAAAAACTATATATATAATACTTTAAAAATACTTATACTGTGGCTTAAAACATTTATTTTAAATCACTTAAAAATAATTATTTTATAATTTATTTACTAACCATAAAAAGCATGTTTTATAATTCAAATCATTTACTTCAAAACTTCATAAATAATTATTAAAATATATTTAAACTTTGATATTTTTTCAACAATAAGTAAACTTATAGTACTTATTAAATATATAAAGAAGCCCTTAGGATGTCTCTTAAAGTTGACTTTAAAAATCGTCGAACACAAGGCATTTTCAAAGTGCATCCATGGCGACTGTTTCACTTCTAACTTTCACAACTTCTATTCATAATTTCTATAACTTCCCAAATCAATTCTTTTATGTCAAATATACCAAAAATATGTAGAGAACAACCAAATATATATATTTTTTCACAATAAAATCACACTTTAACCAATTTAACATATGTTAAATACAAGGAATTTCAAAGTGCGTTTATAGCAACTATTTCGCTTCAGCCGTTCACAACGCACTACAACTTCTCATATAAAATTATCCAACATGTAGAAAACAAGTATGGCAACATTACATGTTTTAGAGGGTTATTAAAGATTATATTACATATAATATTGTCACTTACTTTCCAAAGCAAGGAGGGGTTCAAAAGTAATAACTTGCATTCTTCTTCATTTAATTTTACACTTTACATAATCAAACACATACGTTCACATGCCCGCAAATTAGATGGTGAGTAAATTCATCCAAATCCAATAACACCTCTTACCATGCTATATATAATCTCATAACGAGTGCAATGACGAAGACGACATCTCGATTGGACCTCGTACACAAAAAAGACAAATTTTATAAGAATACAAATTAAAAATATTAATTAATTAATTAATTGTTACCTTGATCCCCTCCTAATCTTTCTTCCCTAAACCAATTCCTTGTACTTGTATACACACAACACCTACACGTTGTGCATGTCTCACCCCCTTCCCCTTGAGCTACGATCCCAAAATTGCCGCACCTAATAAGCTTCTCCTTGCACGCTCTCCGCAATGATGACAATCGTCACAAGTCCAACCATCTCCCCAAATCACGATAGCCCCTTGAACTAACGACCATTATCATATTGCGATTTGATGGGTCGACCGAAACTCCACTGACCTATTCCATCACTCCACTTCGCGAGCCGAGTCTAATAGTACCATCGAGTCACCTCCGGTCCTCCCTAGCAATTTCCAACCTAACCTTGCCCTAATGACCACCAAGTGTCGCAAATACCAATGCGACCAGAGTTATTGAGGTTTTGCGGAAAGGTGCTCCTTAACAAGAGAAGATCAATTGTACCCTCTGTTTCACACAACTCCTCCCTAATCTCCAACTATCCCTAACCCTAGTTGTCGACCAAACATGTCGACTTCCGCCATCCACCGCACACCCAATGACACACACGGATTTGAAGCTCTCTCCATCTCGAGTCCAGCGGATCCAACGCCATCATTTATCATGGCCTGGAGCTGTTGAAACAATTCAAACAAAAGTATAGGTTGTGTTATTCAAAGAGTAGGAGAAAGAAAAGAGGGGAAAGAGGAAAAGTGATGAGAGAGAAGTGAATCTGTCTGGGGGTATATATAATAATATATATATATATATATATATATATATATATTATATTCAATTTCTCAAATAAATCACAACATGTTTCGAGCTCGTACGATCACACAGCAAGTCGGATCGCCACGAGATTTGTCGGTGCACATCACCTCATTATTTCAGTCCTGATGACACTAGATTCATCACAACCCGAGACAATGCACTGAGATAATAAGTTCACGCGTTTTGAGACCGTTTATGATAAAACGTTTTCCGTTCACATTATCGATATTTTTTGGGACTATTTTTTTGTAAACAAATTTTAAAAACAAGTCTTCCTTCATTATTTATTAAAAAAATGGAGTTGACAATGTTATTAAATCCAAGATTCAAATATTTAAATAATTCAGATATTTAAATATGAAGCGTTTGAAATTTTGGCTCGTTACAACTCTATTATTGTTTAATAAGAGAACTAGAATTTTTTCTGCTTTACTATTATTTAATAGATAAGAATAAAATTCGAGGTAGGCGATGATGGCTTTATCAAGGCATCAAAGATGAAAGGTATAATGCATTTTGTTAAGGTGAGAAAGTTGGCACTAGATATGTAGAACTATTTTTTATGTTAGAGAAGATCGATAAATTGGCATAACGAGTCAAGCTACCAAGTAGTTCGGCAGACGTGCATATGTGGCTGTTGAACCAGCAGCTATAGATGATTAGACTATAGAACCTACCATGATTTATGTGAGACAACCAAAATGTACGACATGATGTGATATGAAAGAGTTGGAAAATAAGTTCATGTGATTGATTCATGTCCAGTTGAGTGACAATAAGGATAATTATAGTTAAGAAGTAAAGGATAAGGTCAAAAGGATCGATCCCTAATTAATTATTTGAGAACGATTATATATTGGTTGTTATGCTATTGTTTTATCCCTTTTGTTTGGTACTAGCCATGTATCCAGTACGTTTTGTTATGATGTATGTACTGGTAGTCGTGCTAATGCATTGTATTTCATGTTTTACACTAACGATTGTGTTAGAGTTTATACGTAGGGGCTTGCGCATGTTATGATCTTTGTGAATATGTCATTTCATACGACTTGATGCAGCTTTTGTAGTTTGAGTACTCAACTCCTCTTTTATAGGGGTTCTTCGGTTTAGGGAAGAAGTTGCAAAAAAATTGAGTCTCAAGGGCAATAAGTTTGCTTTTCAGCCTGAAAGACACTTTAGTGTATACAGAAGATAGTCAACTATCATTTTCTGTATACACTAAAAAGTGTCCTTCGGGCTGAAAAGCAAACTTGTTGCCCTTTAGACTCAATTTGTTTGCAACTTTTTCCTGTGTCTATTTTCCTGTTCGTTTTATTCTTTTTTTTTTGTTTGATTTTTAAAGCAAATCTAAGCAGGCAATTGAATGTCAAACTTTAAAAAAAACACACACACAGTTGAGCGATTACTGTACGTTTTCAGATAAACGATACCCTACATTTAAATTTATTGTAGTTTATGCAGCACCATCAATTTATATAAACTCAACAATTCTTCTTGAATATCCAAATATTTTTTAAAAGACTTGGTGAAAACGCCCAACTGCACAATCCTTTTCTTATTACTTTTTTTTATTCTAATTTTATATTTTGATTTTTAATATCATGCAGATAGTTTACTGTACCAGTTCACAAGGAATACAAAAGTTGTCACACAAGCTGGTAAAGGAATACATTTATACAAGACAAAAATAGATTTAATCAAACTATCAATCATTACATAATCATAAAACAAGAGCTGAATTTATTATTTAAAATCAACAACCATAAAAATTCAAAATACCATCAATAAATCCAAGATCAACATTACAGAAGCAAATCATGTTAATGCAAATGACCTATATCCTGAAAAGAAAAATAAGCCAAAAAATACATTGAACTTCCTTTAAAACGTGGTATCAATATAGACAGACATCATCTCTGAATCAGCTGAAAGTTGACAAATCTCTGTTAGACTACAATTCTGACAAAATAAAGGAAATTATGGTGAAAAAGGCTAAAAATCTACCATAGATAATTCTTTAAAGATTTATCCAAAAGAAAAAAGAGATGAAACAACCTACTGTTGTTGATCATTATTATTAGACGGCTCAGATTCTTTCAGGCAACAGTTAGACGGCTCAGATTCTTTCTTAGACTGAACATCCTCACTTGCATTCCGAAGCTCAGGCCCAGTCTCCACTTGCATGTCATCTTCATTTCTTTTTTTGAATTCAAATCCACCATCGCCTTCATAGGACGTTTCATTAACAAGGCTTGTAGACTCTGCAGCAGCGGTGATTTTATGCGATATATCATGTTCAGATTCGTCTTCTTCGGATTCTTTGACTTCGGATTCCATGCTATTGTTAGAGCCGCTAACATCATCTCCTGCTTCAGCCTCTTCTTCATCATCATCGTCTTCTATGTCTAATTTTGAATCTGAATCTTCCGACTTATCTGATGTCATCTCAGCAGGGCGTTGCTGAAGTGGCATGACATTGCTTATAGCAGCAGTGCCTACAGCGTGTCTTAAGCTGCCTCGATACTCAGCCATCTCGCTTACATACCTCTCTTTATCTTTTGCTCCTTTCTCTTGATAAACCTGTAATATAAAATTAAGTCGAAATTAGGATCCGTCCCTTTTTTTTTGGTCAAACTAAGTACCCGAAAAACCATTTTAAAAAATAAGTTTTACGAAACACCAATGTCAAAATTTTCAGCAAAAACATGCATTTTAATTTGCATAAATTTGCAGTTTAGAATGCATATATTTCCAGTTCTAATTTCATATTTTTATAAAATGAAAATATACGGTACGCACATTAAATATTTAAAGTGTAGAATGTACATTCTTGCAGCGTGGACTGCAAATTTTTCATTTTACAAAAATATACGGTTAGTACTACAAATATTTGTAGCATAAAATGCAAATATTTACGGTTCCGACTGCAAATATATGTGGTTTAAACTGCATATTTTTATTGGAAAATTTGACAGAAGTGTTTCGTAAAACTGTTTTTTGAGAGGGGGCGAAAGTGAATTTTGGAACTTTTTTGCGTGTTTGAAAAAAATGTCCCTAAAATTAAACTGTATAGCAAAAGAGACTTGCCCTTAGCTTTGGTTTGCCTAATAACTAAGTTATTTATTCTTGACATAATGTGCACATGCCCTTTTTGTTAATTTTGGAACTAGTTCAACTGCACTCTGAGTAATTCCAATTGATCAATGTTCTTTTGGTGTGATTTTATCACTAGTTATGTAAAGCAGTTGAGTATCTTGAGCTCGTCCCAACATCTGAATTCTTCATATATAATATTTTCTACGAAAGATTAATTAAATTTAAGCTATTGATAAGAGGTTAAACAAAATGGTAATGGGGATGTCAAGGGGGTAGAAACAAAATTGGAGTATTAGATTTTGTACTGTATCATTTATATTTTAAAAGGATCAAATTCCCTTTCATGTTTTCACTACAAAAAGACAAAATCAGGGCCCCATACACAAATTATGCTTCCGCAAAATCTCTCATTTCCTTTTATATCTTGTTAAAACCTTAAATCTGGAAAATTTTCAAATTGCTAACCGATATTTGATTTTGGTTTTGATAAATTGGGAAACTTCCAGAAATATAAGTACCCAAATTGTAAGACTTACAATATAGCATCTTCAGTCACAGTATATATTGATATAGATTCTTTAAATGATTGCACGTGCAAGATGTCAAACTATGATGTGCTTTTGAAAGACAAAAATAGCTAAATTTACTACAAACTAACATAAATGTGCCTTCACAAGAGGAAGTTCCTTTTCCCCTTGGTAATTTTTCTGATTGCGAAATTCTTTTTATTTTTTTTAAAGAAAATCTTTAAAGAAAAACTCTCCTTGTCGATATTATTTCCGCTTACAGAAATGACCTTAATTTATTGTTAATGAATAGTTGTGATGTGGTTGGTCATATGAAGACAGAAAAACTGGGACAAAGGATATTCACTCCAAATGGTCGACATTATTTTCAATATTTAAAACCAACTACACTTTTTGAGAGAAGAGTCATTTGGTGACAGTAAACATTATAAAAAAATCAACTGAAAAGGTAAATAGTAATAAACTTAGCCATACAGCTCTCTCCGAATCTGTTAGTTTGCTCCACAACTCCCCAATCTGTCTACTAATGTCTCGGTCTTTTCCTTGATTAAGTGGTTTTAGCCTAGCATGCTGCTCTGCAAAGAAGAAATTGTACCCGCTTCTATTGGGTTTTGGATGAGTGGGGTCCCGCTTTATTTTCTTCCTTCTCCTACGCCTAGCAGGACCTGAAGATTCTGCAGCTTGATTTGCAGCTGCTGGTTGCTCTTGAACGTGAAAAACAACGCCTCTAAGCTTTTGTGAGTCCAAAGTAATTGACACAAAGTAACCTTGATCAAATTTACCCTCAATCGTTCCAACAACTGATCGGTTCATTGGTACAGATAAACCTACATGGTATCATCATTGATAAATTAAAAATAGTTTAATAGGCACAAGAAAAGAAAAGAAAAACATACCATAAAGAATTATCTAGGAAGTAGGAAATTAATACGATTACAAATCATTCCAAACCTAAGTTCGTCTTCGGTTAGAAGTAACTAGTTTGAGCATAGGCCATCTAACTGAGGTTTCAGAAATTCTTAGAGCTAAAGCTGCAAAGTACTTGTCCTAGCAGACGTTAACTGAAGTGTGTATAAAATTTTCTGGATCAACATTGTATAGCACACAGCAAATAAATAGAGAAGGCATCCATTATTATTTGACAAATGTTTAGGAAGAGTGAAACATTGAGCCATAAATAAATGACAGGGTCAACGAATACAGATAATGCAAGATCAATCATGTATATTTAATTGTGAAACTAATATTAGAAGCATGATGCATGCTGCAATATATGTGTAAAACTAAACCAATATCCATGATAAGATGTAGACAGGGATGAATCCGAAATACAATATCACAATGGGTGGAAAGTACAAAGCATAAGAGCCGTTGAGGGAAGGCTGGTGCGAATAGAAAAAGAATCATGAATTTCTCTGTGTACCAATGCAGATATATTTCTAGTTTTCTATATATCATTCCTAACTGCAAAAATGTTGAAAGACACAAAACCTTGACAAGGTCCAAGTAAAGCTATGGCACCTTTATAGAATGATTGTATAGTGAATGCTAAAAAGATTGTATTCTCACTTGCATTATTTCTCATACAGTATAAAACTAATAACTGGGTAAACATTCCAGCAACCCACCTAGAACCAAGACCCCATCGGATTGGGTCCTGTTTCCAACCCGACGAGTCTAATTGCTACCCCCAACAAATATTTGTCAAGGTGATTTCAATAGCAAATGGATGATATGTACATATTGTTGTTTCATTCTGAAAATTTTAAGTATAAAAAGATGACAGTGGAATTTTGAGAGGAGAAATAAGAAAGGATGTCGATCCTTCTCTTATAAGCGAGCGTCTATATATCTATGTGTGTGTGTGTTATCTTCACATTCGTCATCTCTTCATTTTTCCCTTTGACTTTTTATCCTATAATATAAAATATATTTAGAAAAAATTGTACAACTTCAAAATTAAATAGTCCCTTTTCAAATAAAAAATAAATACGAACAATCTAAACCATTTATTCTAACTTTTGGTTTAATATGTAAACTATAAAGGATTATAAGTTTTCAATGTTGAACAAATCAAAGTACAAAAGTCTAAATCTCAAGTGGAGGAAGTTAAACAAATTACTGTTATTACAAGAATAAAATAGTACGATACGACAATGATCCCACAAAGGGATTTTGGATAATGAAACTCTTAACAGTTTTGGAAACAAACTCTAAAAGACAATAACTTAAAGTATTCACCCACTTCATTCTTAATGTGACACATACTATGACCTCATATTTATAAGCAAACGTTGCCTCCTAAAAATAAATCTACAATTTTTATTGTTCCATAAGAACTCTTTAAGGCAGTTTTAGGTATTTCCTCATCCATTTCCTATGGTTTCTTTGCTTCTAGATCTCTGTTCACAAAATTTTCCTTATTCTTCTTAGCTTCCACATTTTGCTTTACAATTCAATTTGATGATTACCTTCTTTCAATCTCTATAATTTTCTAAACTACTTTTAAAATTTGTGGATTATCTTATTAAGTTTAGGTTTAGATTTTGGGCTTGGGATAGGGGGCGTTGGTGTTGATAACTTAACATTGAAATGATCCAAAATTTTGATACATTTAAACATGAAAGGTTGATGCGGAAACTTCGAGAGCGTAAGATACGGGAAATGGGGAGTGTAGGGATTCTATTTTTACGTACACACTTGCATGAACATGTTGATACACGCACACACGAGTACGCGCATGCCGCAGGCACATGCGCGTGTGTGTTTGCATGTATGTGTATGTGTATGTGCATGCACGCATGCGTGCATGTTTGTGTGTCCGCGTGCATGTGTGTGTGTATGTATGAGTGTGTGTGTGTGTGTGCACGCACACGTGCATATGTGTGCACACACGTGTGCGCTTTTATGTGTACACATACAACAGACATTCCGCTATACACAATAAAACTGCAATTATTATTTTCATACCAGGAGGTATAAGCTCGCTACCGGCTCTTCGTTTTCGAATGCGAGACCCGCTCAAAACACGTGTCATGGTCTCAGCCGACCTATCTGAAGGAAATAAAGTGTTTGATGGTATATTTGGAGCTACGAAGAGAGAAGTGAAACAAATGTTAGAACAACATCCAAAAAGTTTAAACCAGAATTGTTAGGGGTAAAATGCAACTTTACAAACCAGAAGGAGGTAAGTTCCATCCCTGTGATCGAAAGAAATAAATCTGCTCGTAGTGACTTAATAAAGAGATATAATATTTTCGGAGGACAAATGAAGCATTTGTGGCTGTAGGTGGAAAATTAAATACTGCTGTTACTTCCCTCCATTTTTTATCATTAATAACCTGAAGGTCAAAAGAAGAAATATGAAGCCTTAATAAAAGAATATATATAATAAAATTGCATTCACGGTTTTTTCCATTGATACTTCGAGAAGGAAGCAAACATTTAAGGATTTAAACAACCTAAAATTCATAAGAAGCTAAATTTGAAATTAAGAGGATGATAAGATTTCAGGATTATAATCTACATTTCATTATTTAAATAAACTCGATTTCAATAATTCAGAAATTTCTGAAAATATATCAAATATAATTTAGTTTAAACAATCAGTCAAAATTCTAATGCATTAAACTGTAATTGGTATAATACTTTAGTCTTAGCCAACTCCTTGGATATGAAATTGTATGTAATGCTTACCTATACAGAATAAAAAATAAGACTTTATACAGGTTTTGAATGCAATGAAAACATGAGACTTTATACAAGTTGTTTTGAATGCAATGATTCATTCTGATGTTTCAACTTTTTTTTTAACTAATATTATAATATTTAAAAATAAACCTTTCAACATTGCCTACACCAAATATTTGTTCACCTTTGAATCATCATAAAACAATGAAAAGTACGTATAGCTTACAAACATATAATAACGAAGATAAGAAATAACCATTTTCTAATGAATCATCAAATACGACCATTGATGAAAGATACCAATGCTACTCATGTGTGTAGCATGGACCACATACTAGTCTTTTAATATTTTACAACCGTATGAGAAAACCGAACTTACTAAAGCTAAAATCAAATACCTTAATGGAATCGTTTTGCTTTTCAGTTTTAAAGAGGTGTGGAATCCTAGAATTATAGTTCTTTGAGTTGTACGGGAGTTTTTCTTCTATGAGCGAGGTTTTGTTGGAGGTAAAAGACCTATGCTGAAACCTGGAGATGCCTTGACCAACGATTTCTTGTGCTTAGGGTCTTTCGTTTTAGCTCGGGGATAGAAGATTTTGCTGCTTCTAATAATTAGCTTTGCCCCTACTGTAAATTATCCCTCTAAATTTCCCTCCATGGCAAATAATTTTTAACACATACAGAGGCGCTTATGCATGCCTCAATCAATATTATTAGAGGCAACACACAATTTTGTCCCTAAATAACAATAAATATAGACTGATTTGAAATTTTGTTTGTTTGCAGCGTATGTTTCTGAATTCAACAGTAGAACAAGTCCTATATAAAGATGATACTTCCCAAACATTTGAAAATTCTTACTATTACTAATAAATCAAAAACATGCTCCAAAATTGTATGTTGAATTCATAAATTCTTACTATGACTAATAAATAAATCATAAGCTCCAAACATTTGAAAACTTTCCCAACGTAGATATCGAGGATTTGAGAAAAAAAATTGATCGGACCTAGTTTCCAAAATATGATTCTTACTATCATTAATAAATCAAATTCAGACCAAAAAAAAACCATAGATGTACACTTTTGTCCACTTAATTGAATAATGTAAAAACAAATGTTCAAATATAAGAATCTACATCAGTCCCCATTAGAGGACTGTCCATCAAGGAATGTTTTGATCATTAGAATCTTCATTTTCTATACAAAGTAAATAGAAAAATTTATTGGTATTCATAGCAAAATTAGTTGATTAAATTACTATAGTGAGATTTTTTGAAGATAACATTTAATTTGATAAATATGGAAGGATGGTGTCTATTTTATTATACATACAATTTAATATGTGACTTTGTATTCTTTCTCCACATTCATTATCATCTCTAATACTTGATTTTAGCCGATTTAAAAGTAATTTTGCATTCAGGTGATCTATTTATTCTTTATTTATTTTATGATGAAACATTGGCTCTTTCTAATTCCTACATTAATTGTCTAGGCTAATCATCGATTTTGATAAATAAATGTTTGTCACTTTTATTTCCCTCGTCACCTCCTTCGTTTCAATATTTCATTATTCTTTGTGCATTCTTTTGTTGGTTTTAATTTTTACTTTTTATAACCATGGCTTTCATCGAGATAAAAGTGATTCTTCTCTAAATCATCTAAAAGCCAAGCTCCAATCTTTGTCTCTTTTATTTCCCCCATCGCCTCCTCCGTTTCAATATCTCATTATTCTTTGTGCATTCTATTGTTGGTTTTAATTTTTATTTCCTATACACATGGCTTTCATCGAGATAAAAGTGATTCTTTTCTAAATCATCATCTAAAAGCCAAGCTACAATCTTCTTAACTTACAGGTAATATACTTCTTCAATACCCTTATATCATTCTACAATGGATTAATGTTTGATTTGTGTAGAATGGAAAATGAATAATCTTTATTAGTTATGTTTAATTAATTTAGTGATTTGGTATTAACTTTTATATCTTATGTACAGACCTTGATTGTGCAAAATTATTTTCATATTTACAATTGTTATCTAAGATAATCAATATTTGATGTACATATTGTCACCTCTAATATTAAAGTTTTGTGAATTATGTATGTATGCAAATTTATTTATCGAGATCTTGATTTGACTATAAAGTTGGATGCCCGGTCCTTTGCTTGTCTCAATCCTTATGGAAATGTTTCTGCCGATTCACTAACAAAATATTAAAAGACTAAGTAACTTAATCCTAAAATATTTATCGAAGAAATGATTCATTGGAAGCCTTTGGTATTGAAGAATTTTGACATGATCAAACGTTCCTTTTTGTTAGTGAAATAATTTGCCGATTTTACCATACAAGAAATTCAATATGACCATCTGCATTTTTTGTTCTCATTCATTTTCAGCTCATATTCTGAACTCTCCTTAATTGAAGCATCGTTTATGTTTAACCTTATTCAAGTATATTTATACCTCAATGAACCACTCAAAATACATAAAACAATCAACATGTTTAGTTTTCCTTATCATAATTATCGTACTACGGTCTTATTCGTCAAATTAAAAGTGGTCATTAAGGGCTACTGATTTAAAGAGGATGTCATTAGAAATTCATTGCTTATGTCAATTTAATTTTCTTTTATAAATTATCTATGCTCATATATTACTCTCTCTTTTTTTATCTTCACGTCATTTTGTTTTGTTAGTTGGGTTGGTAATTGCGTAATTCTTTACTCATTGTCTCTTTCATTATATAGTTTCATTACATAAGGATTAAGTATGAGCGTATTTTATGATTGGTTTAATTGTGATTTTGATTTTCAATTTCAAATCAATAAAATCCTTAAGTTGATGTATTATGTAAAACACTTTAGTTCATCATTTGTTCATTTTTATTCTGTGATAATGTTTGTTAATTATTTATAATTTTATGTTATGAATAATCTATCTAATACACACAAACATACATACACACATACATCTATATGTGTGTGCGTGTTCTATTATATGAAGTATTCGACCACCTTGATATATTTTTTTAATTTTATCTTGATCTCAATGATACATGAGCCTTAATTTAATTTACATTTTTTCATTTTACCTCTTGCAAAATTTTCATTTTTTTCCCAAATCATATCAGCACTAACTTAACAATTAATGGCAACTCTTCTCTAACAGGCTAAATATCAAAAGCTATTATTATTTACAAAATTTTCCGTGAAGCCTAAAAGAAACCTTGCTTAGCAATTAACATATTTAGCTTTCATTTTTTCATAATACCATCTTATTCATCAATTTAATAATCATCATTAATGGCTACTGAACGCAAAAAGTTTGTCATTAATCATTCATTGTTTATGTTAATTTATGCTTCCGTATTATAATTCTCAAATTAAATATGCTCATAACTACTCCTTTTTCTATCTTCACGTCTTCTTTTTGTCAAATAAGTCAGTTCGTTACTTATTGTCCTCTTCAATTTAACGTTTCATTTACATACAAATTAACTTTTTTTTTTTTACGATTGGTGCAAAAAAATTGATTTTCAATTTTGCATCAATGAAAGCGTCAAGTTGATGTATTATGTGGATTAGTTTAATCCATCATTTGTTCATTTTTAGTTTTTGAAGCATTTGTTAATTATTCATGTTTAGGTTTATTAACTGATACTTTCGGATGTGGATAGTGTCATATCCCCATCCAAAATAATTTTCGAATATTGCATATTCGCATTCGCGGATACGGACGGGTATCGAATAATTATTCTATCCGCTAATGATCGATAAATCTAGAGGCATAAATAGAAAATTCTGATTTACCATAATTATTTTTTGAATCCCATTAATCATAAAAGTGGGAAAAATAAACTAAGTAATAATAAATAGTTTTGAGCAATTAATATACACTAAATGAATATAATATAAAATACTAACTTAATAAAACAATGAATTCATATCTTTCATTTTACTAACACATACAAAACATAAACTATAATCTTGGCAAATACCAGATAGATAGTTATTAGATGCGGATGTTTTTGTATCTGCATTTATATTTGCTTTTTCGGATATCGAATATTTATCCACTTTTGTATACGGATGTAGACGAATTTCGTATTTTTCTTCTATCCCAATCAATATATCATTCCCTTCAATTTAGTGTATACATTTTTTATCATTATTTCTCAAAGAATATCAACACTTAGCAATCAATTGATCTCTATATGTAATGGATAAATTATCAAAATCTACTCTTATTTATGAAATAGACAGACTGAAAGCCTCCAGTAAAACATTTGTCTACCGCATCAATTGAGCTTAATTTAAAAGTTTGACCCTTATTATCCATTGTTTCATTCAATTAGAGGTAGATTTGTTGTTTATGTTCTAAGCATACGAATTCATATCTTTGTCTCAAATTCTATACCCAAAATTATGTTTCTTCTTTCTTTTTCCAATTTGTATGATTATGAATTTGATTTCCTTCACATTATAGGGTTTTATTCATACATGGATATTATGGAATCTTCTACGGTTCTGTGAAATCTATAATAGACAAAATTGAAATGAAATATGGAACCACTACTAAATTGTTCTTAATTGTTAAGGTAATATTTGTTTGTGATTTTTAAGCAACATTATATTTTACATAATCGTATATGATTGAAATGAAATATTATATTACTTATAATAAAACATGATTATAACATTTATCTTCTATGGAAAACAAATGGATTGGGATATAAATACTGTATTGTGAAGTTTGAATGTAAAACAGAAAGGAAATTACGAGCATTGGTTTTGATGAATTGATACTCCAAACAAAATTTATATCTAACGTTTGAATGAGTCTTAGAAGAAAACTCATTGTCAATGTTTCAAACCATGATATCACGTGAAGATTAAAAAAAATACATGAAAAAGATAAGGTGACAATGATGAATTATTAAATAAGAGGTATATTACTTATAATTTTCATGACATATTACGTCATATGTATTAGAAAATACAATGTTTCAAGTCTACTATGATATGTTCTCTAATTTACAAACTATCATGTAATGTCATAAAGTGTAATAATCCAGAAGTTGAAATGTTATCTCTACGAACCGAATTTGAATACAACTTCACCTTGAGTACAATTTCTCTAATTCCCGATTAGAACACTATTTCCAAACCAAATTGTATATGTATTGAAATTTACATGTTAAACATAGGATAAAACTATCTTAAATTGATATCACTTACATTCGGAAATTAACTAAGAGTCTTGTTTAATAATATAATGTTTATCAAGTTAGGGACAATTTGTGGTTAATTTTTTCGTCCACCGTATAAAACCACTGTGCTATAAATTATTAACTATACCTTATATGTTTCAAAATTATTTACGTAGGTTTATTGGCAGTCGTTTGTCAGTAATGTCCAAGAAAAAACTATTCTAAAAACTACAAATCGGAAAAATGCGCTACCAGCTTCATATATCTAAAAACATCTAAAAAAATGCATCACTGAATAAATTACAATAAATTATAAGATGAATCCCGTGTGTGCAGGACGGATTCATACTAGTTCTATTACATGTTGATTGATTATACAACTGAAATAAAAGGAACACATGACTAACATATAAGCACAGTAAGGTGGAACTATTTTACCTTGTCTACACCACCTCGTGAAGTGACCTCCACAAAGAGCCTATGTAGATCAAGTTCTTTTCCTCCTATAATAGGAATCCTGAAATATGCCAAATTCAGTAAGTCTGTGCACTAAAACTACTTTGGCATCCATATTTTAGGCATGAGGTGAGGCGATAAGTCTGTCACCTTGCTTAAAGAGCAGCAAATAAACACTTATAAAAGGTGATAGTATCCAGCTTTGGATAGAAACAGTTGTCAATTTTTATAGTTGTAAACTTATATTCTCATGCATGAAGAACAACATTAAGAAATTTCATAATCCGTAGGGGGAAAGGCATAGCTTAATTTTCCATGTTTCAAAGTCCAACCTTTACAAAAAGCATCATAAGTAACCATCAACTGGTTAAACTAAACAAATATTCTGCTTAATTTTCTAAAATAACCAATCAAGATTCAAGACAAGAAAAATTATTTTTAAGTGTTAAGTGCATAATATACAAAATCCATATGATAATTTCTTGTATAATAAAGATCCATCACTGATAGCATCTTTCCATTAAAGTGCTCATCATTATTTTCATCTTTCCATTAAAGTGCTCATCATTATTTTCCTCCAATCTCAGACACAAATCATCTCTAGGTTCTCTTCGTTACTTTAGCTTTGGCTAGTTATATCATTCTTCTTTTGTAGAATGTCACACCACAGCTAGAACATTATATCATTTTTATATTGGAGAGATATACAACAAATAAAAATTAAATCCATTGCTTTGATATGTCTAATCAGTGCCTTAGGCGAGATTAGACGTTATTAAATACCACTTAAGCACTATTTCATACTTTAAACCAAATTTGAAAAGGAACCAATACAGTGATTATTGCACAAGCAATAATAGCATAGCTTGGGATACCTCAATTGTTGTTCAATTTTAAATATTTATATACATCAAAAAATAGTTCAGTTTCAACAGCTGTAGATATGAATACATATAGTGACCACTGACGCATAATACCCGTGGCACTTACAAAAATCACAAGCAAAAATTTCGTTTGAAGAATTCACAAACTAACCCTGTTATTTTAAAACGATATTTTCAAAGGTGTGCCATAGAAGAAAAAAAACAAAAGCAAGAAAGAAAACCCGAACATACACATGTTAGTCCTGTCTACAGATGATATAAATAGAACCGACATGTTGACCCAACAAACGAAGCTAGAATTTATTCCACTGAGTAAGTTTAAATATGTAGTACAAAATAAACATCATTTGGTCAATAATAAAGGAAATAGTGCCAACAAAGAACTGACATATTTGCCTGATTTCAGCGTGCATAGTGGATCCTCTCATTTACCAAAACATCTTACCTTTGAAGTTGAAAGAACATACCCCATTTGTTAAAGAAACTACAACAGCTCAAAATTTCAGCTACAAATACTGAATTTAAGTAAAATAGTTCTCAAGCAATTTGAGTGAATCATTTAGTCGCAGTTCCCTTTAAGGTTCCAAATCCGACGACTTACATCGGAGCCCTTTAGTGTGATGTTGGAGGTTGTTAAATAGATGCCCAAATCACAACAAAGAAAATCCTGTCAGAGCTGGACATTTGTACAATAGACGTCCAAATCTTTATTTATCTTCATATATATTTCTTATAAGATAAAACATTAAAACTCTTCGAAGCTTTGCATAATCTTTTTTAAAACAACTTCCAACTACCATGAAGACGTAGCCCATTCTTGATGAACTCATCCAGGCTACATGTGTGAATATTCCAAATATGGGACTGAGCATCCTTTGGTTGTGGATATGCCCGTAACTCAGCCTGATGGTGCAGAATGAATATTTTACAACAAATATTTTAACTATGTTTGGTTTCTCTTCTTGTTAGCTCAAAAACACATTTACTAGATTGAACATTTTACACCGGAAGTGCTACTAAATGTATAGTTGAGAAAGCTTGCCTAATCCTAATATGATATTCAGTCACAAGTCAAATTGATGTAATTTAGGCACAAAGTAAAACTCCAATGTTACTAAAAATCTATGTATGGAACCCTAAACAACTTGAAGTGGCAAGATATCATTCCATTATATCATTTCAACTAATATCATTTGCCAAAATGGTAGAAGCAATATAATTCACAAAATGACAGTCTTACATGAACTTGGTCCCCATTTTAGAATGCACACTCTCCAGAGTATCCTTGAACAAATTTCTATTTTCCACAACTTCCTTATAAGTTGCAACTGCCTCTGGATATTTATACTTAAATTTTGTCTCTGTGGTTTTTTCATCTTCCTCTACTTTTAATTCAGAATTCAACACTGTAATTTGCTTTCCTTTATCAAGATCCATGATCTCCTTACCCAATGCTGAGTTGTTTAAGTCGCCATTCTTCATCTATACAATAATGCAAAAAAATTATGAAGCCCTTGTCATCCTCATCGCATTAATTATAAAGACCGACCTAAACCTAACATTAAAACGATTCTCCAAGTACCATGAAACATGAAAAACGTTGAAACTCTTCAAATAAAATTTTCGTATTCATCGTATTAATTAGCAAAAAGGCATCCAAATCGTACATTAGAATGGATGATTTCAAAAACAATCACAAACCCGTATTTAAACAGGATGACCCATTAAGGTATAAAACAAGAGAGGGAAATTTGGGTAGACCCCAAAAGCTTTCTTTTTTTAAATGACAACACCAATTTTTTTATTTATTTTGTTCATCTACATCATAGTAGTGTAAAAGAGACACAGGGTAAAAACTGAAGAGAAAATTACAAGAACAGGATACAAATAATTTAATCGTATCCTGGGATTATAAAAATGTGAATAGAAAGAGTACTAAACTAATGACATTAACAGAAGCGGAAGAGAACATAGAGAGATTAAAAGAAATTGATGTAGGACGCCAGTAAATAATTAAGAAATAGCACTTACCATTAACTATTTAATCAAAGAAGAGTGCGATGAGAAGAATATAGATAATATCTCGTATTACCAAAGAAGATGGGTCCGTTTCTGTATGCTTAAAATCATGTACTGGTTGAATGATAAATTAATTTTGCAATATACGATTTTTAAATATTTTCAATTTTCGATTTCTAGTTATATAATTATGTGATAATGAAGGGCTGAGGTTAATTTCAGATATTGTGAGGCTACGAAGATTCAAAAATTACGTGGCCGAACTGAATGGTACTGGACTGTTATACATGATTGTAATTAGCTTTTCAGCCTTACTTTACTCATTTTATATTAGACTAAGTCATTCAAATTGAAATCATCTATGAACATGTGAATCTAACAAATATTTTTGGTATGTAAAATCGTGTGTTTGTTTAGAAGAACATAGTATATTTTACACCCTATTTATTTATTTATGTTTTATGTTCATTTTTTTTACATGCACCCGCGAATAATAAATTACTTTCATTTTGACAACAACCGTATAAAGCAAGATATGAGTTTCTATGTTAATCTATTGTTGTTTAAAGCGAAAGCATCCGCTCACATTGCTTATTCCGTTAAGGTTTTTCCATATGAGACTATTTTCTTGATAGTTTTACTTAAAGCGGTCTTATAATGTGTGAACGCATAAGACAGAAGTATGGACGACCAAAGAATGAAAGAATATTATTTAAGTATTGTTTTAGAATGAAGGAAAAATGATTCCCTCTCTATAAAACTAAAATTTCCCTCACTGATTCAATTTTTATTTTTCTTCCTTTTCCTTGCTCTTTCTTGGCCACCACCGTTTGTCTTTTCTCTCATCGTCGAACTCAACTTCTAAATAAAATTAGAATATGGTGGTTTATTTGATTCTACCAAGATCCTATGGTGAATCAAGCAATTTAAGAGTGCTCACAAATCGAGATGTCACAAAGGGCTGAATTTGATTGGGTACAATTCTTATTTTGTATTATATATATGTGTGTGTGTGAGGAATAAAATTTGATTTATATATTAGTGTTGATTTATGTTCATTGCTATACAAATTATATTTACAAGCGTCACGATGAAAAAAAAATTCCACAAATATGTGATATATATAATTTAGAACCTAATCTAATTAAGACATAATTAGTTGACTCGGTTATAGTATGCGAAAAATTAGCATTTTAATTGACAAACATTTTTCATTTTAAATAAGGCATGAGAAGTTTTAGGTATAAAACCGATTGATTTAGTTTTAATACAGATAAATTTGCATTTTAATAAGGTAGGAGTAGTTTAATTTTAAATTTAATAAAGATATAGTTTGCTGGCTCGGTTTTGGTACACAAAAATTTTGTGTTTTAGTTAAAGTAAGAGCATTTTTAGTTAAAGAATAAGAGTGATTGACCAAGTAATAGAATATAAAATTTTAAATTTTTAATAAGGTGGAAGTATGACGATCCGGAATTTCAGTCATTTGAGTTTGGAATATTAATTGCTTTTAAATATTGAAAAGTGAATTTTATAAGTTAAATAACTTATATTCCAAAAATAGCGATTTATTTGATAATTGAATATTTGAAATTTGTTTAAACAATTAAATCTTGAATTTAATATGAATAAAAATAATTTTGAAAATTGATTTAAATTCTGTTTGGATAAGAATGAAGATAGCACTTTTGAATTTGAATTTAAAACCAATTAAACTTGTTTTATAATAATCGTTTTAATTAACGTGTGAAAATAGCCTTCCGGGGCAATGTCTCGAATTTTGATGAAACTAGTGTCGTTAGGTCCGTAATAGTGAATTATTATATGCCATCGAATTTCGTGGTGATCGACGTATCGTTCGGTCATGCGATCCCGAAACGCTTAGAAATTATTTACAGAAATTAATATAATATAACTGAGTTGAAAAACTATGTTCTGTATATGATTGAATTAGGTCTCGAGACTAGTTCCATTGTGTTCGAAATAGATGTATTTAATACGGGACGTCGGGCAGCACATCTCTTTTGGAGTTCGAGATTTTAATTGCATTGAGCTGGATATTTTTGAATATGTGTGTGGGTGTGTGTGTATGTATATGTTTATATTCATCATCCTTAAGCCATGCCCAACCATACTTTCAACCATTCAGCCATGCTTCCACTGTTTAAACCATATCACCATCCCCTTTAAAATTCACGTTCAAACCAGAGAAAACATTCTCATTTTCAAAATTTAAATCCCTCCTCATCCAATGGCCCGAGATCATCGGCATCACCACGAGCACTTTTAGCCTTCGACTTCATCGGTGGCAGTAGTTTCGAGATGAATGTGGTTCAAGTTTTGGTTGATTCTGGCAATTTTGTTGATTTTTGGGTGATGTCGTCCAAAGGGAAGTCACGTTGCCTGGAAGGTAGTTTTTGATCTTTGTACATAGAGTTCGGATTTGGCTCCCCGAAAGAGATCACCGTGGAGAAATCCATTATACGAACGCCACTTATCGGATTCGATTGTACTCCTATTATGCTGGAATGTAACATCCTTTATCTTGAATCTCGAAACTAAGCGCTGCAGATGCTACAGTCATCCATAGTATTAACTTCCAATGACAAAATACGGCAATGTTAATGGTATCCATAGTATCAGAAGTACATGAATATGAAATAAAACTAGCATAGATTAAAACAACTTTTTTGATTACATTTCAAATTAATATTTCATATTTAATTACATAATCCCATAATCGATTCTCAGATTTGATCAAATATAATTATTAAAAATTACGCCAAGAGAACATATGAAGATGCCCCCTTAGATGATCAGAGTACTAAATAGAAAATCAGTCTTAATACTACAAAGCGGAAATAAAACTAAATAGCTCCTATATAGCTACTTTTGCCTCCTGCATGTCTTCGGAAGCTTATTCGTCCAACCTACTAAACCTATAAAATCTTAACTCTCAATCTACTCAAATCAAATTTTGAGCATCCGACAGTTTAAGGGAAGCATAAACTTTGAGTAAGACATAAAACCTAGTGTGAAAATGTAACATTACGATTTTATCGGGATCCGAAGGTCGGCATTTTTACGTCCACTGTATCAAATGCCGCATAATCGAATGCCCGAAAACCGAATTGTTAGGGTTAAAGAAGAAGAGGTAGGAGAAAAGGATAGAAGAAATAAGGAAACAGAACAGAAACAATATCAGAATCTCACAGTCGCAGCGGAAAAACACATAATAGATAAATGAATAATCTTTAAAACAAAGAACTATCTCGGTTAATACATTTCATTACATCAGAGTATACAACACAACTGGGCAATGGACAATTATACAACATGTCCTTACAAGTGAATTTACAGTGGAAAGATAATATCATATACAAGTAATATGTCTCGCCATCCAGCTCGCCACTTGGGCTCCAAAGCACTTCTGAATTCAGAATGACCTGATAACCTGACTCTAGACTGCCCGTGTGGAAAATTATAGGCACCCGAGAGTTTAGGAAGAGAACAATAAACTCCAGGTCAGTCATGGGATTGGTGTGAGAACTTAAAACAGTTATTATCTTTTAAAACAACAACAACAAGGAAAATTTTAAAGTCAATTCGCAATGCTTTTGGAAAATGAGACTACCATAAGACCTTCCGCCACACAGACAATGCAAACGCGGAATTGGAGGAGATTTCTTCTTATGATAGTCAAAGATGCTTGATACGCATTAAAAAGAAACATTCGATGTTATTACTGCTGCATAGTGTAGGAAAAATCATTTCGAAAGTAAAGATATAAATCTTAGCCAACATACGACCATTATCGTATGCCTACTATAGCTACCATCCAAACAGTGGGGCGCCACCATAAGTGAATGGCAAGTTCTACAACTAAAACCGTACAAGATGCGTATTGTTTTATTTGGATTTCCAACAAATGGTCAGGCTAAGGAACTTCCTACTGCCACATGGGATCGCCTCTGGCGGGACGTCCCGAGAACTTAACCAGCTCTCTGCCAACACAAGGCCGGGTTACCTTTGTTACTAGGTAACTACTACACAAATATGCCATCCCCCGGTCCCTTTGGACCTTTATCCGAGCGCTCGATAACCAACGTCACATAGTAATAAATATAGTGTGTCAACATGAGTAAGTATCTGGGCTCCATACCATGATACCACCCTCTCCAGAAGGAAATGACATACCCTAAAGGGCGCGACCCTCATAACCTTGCCTCATATTCCTGTTTTGACCATTTCCGGGGAGTGAGGTATGACGAAGTTTCGTCCACAAAGCTTGGCACAAAGCCACGCTTTGATCAACAAATGATCAATAAATAATCATCACACAGCAACACTCAGCATGCCACATTACCAAATTGGAAATATATCGCTGATAACCTTCAACTACATATCCTCTGAGCGCGTACGTCACAGAGAAGGGTGTTAAGCTAAAAGAATAAATTCTCCGCCACCAACAGAAATGTATTTGAAAGAAATCTGCTTTATATCTCAAAATGTAATGTCAGACACGTAACCATACAAGTCTGTTTCGGGTTCGAACAGAACCGAAGGCACTTCAAAAGAAGCCCTTGCAATCCGGGTATATACAATCCCGATAAAACTTCCCATCACGAAGAAAATCTCCATACCGTAGCTAATGGTGCAGAGACAATCGATAGGTCATCCTATCGTTTTCACAAATACCCGGTCTTCAACACCGGTCTTCAAATGATATCCATTATGACGTATCATTATTCGGAATGGGTTATACGACTCCAAAGTTCTTTCCCGGCTAACCCGAATAATGAGCGCTTATTTTAAAATAAGTGTGGCATTCAAATTCAAGCAAATCACAACAAATACCTATTTAAAGGTAAATATTGATAGTCGGTTATTTAACTATCAATAGGTATGCACAACATCACCCGATTTCAAATGATTTCCCAAATTATTTATTTCCAAAAATATCTTTATAAGATATATATCCCACACTTCAACCATTTGAAAACCAATTTCAAATAAATTTACACCCTTACAACTTTCATTTCAAAATGGTTCATTTAAACCAATTAAATAAATCCTTACTGATTTATTAAATTTACGTTCCAAATCCGTAAATTAATTTCCACACTTCAAAAATAAATCAACGTTTATTTTTAACTAATTTCCCTTTCTTTTACAAATTCCATCGTGAATTTACAATTCCAAAATATCTATGAATATACGATTTTTAAATCGATTTCTAATATTCATTTTCAATTTATCTTTAAAAGATAAAAATCTCAAAACATTCACTTCATATTGGAAAAACATTTCCGTACTTATTTAATAATAAGTAATTCACCAATCTATTTATTTT
This sequence comes from Allium cepa, assembly GCA_030765085.1. NCBI lineage: Eukaryota > Viridiplantae > Streptophyta > Magnoliopsida > Asparagales > Amaryllidaceae > Allium > Allium cepa. Next base: position 734,486,351 of record CM060931.1, read on the forward strand.
CAACATTTTGAAAATATTCAATATACTTGAATCCAAATTAAGTATATATTTTATTTTATAAGGAAAACATTCTCTTAAACACATTTATTTGGGTCAAAACGAACGTTACGTAAAACATCGTTACGACAACCCAAAATCACTAGTATAGGGATTCAAAATTTAGATAGATATATAAATCCCAATACTATACAAAACTTTGCCTTTCGGAAATCATTTACTATAACAACAGTGTTATAGTCCACCATTTCCTTCTATTTCTCGAAACATCCATTTCAACAATAAATGTTGAAATCTATGGTTTCGATACTTAATACATTTTAAAACATCTTTAAATCGTTTTAATTCTATTTAAAACATCACTTTTCCAAAATATTTCTTTAATATATTATTCGCTGTCCAAAATCGTGAATATATTTCCTTATCCAAATTCAACATTTCTACATATTTTATTTAAAGGATTATCCACTGTCCAAAATCGTGGATATATTTCCTTTAATAAGCTATAATAATTAACTTATCAAAATAAATCATTTTCGGATTTATAAAACAACGTTTATAAATTCCATTTATATTTTATGGCCACTTCAACTTATAAAATCACTTTATTAACAAATTCTATCCATATTCCATTTACACGCAAAAATCCAATTTATAAGTTAGTCACTTATAAATCTTTTATTTTATAAAATCTATTCATTTTATAATTCCACAATTTATAAATATATAGATTTCATTCACTTATAAAATCCATTTATATTCCATTTTAACACTTATAAAAACTTGTTTTATAATTCCAAAAATTTTAATTTATAAATATCAATTTTATAAATATTTATATAAATCATTTATAATAATTCAAAAATCCGAATTTAGATAAACCAATCCTTTTAATAATTTACAAATCGTTATTAAAGCTTCTATAACTCCAAAATCATACTTAAGTATTATTTTCCAAAAAATATCATTTTATAATAATAAAAATTATAATGTTTATTTATTTAAAATGAATAAATTCCAAAATTAAATTTTATTCTGAATTCTAAACTTAAGTTTTCAAAAATCCAATTTATTTAGTTTTGGCATCTAACGATACCAAAAAAAATATTCGGCTAAAATTTAGCCTTTAACGATTTCAATCATAAAGATAATCACGCAGATTATAAATAGATCAATAAATAGATCAACACACAATATTGAAACCAATTCAATTATTTGAGGAATCCAGTTGGATCCCTCCAACCTGTTTCCCTGCATCCAAAGATGTTAGCACAATACCAATTTCACTTCAAGACGAAATATCGCGGTATATGGGATTTATAAAATACTATCCGCTATTATGCGGCGCAATAGGATCTCATCCGCTATATAATGCGGAAAATCAACTCCAAGTACATATATAATACCAATTCCATACAGGTTGGAATTATCGCGGTATATGTTTTTAATAAATAACCTCCGCTTACTAACGGCGTATAATGTCTATTTTAACAATCAATAACAATCATCATTCAATCATACAATCAAGCAATTTTTAAATATAACTATTTAAAATTTGAATCGAAACTAATTCGATTGAGTGAGAAGTTCTCACCTTGATTTTCCGATAACATTTGTAGCGTTTTATTTCGAATAAAATTAAACGTGCGTTTAAATTTTACCCGAAATTTACACTAGCTCCAAACGATTCCAATCCAGCTCCATCGCGTAGTGCTCGACAAAATGAACCCGACGCAAGTCGTTTCGAAATTTTTCGACCTCATATGAAAAAGTTATACTTGTTTAAAGTTTACATGAATTATAAATATAATAAATTACAATTTCTTTTATTTATTTTAACCTAAATTGCATCTGGACCCTTGATTTCGAGCTAAGCAGATCTGGGTCGGCCATCCCTTCTTCTCCCCTCACGTTAGTTCGAACGCAATAACCCAACAACGGCCGCCACCATCAAGCAATTTTCGAGCCTTCCTCCTTCACTTCTACATCGATCAGGTAGTGCCATTTCGAAGCTCTCGCCTCATTCCACCACCGCCCAGAAGAGCATCAAGCTCGGTCGCCCCCAGCTCCACCAAATCGCGTGCGAACGGCTGGCCATTCGAGCCAAATTGCCGTTGATCGATTACTCGAAACTTCATCATCACCGTTGGATGCAAAGCTCTTGCTCCGCTCTACAACTTTCGTGCTGAACATTCTTTGAATTGATGAACGGATTTGAAAATATTAGAGGAAGATCATGGTGATTTTCTGGCCATTGAAGTTTAAAATGGCAGCCGGCTATAGAAGAAACCCTAGCCCTTTTTTTTATTATTTTTGTGAATTAAGGTCCTTTTATAGAAATTTTCTCAAACACCATTCATTCCGGATTTTCCAGACTCTGATTTACGTGTAGTAACCGATGTTTCTAAGGTTTACCCCGCGTTCCGAACACAATGGAATAGGTTTCGGAAGCCAGTTCGATCATTTGTGCAAGATACGGCAATAAACAATCGATTTTAAATTAAATCAATTAACTAAATTTCTGTGCGTTTTAGCTTGCCCCGGACAAACGGTAAATCCGATTGACACGAAATTTGAAACCATACAATAATAACACATTATGGATCCAATGAAACTGTTTTTGTCGAAATCCGAGACTGTTTGAAAAATGGCTATTTTAGCTCGTCAATTAAATATTAAAATATTCAATTTTTCACAAATTAACTTCTAATTCGATTTTAAAAGTTCTATAACATCACGCTAACTCCAATATGATATAATAAAATTTTAAAAATCATTTTCAATCATATTAAACCCAATTTTCAATTATTTCCGTAATTTCAATATTAAATTATCGATTTAATTATCAAATTAAATCCAGATATTCGAAAAATAAATTAATAGACTTATAAATTTTACTTATTAATATTTAAAATTAATTAAATATACGAATTTTAACTGACAGAAATTCTGGATCGTTACAGAATAATACTATACATCTTGGTTATTTGATACTAAGTGAGATCGCGCAGCTTAGCGGAACGGGTTTTCCTTCATTAATATCCTCTTTCAAAACATATCTTTTGCAAATCAAAATCCTGCAACTAAACTGATTAAAACAAGAGTCGCAATATCATAAGTGCATATAAATCAAGTAATCAACGGACTATTTGTCCCAAAAATATAGTTTTGTTTGGCTAACTATTAACCATTGGTTGACTCGGGCCTATCAGACATAATCAATTATCTAACATCTATTAGACACACCTCTGGACGGACTGCCCTTCACTATCTTCTTCTAGGTCAATTGAACCTAATAGTTTTGCGGGCTCATAAATAACCTATCTTCTCCCTCTTTATATTCTTTCTGTATGTAATCTCATTTCAATCTACCCGTGACAAAGTCCTACACACTAGAATTTTGGACTATATTAGCTAGGGGCTCGTTAGCTAAAGCATAATGTGGGACCATATATCGGTCTCATCTGTATTCTAATATTTGAGTCATTTACTTAGGGTTAACTACCCCCATCAAATTTCTTTGAAAATATTTCTTTCAGATTGATTTAACCCTTTAAATAATTCTTAAACAAGGAAAATATACTCTTTGCTTTGCTCAAATATCCATGCCATGTTATATATACTTTACACAAAACAATGTTGATGAAATACAATGGGATTATCTATCCCTCGAAAATAAGTTAAAACCCCTTTTTAACTTAAAAGCTCTTAGGCCATAAACAAAGGTAAACCATTCGAAACTTTTACTTAAAATCTTTAAACAATATCTTTCGAATCAATTGAAAGTACCCTTTTCAAAATACGTTAACAACAACTATACCTTGAAACACTAGGCCAAAAGGCCAATACACACCTTTTGAAACCTTTAAAATAACCTTTCAAAATCATTGAAGGTGTCGCTTCAAAAGATTTATAAACCTTAGACATCCTCTTTTCAAAACTCTTTAAACTTGCCTTTCGAAAGCATTGAAACCCTCCATTTTAAAGACTCAAGTAACCATTCAAAAACATTGGGGTACCTCCCTAAAACATTCCCCTTCCTGGAGGTCGAAAACTAACGGCTACGGATGCTGCAGTCATCCATAGTTATTAATCCTCGACGACCAAAATACGGCGGTGTTAGAATCATTGATATACAAAAACACATGAATATGAAAAAAATTTAAACCTCAAACAAAATCACATTTCATTTCAAAATATTTCCAATTCATTGCATAATTCCATATTTGCAAATCACATTCAGAGAAAATATATTTATTACAACATACGTCAAGAGCGACATATGAAGATACCCCCTTGGATGAATAGAGTTTATACAGGCAATATAACAGCTTTGCCATTATAAACAACACAGCAGAATCAAAAGAAAAGCGAACTCTAAATAGCTATCATGCCTCATACACGTCTCCAAAAGCTTATTCGTCTTAAGAGGTACTTGAAAAATCAACTCTCAAACTACTCAAAATCAACTGAGTACCCGAAAGTTTAAGAAGAAAACATAAACTTCAATCAGACATAAAGCCTGGTATGAATAATAATCTACCATTCTTAAATCGTTTGGGTATCTAGTAAGACCATGACGCTCAACGAAATGTGTTTTCCCCTCACTAATATTGTAGAACCTTTATAAAACTATATAATATGCTCCTACACCCACAATGGTTAAAAAAATTCAAAACAGTATAATATAATGATATGCTAAACAAATGAATCGATTCTGAATCACCCATCCCCATTCATTCTGGCCAAGGTTTTAATATCGGATTTCGGTCACGTTTCGTCTCGGAATTTTTACACAAGTTATCTCGTATCGGGGAAGATCTCGGACGAGATGAGTACATACCGAGTGTACATCTCGGATTGACATCTCGGGTCTTATAATGCATCTCGGGAATATCTCAGATGTACTTATGTGTTTAAAATTAATGTGTCAAAAAATTATTTAACGGTTATAACTTTCTTAGTAAAAATAAAAATGGTAACATACTTGATTTACATGGAAAAAGGAATATTTTTAGAAGAGTAGTAGCTTGATTAGCTTAATTGATTTAGTAATGATTGAATATTATCCTTTTGTTTGAGCATGATAAAGAAGTGAAACCTTTCGCTATGACTCATTAAGATAAAAGGTAAAGAATATGTTCAAGAAGTTGGTAAATTATAATTGGATTGAGTATTTTCTTTTGGATCAATATGAAAATAAAAAATATTATGCAAAATAAGAAAAATGTATAATTTCTGGTAAGATTTGGGATTGAGATTTTGATCCATATTTCGGGAGAGATTTGAATACCTCGGACGAGATGAGTGTCGAGGGAGATATGGAAGAGATTTGATGTCTCGTCTCGTTTAGGTGTGAAAAGGAGATCTCGGACGATATATAGGAGATTTAAAACCATGATTCTAACTATCTATCTCACTTATAATTTTTAGGATTACTATTAGCCTATTAGTTTTGGGCTGACTAATAACCATAAAATATTTAAGGATTCCCTGTTCAATTACATAGTTTTCATGGAAACACTATAAATCTATTGGTAACTCCGATATCTATACTCTTATCCTAGTTTTCATGGGTTGACTAGAAACATATAGGTGACCCCAATATCTGTTCTTCTTACCCTAATTTTCATGGACTGACTAGGAACCTATTGATATCTGTTAATATCTTAATCCGAATATAGTTTCATGGGCTAACTATAGCCAGTATCAAATCATAATTTTCATAGGCTTACTATGAACCTGTCTTTCTAACATCTTCTTTTATGCATAGTTTTCATGGGCCGTCAATGAACCTATTATAGGATCATTTTCACCCTAGAGCGGGGGGGGGGGGGGGTTGAATAGGATGATACTAATAAGAATGAAAACTAACGCGAAAATAAAAACAATAATAGTAAATAATGCAGAAGAGATCACACACAAATTTACAAAGCTTCAGCAGCAAAACCCTGCCTACGTGCTACCCCCAAGGTTTCAACTAGAAATTAAGTAGTCAAACGCTTACACACGTAAATTTGCGACATCCGCTAATGACTAACTTAACTCTATGCTCAAAACCCTGTCACAACTCAGCACTGAGTTGCGAATTCTCGAACTACACTACCATAGTTCGTAACTTAGCTACATAACTAGAAATTCACCAAAATTTAAAAAGCAAATTACAAATTAAATATAACTAATCGAAACCCTATTAATAAATAAAGCCCAATAGAGAATAATTAGACTGGCCTACTACTAATTAAAACAAGACAAATGTTTCTCCCTTTCTCATTGTCGTAGCCGTTCTTTCTTCGTTCCTCTTCAAAAATTAGGGTTTGAATTTTTGAGGCACAGCTTGAAAGATTGAGGATCGAATCATTTGCTGGTGCTTCTCAGTTCACTTCGATGCTTCTTTGATTGATTTAATTGTTTTCAGCTGCTTCAAATTAGTTGAGTTCAATTTGTGATCTAAATTGGTACGTGAAATTTGTCCCTTTTAATTCTCGACACTGATTCGAGTTACAATTTTGTTTTTGATTTTAAAAGTGTGCACTCTATTTGTCACGAATGAGAATGAGAATATGCCGATGATGAATTTGGGTTAAATAGGGATAGAAACCCTATATTTTTGTCCGTATAATTTTGGTTTGAATAATTCGTGATTTTGTTCTTTGCGTTGATTTTTGATCGAATGAGTGCTGTGATCTCTGACTTGTTCGTTGTTGAATTTGCTTGAATAATTTTTAAGTAGGTTCCATTCTTTTTGGCATTTGAATTTGTTTCTCGTTCTTTTCTCCTATAAATTCGGCTATTTGATTTTTGCTTGAACAGATTGAGTTGGTTCCGTTCATTACTACCACTGACTTATTCACTTTGTTGCTTAGATGACTTCTGATTGAAATTGTATGACTCACAGCTTGATTATTTCTTGATTTTCATCGAAATGCTACTTCACTGTCATTTTCTTTGATCATATCATGATTGCAAAAAAATTGTCACCAATTTATATATGTATGACGATCTCACTGAAGTGTGATCTGGTTGATACTTCATATGTACTCGAGTTAAACTAACTGATGCTTCAAGTCTTACTTGTTTTTTGTTGTACATATATGTGTGTCATTTTCTGGTAGCATTGTACATGTCTCATTCCAGTAGGTTTGTACTCCATTTGCATTCATATTGTCTTGTTCCTGCCTCGAGTTTGAATGGTCTTGTTATAGACTGAATCCACTTGCAATTAGCTCTTGTTGCATGAGAACTTTGTACATGTGCAGTCTGATTCTCTGAAACAATATATGTGTGTGTGTGTGTGTGTGTGTGTATGCATATATGTGTATACATATATTTGCATATATGCATACATGTGTATATTATACTGCATTTGCACATGTATACATGCACTGAATTCATCTTCCTTTTTTTGTGTGTTCATGCCATGTTGTAGCTTCATTCTTGTTTGGTTGCCAGTGTTACTTGAAGTCTGTTTTGTTCTTGACCCTGGTTTGAGTTTTGTTGCACTTCAGTGTACAGTCAGGTGTACATGTTGTATGCATGTGTGCCTCTGGTATGTGTTTCCTCTGTTGCATACATATCACTGTCTGGTCTGGTTAGTTTACTGGTTCTGGTGCACTTTGTAGTTTGGTTCAAGTGTCATTGTGTTCTCTAACCATATGTGCTTGATTCATGGCTCCTGAATTATGATAGTTTGAACTTGCTCATTGATGTGTGTACATATGAATGGTATAATGTTATTGCACTTGGTTGGAGTTTGGTTCCTTTAACATTGTTGTGTTGAATGTTTTCATTTTGTTGATTGGTCCATATTTGTCCCATGGACTTTGCTTGTACCTAACCATATGCATATGTATACATTTGTCACTTTGCTTCACTGATTGAATGTTGATGTTGAAACTGAACATTGCTTTTGAAGTCCTCATGTATGTTCATGCCAGAAAGCTTGCATATGTATCAGACCGTGTATACTTTGTACATGTCTTTGTTATTTGGAGTCTGGTTCCATATGACTCTGGTTGCATGAACATATTATCGTGTTGTTTTGACTTTATTGACTAATCCATATTTTTTCCACTGACTTGTTGACTTTCTAAATTTAATTTTGTTTGCATTCACTTGAGTTGAATCCAGTCTCGACTTGGGTTTGACCTTGTGCTCACCTGTCCCTATGGTTGTAACAAGCAAGTGTATATCGGTGTGCATGGCCTTATGGCAATTACACTGATATACCGTGCATGTCACGAATTGTTCGTGTAAGATGAATAAAAAAATAATAATGATGAACAACCTAAATAACCGAGACAAACAATATTTTGAAACATACACTTTATTTTGCACTGCAAAATATTTTCTTTTTCAATTTTACTGCGCTAGTGTTTATTTTGCAGATAGTTCAGATGCTGGATATAGGCTGGAACGGAGTTAAAGACTAAGTATGAGTGTTGAGTGAATATATGTAGTGAGGTGAACTTTATAAAGTGAAAGTTGTGTTGTAATTGAAAAATGTGTAAATGTAGCGAGAGCTTAAATTTGTACTATTTGAATTTGTAATAAAATATTTGTTTAAATATGAATTCTGAGTTATTTATTTTGTTCAACAAATATTTACTTATTAAATAAAATAGTACAACAACAAATACATTTAAAAGAATCTATATATTTATTATCATCAAACAAAAATCATATATTGGCATATTCTACAATCTTCCCCTTTTGATGGTAACAAACATATATTAAGATTTTGACTCTATTAGATGTATTTGGTTTTGATGAATTCTATTAGCTCTCCCTATTTGAATGCTCCCCCTACAACAAAGCCCCCTACATGGATGCTTGTAGTTAAAACTGAAAAATTAATTAAAAATTGAATAAAAACACTCTCGAATATTATTAAGAATATTGCTCAAAAATTAAAATCTTAACCTCTCTCCCCCTTTTGTTATCATCAAAAATAATAATAGTAATTGAAATAGCTATGATTTTGATTAATAATATAAAATCAAATCAAGAGGGAAATATTAATTTCAAATTCCAATTAATCAAACAAAAATCATAATATTTCATTAATTAGAAACAAAATCCACCTTAGAGAAATGGTAATTTATAGAAAATTGTATATAGTGACAAGAGTTTGATATTTTCAATAAAGGAATAATTCGTTCGTTTTCTCTTTTCAAATATTATATTAAAAGAAATGTGAAGCGCTTACTAACCATGTATAACCATTAGGACTTTTACATAAGGTTAGTAGTCACCCTTTATTTTATTTTTTAAAATGTCACGTATTTTCTTACCATGTATAACCGTGAGGACTTTTAAATGAAATTAGAATATACTTGATATTCATCCCTTTCTTATATGCATCTCATCCATGCATAAACGCGAGGACTTTTAAACGAGAATGGATGCCCATATATAGAAATTCAAGTAATTCGTCCATGCATAACCGTGAGGACTTTTAAATGAGATTGAATACTTTAGGATATAATTATTTTACAAAAAGATTTCCTTATTTTGAAATACCAAATTCTGCACACTATATTATGATGTATGGACTGAAAGAAAGGTGAAAGTGATAGAAATGATTATGGAATAAGTACTAATGTAAAAGTGTTGTAAAATTTGTTTAATTTTTATGAAACTATATAAGATTATATTTCCTCTTGTTATAAAATATAATTTAATCACTATCCATCACTTTTCAAGCACTATAATAATTTTGATAAGTTCCAAAAGATTCTATTGTTAATGATTATCTTTCTAGAGTAAATCTCTTACCAAAATAACCTAGAGTATTTTTATCATGATGAAAACCCAAGTTTCAAAAATTAAAATAAGTGAAAATCAATTTTCTTTAAGGGGTCTTGTGAAAATGACTTATAGTTGAAAATCAATATAAATAATTAAAACGATTTCAACATGAGATGATATCAGATACCACTTGTATTAGAGATATTCATGGTGATATATAGTGGTATATAAGAAAAACATGTACTCCTCAACACTTGAGTTGTTTTTGTTTTTGTTTTTGAAATTTTCAACATGTCCATTTATATCAAGCACAAGTAAAGTAACCTATATTGAGCAAAAACGCATATTCACAAAAATTCATCAAGCAGTTTTTCATGACATTCCAAAGTGAATCAACAAAAACTAAAAACAGAAAAGTTGTAGCATTGTCGATTAGCTTTTCAGAACTTTAAGAATTTTACAAATCAAAGTTAAGATGTTCAAGATATATCAGAAATACTTCAACAATGTCAATCAAAACATAATTAACAATATGTGAACAAAATTGAGTTAAGAGATCATACATCACTTTCCTTTTATTTCGTAATATCTGAAATGTGATGATCTCCATCTAATATTTATAGGCTAAGGAAGATTTAAATTTTAGTTTATCAATAACCTAGAACAGCTCGAAATCTATATCCATCAAATTTGTTCCTTAGCCCACTTATATGTCTAAATTTCGGAGAAGGCAAGTAGTCTAACTAAGAATGTAGGACCACTATTATTATCTATTGAAATCTTTGGTACCCAAATTTTTCTATATAACAAACCATTAGCATTTACAATTATACCCTTGGAAATCCAAATTTGTCTAAATTTCAAAACATTTATATTCGTACTTTTTGGAATCCATATTTTTTTAACGGCTTTGTATTTGTATATATTTTGACAATTATTCTTGCCATGACCAATATTTCCACATTTTACGCATTTGGATATCACATTTTTCCCTTTGACAGTGTTATTAGTCGTTTGTTCATATTTTGACACTTCCACAAACTCAAGTCCTTTCCATTTATTCACGAAGAGTTAATTTTCTAAGAGCATACTAAATGATTTTTCTCTAGTGAAAATTTTCCAAGTAACCAACTCTAGTTTATTAACTTTGGATTTTGAAAGTTTATTTTCATTTATTAGTTTCGAACAACAACTAATGGTACTATCTCTCTTTTCAAAATCATTCATTTTCAAGTCCATATTTTCATTTTCAAGCTCTTTAGTTTTAGTCTCAATTTCTAACATCTCAGTTTCAAAGTGTGGGAATTTTTTAAATTCATTTTTTTCAAAATCCTTAATTTTTTCAATCTCCTTTTCAAACTCATAATTTAATCGAATAATTTTAGATTTGCTCAAAGCCACATTTTCTTTGTCAAGGGCTTTGAAATTTTCGTTGACTACATTTAATTTCTTTTCAAAAATCGTACATTTAAAACTTTCTGACCTCTTAAAACAATACAATTCTTTTTGCAAAATATTGTTTTTACAAATCAACACAGTTTTGTTTTTCTCCCAAATTAAATTTTCGTTTTCTAGCTTTTGAAAGTTTTCATGAAAATAGGAAAATTCTTTTTCATAGTCCAAACACCTTTTGAAATTATAATTTTTATTTTCTTAATATTTGAAGCTCATTTTCCAAATCATTATTTTTATGACGTAGTATAGATTGTTCCCTTTTCAACTTATTATTTTTCATCTCAAGAGCATAATTATTTTCAATTATTTTTCAGCACAAGAGAACTAAATCATTGAATGAAAGATCACTTATCACATCGGCTATTGATTCTTCGTCACTGCTGTCATTAGCAAATCTTGTCAAGCACATTTTTTTAACTGAGTTGATTGTGGATGATTTCTCACTATTGTTGACTTTTGCACAACATATTGCATCAAAAGTATTCCAATTTTCCCGTACACTTTCACAATGAGAGATATAGTTAAAATTATCTCGATTAATATGAGAATACATAGTATATGCGTAGCATGAGCATTAATCGGAGTATTTTTCTTGTCCACTATATCACACCCATTTTTAATAGTATCCCACCATTTAGAATTAATAGATTTTAAATAAAATTCCATTTTTACTTTCCAATTTAAAAAATTTGTTCCATCAAAAATAGGGGAAATAATACTGGACTGTCGCTAGATTTGCAACTAGGGTTAGACATCATTGCTATTAACCTGCTCTGATACCACTTGTAGGATCATTTTCACCCTAGAGGGGGGGTTAACAGGGTGACACTAATAAGAATGAAAATTAATGCAAAAATAAAAATAATAACAGTAAATAATGCAGAAGAGATCACACATAAATTTACTCAGCTTCGGCAAAAACCTGCTTACGTGTTGCCCCTAAGATTTCTACTAGAAATTAAGTAGTCAGACGCTTATACACGTAAACTTACGACATCCGCTAATGACTAACCAAACTCTATGCTCAAAACACTGCCATAACTCAGCCACTAAATTGCGAATTCTTAAACTACACCACTGTAGTTCGTAACCTAGTTATATAACTAGAAATTCACCATAATTTAAAAATCAAATTACAAATTAAATAAAACTAATCAAAGCCCTATTAATAAATAAAGCCCAATAGAGAATAATTAGACCGACCTACTACTAATTAAAATAAGACGAGGGTTTCTCCCTTTCTCATTGTCGTGGCCCTTCTTTCTTCGTTCCTCTTCAAAAATCTGGGTTTGATTAATTGAGGTGCCGCTTTAAAGATTGCGGATCAAATCGTTTGCGGGTGCTCAATTCACTTTAATGCTTCTCTGATGGATTTAATTATTTACAGCTGCTTCAAATCAGTCTGAGTTTAATTTATGATTTGAGTTGGTACGTGAAATTTTCCCCTTTTAATTCTCAACTTTGATTCGAGTTACAACTTTGTTTTTGATTTTAAAAATGTGCTCTCTATTTATCTCGAACTTGAATAAGAATATGCCGCTAAAGAATTTGGGTTAAATAGGGACCGAAACCCTATATTTTCATCCGTATAATTTTGGTTTGAATAATTCATGATTTTCTTCTCTGCATTGATTTTTGATCAAATGAGTGTTGTGATCTCTGACTTGTCCGCTGTTGAATTTGCTTCAATAATTTTTAAGTCCGTTCCATTCTTTTTTGCATTTGAATTTGTTTCTTATTCTTTTCTTCTATGGCTTCGACCATTTGATTTTTTGCTTGAACAGTTTGAGTTGGTTTCGTTCATTACTGCCACTGACTTTTTCAACTTGTTGCTTTTATGACCTCTGATTGAAATTGTATGACTCATAGCTTGATCATTTCTTGACTTTCGTCGAACTTCTACTTCACTATCATTTTCTTTGATTATATTATGACCACAAAAAAATTGTCACCAATGTATATATGTATGCCGGTCTCATTGAAGTGTTGTCTGGTTGATACTTCATGTGTACTCGGGTTAAACTAATTGATGCTTTGAGTCTTACTTGCTGTTTGTTGTACATATATGTGTGTCATTTTTTGGTAGTATTGTACATGTATCGTTCTAGTAGCTTTGTACTCCATTTGCATTCTTATAGTCTTGTTCCTACCTCGAGTTTGAATGGTCTTGTTATATACTGACTCCAGTTGCAATTAACTCTTATTGCATGAGAACTCTGTACAGTATGATTCTGTAAAACAATATATGTGTATACATATATATGCATATGTGTATACATATATATGCATATGTGTATACATGTGTATATGATACTGCATTTTCACATGTATACATGCAATGAATCCATCTGCCTTTGTTTCTGTGTTCATTCCATGATGTAGCTTCATTCTTGTTTGGTTGCCACTGTTACTTGAAGTATGTTTGGTTCTTGGCCCTTGTTTGAGTTTTACTGCACTTCAGTGTACAGTCTCGGGTACATGTTGTATGCATGTGTGCCTCTGGTCTGTGTTTCCTCTGTTGCATACATATCACTATCTGATCTGGTTACATTACTGGTTCTAGTGCACTTTGTAGTTTGGTTCAAATGTCATTATGTTCTCTGACCATATGTGCTTGATTCATAGCTCATATACTGTGATAGTCTGAACTTGCTCGTTGATGTGTATACATGTGCGTGGTCTAGTGTGATTGCACTTGGTTGGAGTCTGGTTGCTTTGACATTGCTGTGTTGAATGTTTTCATTTTGTTGACTGGTCCATATTTGTCCCACTGACTTTACTTGTACCTAACCATATGCATATGTATACATTTGTCACTTTGCTTGCTACTTCACTGATTGAATGTTGATGTTGAAATTAAACATTGCTTTTGATGTCCTCATGTATGTTCATGCCATAAAGCTTACATATGTATCAGACGATGCATACTTTTTACATGTCTTTGTTATTTGGAGTCTGGTTCCATATGACTCTGGTTGCATGAACATATTGCCATGTTGCTTTGACTGGTCCATACTTTTCCCACTGACTTGTTGACTTTCCGAACTGAATTTTGTTTGCATGCACTTGAGTTGAATCCAGTCTCAGCTTGGGTTTGATCTTGTGTTCACCTGTCCCTGCAGTCGTAACAAGCAAGTGTATATCGGTGTGCACGGCCTTATGACATGTACAGTGATATACTATGCATGTCACAAGTTGTTCGTTTAAGATGAATTGAAAGAAAATAATGATGAACAACCCAAATAACTGAGGCAAACAATATTTTCAAACACACATATTTTGCACTTCAAAATATTTTCTTTCTGCGTTAGTGTTTATTTTGTAGATAGTTCAAATGTTGGATATAGGCTGGAATAGAGTTGAAGATCAAATATGAGTGTTGAGCGAATATATGTAGTGAGGTGAACACTGTAAAGTGAAAATTGTGTTGTAATTGAAACTGCATTGTAAATGAAAAATGTGTAAATGTAGTGAGAGCTCAAAATTTGTACTATTTGAGTTTTAAATAAAATATTCGTTTGAATAAATATTTGTTTAAATATGAATTCTGAGTTATTTATTTTATTCAACAAATATTTATTTAATTATGTGAAAACTAAAATATTACAACAACAAATACACTTAAACGAATATATATATATGTGTGTGTGTGTGTGTGTGTGCGTGTGTTTATTATCATCAAAAAAAAATCATGTACTAGTATATTATACACCTATTAGCCCCTGCCAATATCATTTCCTACACACAATTTTCATGGGCTTAGTGAGAACCTATTGGCACTTGCCAATTTCTTTATTTTATGTTTGGCATCTCATATTCTGGTCTTCCTGACCTCCGGTATGCAATTCTACTCATTCAAGAGTTAACTGAATTTATATTCACTAAGGAGTTAACCTAGCTGGTTCTTCTACCCTTTATTCCCAAAATGCAGTTATGAATCCACTATAACGTGAATATATTTCTATTTGAAGAAGCAAACATAATAGCATAACAATACCACTCCTGTGGGTATAATTTAATGCATGGTTATTCCCTTTAATCTATTATTTCATCAAATAAAGCTTCTTCTCAAAACGATTACAAAAACTCCTTTAGTTTATCTATGGGTTTTTCATTTAAATATAAGTTTGGGTTTCGAAACCTTTCGAAACCTTGTTTTCAAATTCATAGGACGGCCTCCTTCGAAAGCATTAAAATCTATCTTCAAAACAGTAGGCTCTTGCCTTTTTAATACTTTAAAACCTTCCTTTCGAAACCTTTTGATTGTATTAAAGTATTAACTTTTAACTTTAGAAGCATAGCTTCAAAACCAATTGAAAGTACCCCTTTCGACACCATTGGAAGTAACCTTTCTGAAACCATTGAAAGTCCCCATTTTGAAACCATTAGGTTTATACTTAAAATATAATTTAGGTCAAAGTAAATGTTGGTGAAAGCATCTATTTTGAAACCGTCCTTTATCATATAAAAATATTGGGGAAAACATGATGGTGTCGACACCATCCTTTCGAAAGCATAAAACATCTGGGTAAAATAGTGGAAGGTTGGCTTCGAAACCCCTTTCGGAACCATTGCATTCGAAGCCCATAACCTCTTTTGAAAGTTACAGGAAGTGGCTTATACTTATAAAACAAAGTACCTTTCGACGACATTGATATCTACAATACCATCGAAAGGCTAAAGAAGGCAGCAGGGCTTCGACTAGGTCGAAACCCCTTATTTCAAAACTTTATTTCATAAACCATTTGAAAGGAAACTTATGTTAATGGCAACCCTTTTAAAACCTTTTAAAACTTCTTTCAAAACCCTATGCTTCGACTCCTTCGAAGGCTTAAACAAAACAAAGGTAGACGCTTCTCTTTTTAAAAACAAACCAAGGTTTCGACTCCTTTGGAAGCAATGCTTTCGACACTTAACCTTTCACCTGTCTCTAATCCACTGCGTACCCTCATTGTGATACCTTGTGTATTGGTTTTGGCTTAGTCGGTTTGGACTAGGTTAAAGGCGAAAGCTTCTTTGTCAAACGCACTTCAAAGAAGGTGAAACCCACATTTTTATGTAAATCTGGTTTAATACCACTTAAAGCAATCTTTTCTCTAACTAACTTGTCACATGTCAACACCAGATTGGTTGTCTTAACCTTTTCAAATTCTTTACTAAAATAACTACCGCTAATTTCAGATCTAAACCATGGTTAAGTTAATCAAATAAGTCCTTCCATTAAGCAAAACCAATTTCTCAAAGAAGTCCCTCTTCTAAAATAATTTAATTTGCATAGCAAATCACTTTGGAAAAATCCCCAAAAATTCTAGAAACTCACTTTAATCATGTTATCTAACATATCAAAACTCCTTATCCAAATTCTTAATATATTTTCCAAAATAAACTTATAAACCCAAATAACCATATTTTCCTTTGGAAATTCATAACAATCTTTCCATAGCTTGGAAAATTATCAAAATTGAAACCCAACTCCAAAATCATGTTTTACATAACATAAAAAATTTCTCATGGCATTTAAACATCAATATATCTCGGTTTTACCTTAAAACCGTATAAATTCATTTAAACTTGCTTGTTTAAATTAGACAGATCAAATTTCAAGCGTATCATCATTCAATTCATCTTAAAAAAGAATCTATCCCTTAAATCCGAAACATATGATTCAAAATCAAATAGAAATGGAATTGTTATTCACCTTGATTTAGATAAGAAGATTGGATTGAGATTGATTTCCCCTAAGCTTGATTCTCTAGCTTTTAATTTGTATTTGTCTTGCTAATGGTCACCCACACCTTCTTACATTTTTTTTCAAAATGATGTGAATGAGGAATAAATGGTAGGAACAAAAATATATAAGGGTAAGGATTACAAGCGACAAATTCCTAATATACCTTTATGTAATTTAATTAACAAAAACCATATTCTTAAGCCCATTAATCTCAACCCCCTTTTCACTTAATATTTACATTATTCTATTTAATTTATCTTATTAAATTTCTTGAATAATGTTATCGAAAATTAGGGGTGTTACACTCCCTTTCGAAATCTTCATTATAAACCTTTCAAAATCATTGAAGTCCTTTACTCAAAACAAACCTTTCAAAAGCATTGGGTTCAAGTAAAAGTTTGTGGAACATAGCTCCGAAACCATTTAAAACCATTCTTTTTGAAACTTTTGGGTTTATCTTTCAATAGAGCAAAAGAGTCTTAAAAAAGTTAGGGCGAAAGCAACTCTTTTGAAAGTATTATTCCTGATTAAAAGAAAGTTTGTGGTTTCGAAATCATCCCTTTCGAAACCATGGAGATGCAGCTTCATAGAAAATGAAAGCACCCTTTCGATACCATTGTTTGAGGGTATATGAAAAGCATCCTCAACTAGGTAGAAAGGTAGAATGCGGCGGCAGGGATTTCAACCCCATCGAAAGTTTTTCTTAAAACGAAAGGCGGAAACCTCTTTTGAAAGCCCTTTTTCCAAAACAAAGGCGTGTTTGACTAATTCGAAAGTTATTTCCTTCGAAAGCTTCATTTCGTAACCAAGATAGTTCTGAGTTTATAAAGACTACTTATACCCCTTCGAAAGACAGTTTCGCCTCTATACCTTTCGTCTATCTCCAATTCACTACGTACCACATTGATACCATGCGTATTGGTCTCAACTTGGTTGGAGGTGGTAGTATGGGGTCGAAAGGTGGCTGCCAAAAGTGGTGAAACAACAATCCTTTGCAAAACTAATTTTTAACTTTATAAAGTAATATTTTTTCAACTAACTTGCTTATTTTTCAACGTATGATTGGTTGCCAATTTCTCTTCCAAAGTCTTTTCTAAAAGTGCTGCCGAAATCAGAAATTAACAATTTAAAACATTTAGCAAATTACCACTTCTCATTTTATAAACATATAAAATATTTAAGTCCCATACCTTAAATAATTTTATATCCTTAGCAAAACATTAAGGAAAATTCTCCAGAAATTCCCATTGATCACTTTTAAATGTTTTCTAACATATTTAAATTTCTAACCCAAAGCTAATATATAATAGCCGAAATTAGTTTAAACCCAATTTACCCATTTTCTTTACTAGAAAATTCATAATAAATCCACAACAACTCAAAAATTATAAAACTTGAAACTCATCTCTTGAATAATATTTTTGACTTTATATCAAAAAAGCAAGACTTGGATGTCATTTAATAGTTTTCCAAATCAAATCTTATCATAAAATCTATATGAGTTGCACAAATCATCAATAAGCGTATATATAATTTAAACAATCAAAACATGGAAATATTCTTGCAAAATAAATTCGGATCTTGTCTAGAAACCGAAAGCCATAAAAATGAGATGTAATCTATTATTCACCATAGCTTGTTGTTAAGGAGGTTGAAAATTGCTCTTGTATTAATTAACTTAAGCTTCCTGCTTGCTTTCTTGCTTAATTTCCTCTTGTTTCCCTCTAATGGTGGCTGGTCAAGCTCTTGTTCTAATTTTGTTTGTGAATGTTACAAATGAGAGTGGGACAAGGGTTTAGGGTATAAGAATATAACATGTTCCTACCTTGCCCTTATTACTTCTACTTATATCATTTAAATTTTCCCTTTGCTTATTCATTACTTAAGGCACAACTACCTTATAATTTTACAAATCTCAATCTCTTAACCACTTTAATCCTTGCATTATTCTCTTTAATTTATCTAATTAAATCTTTTGAATAATGTTATTTAAAATAAGAGGTGTTACAGATTCACCTCTCAAAGAATTTCGTCCTCAAAATTACGATGAGGTACTCATAAGAATCAATCATAAAGGTAAAACATACTATGAAACAAGTCAGGATAAGTATCTCTAACCTTGCTCTCAATTTTCCAACCACAATCTCTCTCGTCGTTACTCTACTGGACTTTGACTAATCTGACTATCTTGTTCCTTAGCCTCATCTCATCTCTCATGACTATATACTAACTGACTTTCTAACTACGGTCATATCTGGTTCCACTATGAAATCATCTAATACATTCGGTGCAATAGTAATTAATGGATCTCGAATACACTTCCTTAGATGAGAAACATGAAAAACATTGTGCACTCCTGCCAAACTGTTCGGCAACTCTACTCTATATGCGATTCTCCCTATCCTTTCTACAATAGGAAATGGTCCAACGAACCTTGGCACCAACTTTCCTAATTTCCCGAGTCTAATTACACCTTTCAACAAGTGATATCTTGAAGAAAAAATGATCTCCAACTAAGAACTAAGTCCTTTTGTCGCTTATCATCATAACTCTTCTGCCTAGACCGAGTTTCCTTCCTAGCTTGAATTAACTCAATCTTTTCTCTAGCTTCCCTGACCAAATTCGGACCAAGAATTGACCTATCCCCGGTCTCTAACCAACAAACGGTAGATTTGCATGGTCTTCTATACAAAGCATCAAAATCCATCCTTATATTAGTCCGATAACTGTTGTTATACAAAAACTCGACTAAGTGTAGGTGGTCATCCCACGATCCCCCAAAATCCAGCACACAAGCTCTTAACAAATCTTCTAAGATTTTGTTAACTCCTTTTGTTTTCCCATATGTCTACGAGTGTAAGCGGTACTCGTCTTGAGCTTGGTACCTAAAGTATCCTGTAGACTCTTCTAGAACTTGCTAGTGAATAAGGAATCTCTGTCACTTACTATACTACTAGGAATTCCATGTAGTCAAACTATATTCTTATGAATAATTTAGCCAAAACAGATGCCGTTCTGGTTGAATTAACTGCAATGAAATGGGCACTATTGGTCAATCTGTCCACTATGACCCATATACTTTCATTTTCTCAATTTGACCTCGGCAACCCGTTTGTAAAATCCATTGAGATAGACTCCCATTTCCAAATGGGAGCAACTAAAGGCTGAAGTAATCCACTTGGTTTCTGATGTTCGACTTTTACCTATCGACGGTTCAACCACTGCTTCACCCATAAGCCTACGTCTCTCTTTATACCTTCCTAGAAGAAAATCTTTTTTATATCCTGATACATCTTAGTTCCTCCTGGATGAATAGTGAACTTTGAATGAAGGCATTCTCTAAGAACTTCCTTTCTAGTGTTTCTCACATTCGTAACGCATAGTTGTAACATCCCCTTTCTTGAGGCCCGAAGCTAAGCGCTATAGATGCTGCACTCATTCATAATATTAACTTCCAGTGACAAAATACGGTAATATGGTATCCATAATAACAGAAGCACATGAATATGGAATAAAATCAATAGAGATTTAAAATAAATTTTCTGATTGCATTTTAAATCAATATTTTATATTTAGATACGTAATCCCAAAATAATTCCTTGGTTTTGATCAATATAATTATTACAAATATGCTAAGAGCGACATGTGAAGATGCTCCTTTGGATGATCAGAGTACTAAATAAACATATCAATCTTAATACATCACAGCGGAAATAAAACTTAATAACTCCTACATAGCTAGCTTTGCCTCCTACATGTCTTCGTAAGCTTTATTTGTCCAACCTACTAAACCTGTAAAGCTTTAACTCTTATTCTACTCAAATTAATTTTGAGCACCCGAGAGTTCAAGGGGAAAACATAAACTTCGAGTCAGACATAAAGCGAGATGTGAATAATACTATTACATCTCGGATTAATTATATTAAATGAGACCACGCCGCTTAGCGAAACGGGTTTCCCCTCACTAATATCCCGTTAAAACATATCTTTTGCAAATCATAATACTATAATCAAACTGATCAGATCAATAATAACAATATCATATGTGCTCTTAAATCAGGTAACAAATGGGCAATCTGTCTAAACAATATAGTTTGTTTGGCTAGTTACTAACCATTGGCTAACTCGGTCCTTTTAGACAAAATAGATAATCAAACATCTATTAGACACACTTTTGGACGGTCTATCCTTAGCTTGCTTCTCCCAGGGTCAACTGATTCTAATGGTTTTACGGGCTCACTAATAACCTATCCTCCTTCTCTGTATATTCCTTTCTGTATGTAACATCATTTAAGTCTTGCCTGTGACTAAGTGCTACACACTGGAATTTTCGACTAAATTAGATAAGGGGCTATAGTTAATGTATAGGTTGCGACCCTATGTCGGTCCCATATGATATTCAAATATCCGAGTCATTTACTTAGGGTTAACTACCCATCAAATTTTCCTTGAAAACATCTTTCAAATTGATTTAACCCTTTAAATCATACTTAAACAAGGAAAGCATACTATTTTCTTTACTCAAATCTCTATGCCATGATATATGCTTTACTCAAAACATTGTTGATGAAAACCTTTGGAACTCTTGTCTAAAATCTTTAAACATTCTCTTTCGAAACTTTTTAAATCAACCCTTTCAAAGCTATTGAAAGTACCCCTTTCGAAACAAGTTAACTACGTTACTTTGTAACATTTGGCCGATAGGCCAACACATACCTTTCGAAACCATTTACAAAAGACCTTTCGAAAACATTGAAAGTATCCCTTTTGAAAGCTTTATAAAA
This sequence comes from Allium cepa, assembly GCA_030765085.1. Taxonomy (NCBI): domain Eukaryota; kingdom Viridiplantae; phylum Streptophyta; class Magnoliopsida; order Asparagales; family Amaryllidaceae; genus Allium; species Allium cepa. The sequence continues at coordinate 734,508,068 of CM060931.1, forward strand.
TCTTAGGCATCCTCCTTTCAAAACACTTCTATTTACCTTTCAAAAACATTGCAAACTTTCTATTTAAACAATAAGGTAAATTTTTCAAAAACGTTGGGGAACCTCTCCTTAGAAACATTCATTGGATATCTTTCGAAAGCATTAAAGTCTTTTACTTAAAACAAACCTTTCGAAAGCATTGGATTCAAGTAAAAATGTATGAAGCATAGTTTTGAATCCTTTAAAAGCATTCTTTTTGAAACCTTTGGGTTTTGCTTTCAAAATATTAAAAAGGTCCTAAAAGAACTGGGACGAAAGCAACTTTTTAGAAAGCACTTTCCTGAATAAAAGAAGTGGATGGTGTCAAAACTAACCCCTTCAAAAGCATTGGAGAAGTGGCTGCTTTGAAAGGTAGAATGTCGTAGCAGGGGTTTTGACCCCTTTGAAAGATCTTTTTAAAATAAAGGCGGCGACCTCTTCCGAAAGCTCTTTTCTTTAAAAAAAATTGACCAAGTCGAAAGAAATCTCATTGGAAAGCCTTATTTACTATAGAAATAGTTCTAAGTTTTCAGAAGCTACTTCAACCCCTATGAAATCCCTATTTCGACTCCATACCTTTCATCCACCTCCAATCCACTATGTACCGAAGCTGATACCATGTGTATTGATTTCAACTTAGATGGAGGCGATGGTACGAGGTTGAAAGGTGTTGCTATAAGTGGAGAAGTAGATAAACCTTATAAAACTAATTTTTTAAATTAACAAAGTAATTTGTTCATAACTAACTTGCTTTGTTTATCAACATATGTTTGGTTGCCAATACTTTTCAAAATCTTTTCTAAAAGTGCTACCGAATTTAAGAGGTAAACAGTTTAAAACATGTATAAATTGCCCCTTCTCCTTTTATGAACATTTAACTCCCATACCTTAGATTGTGATTAAGAGTTTGAGATTTTCTCTTGAATGAATTTGATTAAGCTTCTTCCTTTTGATTCTTGGTTATCTTCCTCTTGCTTTCACCTAATGGTGGCCGATCTTACTCAAGTTTAATTTTTGCTTTATGAACGTGGAAATGAAAGTGGCATAAGGGTTTAGGGTATAAGAATATAACATATTCCTATTTTGCCCTTACTATTAATTCCCTTTTATGTTCATTAGTTAATTAGGAAAGGCTATCCTCTAATATTCAAATCTCAATTCCGTTAACCATTTACATTATTTCATTTAATTTATCTAATTAAATGTCCCAAATAATGTTAATCGAAATTAGGGTTGTTACAGACTCCCCTCCTTAAAAAATTTCATCCTCGAAATTACGTAAGGTACTCATCAAATCCAACCATAAAGGTAAAACATACTATGAAACAAGTCAGGATAAGTGTCTCGAATCCTTCTCTCAGTTTCCTAAGTATAGTCTCTCTCTCCGTCACTCCACTGGACTTTGTCTAATCCAACCTTCTTGCTCCTTAACCTCCTCTCATCCCCCACGACTATACGAACTGGTTTTCTAACTACAGTCAAATTCGGTTCTACTACTAAGTCATCTAACACAGTTGGTACTATAGTATTCTCTAGATCTCGAATATACTTCCTTAGATGAGAAATATGAAAAACATCCTGGACTCCTGCCAAACTCTTCGGTAACTCTACTATATATGCGAGTTTCCCGATCCTTTCTACAATAGGAAATGGTCCAACGAATCTCGGTGCCATTTCCCTAATTTTGGGAACCTTGATTACACCTTTCATCGGTGATATCTTGATGAAAACATGATCTCGAACTGAGAACTCTTAAGTCTTTCCGTCTTCTATCAGCAAAGCTCTTCTGCCTAGATTGAGCTTCCTTTATTCTGGCTTAAATGAACTCAATCTTTTCTGCAGCTTCTCTAACCAAATTCGGACCGAAAACTAACCTTTCCCCGGTCTCTAACCAACAAATGGAGAATTTGCTTGGCCTTCCATACAAAGCTACAAATGGTGCCATCCCTATACTAGTCTGATAACTGTTGTTTTACAAAAAATCAACCAAGTGTAGATGATCTTCCTATGATCCTCCAAAATCTAGCACACAAGCTCGTAACAAATCTTCTAAGATTTTGTTAACTCTTTCTGCTTTCTCATCTGTCCGTAGATGTTAGGCGGTACTCATCTTAAGCTTGTTACCCAAAGTCTCCTATAGACTCTTCCAGAATTCGACAGTGAATAAGGGATCTCTATCTATTACTATATTACTAGGAATTCCATGCAGTCTAACTATATTCTTCATAAAAAACTTAGCTAAAACAGGTGCCGTCTTGGTTGACTTAACTAGAATGAAATGGGCACTCTTGGTCAAGTTGTCCACTATAACCCATATACTTTCATTTACTCTATTTGACCTTGGCAACACATCTATAAAATCCATTGAGATAGAATCCCATTTCCATACTGGAAGATCTAAAGGCTGAAGTAACCCACTTGGTTTTTTATGTTCGGCTTTTAGCCAATGGCAGTACAAACACTGTTTTACCCACAAGCCTACATCTCTCTTCATATCTTACCAAAACAAACTTCTTTTCATATCCTGGTATATCTTAGTTCCTCCTAGATGAATAGTGAACTTCGAACGATGGCATTTTTCAAGAACTTCCTTTCTAATGTTTCCTACATTCGGAACGCATAGACTTCCTTTCTTCCTTAACCATCCATTCTGGTCAAGACTGAAATCTTTCAAGTCATAGCTCTTTGTTCCATCCCTTAAATTTATGATCAATTCAACTAATAATGGATTCTCCTTTCGCTTAGAAGCAATCTTTTCGATCATCATCGGCCGAACTTCTAAACATGACAACATTACAGTTTCCATACTAGATCAAGCTTTAGATCTCCGCTATATCCTACATGTAGTCAATGCTTGATCTTTCCACTTAGCTATCATTGCCGACACCGCATTCTAATATTTTCTGCTAAGTGCATCTGTAACCTTGTTACCTTTTCCTGGTGCGTACTCAATACCAAATTCATAAGTGGCTAAAAATTCTAACCACTCTGTTGCCTCATATTCAACTCCTTCAGAGAGAATCAATACTTCAGCGACTTATGATCTGTATACAATTCAAATCTCTCTCTTATAAGGTAATGTATCAACATCCTTAACGCAAAAATTACCGCAGCTAATTCTACATCATGCGTTGGATATCTGACCTCATGCAGTCTAAACTATCACGATGCACAGGCAATCAATTTACCCCTTCGCATTAATACAGCTCATAATCCTGTTCCACATGCATCTGTATACACTACTAAATCCCAATTCCCATCTGGAACAACTAATACATGTGCATTAGTCAATAAGTGTTTCAATCTTTGGAATTCTTCCTCACACTTATCGTCTAAACGAACTTCACATCCTTTCATCTTAGCTTGATCATCAGTGCCGCTATCCGCAAAAAATTCTTTATGAATCTCCGATAATAACCAGCCAGTCCAAGAAAACTCTTTATCTTAGTCACTGTTTGAGTCTCTTCCAATTATTCACCGTCTCGATCTTAGCTAGGTCTACAGACAACCCTTTCTCTGAGGCTACATGACCAAGAAACTTCATTTCCTTCTTCCACAAATGACACTTCGAAACTTTCCCCTTCAGCTGATGCCGCCTCAACGTCTCAAGCACCACTCTAAGATGAACTTCATGCTTTCTTTCAGCTTTAGAGTATATATAAATACCATCTATGAAAACCAATAAGAACCTACCCAAGTGCTCACAGAAAACTCGATTCATCAAATCTACAAAGAATGCCAGTGCATTAGTTAATCCAAACGACATTATTAACCATTCGTATGATCCATATTTGGTTCTAACGTCGTTAAACGAATACTATCCTTTGCCACTCTGAGCTGATGGTACCCTGTTGTTAAATCCAACCGAGAAAATACTTTGGCCCCACTCAACTGGTCGAACAAACTGTCAATTCTAGGTAGCCGATATCGATTCTTTATCGTCTTCTCATTCAATTTACGATAACCGATACATAACCTTAACGATCTGTCCAGTTTCTTGAAAAATACAATGGTTCCTCCCTAAGACTAATTGCTTGGCTTGATAAAATTCTTGCCTTCTAAATCCACTAACTGCACCTTTAGCTCCTTCATCTCGTTAGGCGTCATTCTACTTAGTGGTCTACTCACCGGTTCTAGTCCTAGTACTAAATCAATCTAAAACTTAATATCTCGTTTCAGTAGTATTCCCACTATAGGTTCAAAGACATTTGAAAATTCTCTAACAATGAAAACTCGATTCAATTCGTCTTCCGCCTCCACAACACCCAGCAAAGCATTAACCTCAAAACTAGGGATTTCTACAGTGTATATAATCTGATCACTACAGTCAGGGTGTCTAGGTGATATTTTCCTATCATGGAAAAATATCCTAGCATCATATTTACTTAACCAATCCATACCCAAAATAATTGCGAACCCTACGAAATCAAACACATGCAAACTGCACCAAATGTATGACCTAACAATTCAAAATCTAACCGGTCATATTTCATCCCAAGTGTCGCACGACCTATCGGATTTGCAAACATTAAGAAAGCAACTAGGTATGAGGGGTTAAGCTTATCTACCAAACAATAAGATATAAAAGAATGCGATGCACCAGTATCAAATAGAACTCTAACTAATACACCATAAATCAAAAGTGTACCTCTCAACATAATTTTTTCACTCTCTTCTGATGTTGGTCTCGAGGTAGCTAGTTCCAATGTAAACATCTTGCCTTTCCCATCCTTGGCTAGCTCATTGCACTAGTTCTTATAGTGTCCAATCTGATCATAGTTGAAACACCTCACCCATTTTCTTCTCTGTAGGTTTCTTTCCTTTTCCTGTCCGGCATTCATGAGCATAGTGTCCTTTCTTATCACACTTATAACAGACAACCTCTACCTTCCCTTTCTTAGTAGCTCCCTTTCTTAGTAGCTCCACCCTTTTGAGTTCCTTTCTTATGGAAAAACTTCCTCTTTTGCCTCTGCCCTTCTTGAGTTACCTAGGCCTTACTTTATTCAAGAAAAGAAAGCATCCCTTCCTGCCTTAAATCCATCTCAATAACAACATCGCATGGATCTCTAATATGTGATAATGTGGCCTTAGCAAGCTCAGGCTTCAGCCTACGAATGAACTTCTCATTCCTCTTAATAACAGTATCAACCAAAGCATATCCATATCTTGCTAGCTCCTCAAATCTGGTTGCATACTCAAGTACTGTCATATCTCTCAACTCCAATTCAGCAAACTTCTCGAGCAGAGTAGACTTAGCAATCTCTGACATAAACCCTTCTTCAAACCTTCTTCTGAACTCAGCCCAACTCATAGTATCCAACAACACTTTTCCACCAACATAATGCTTCCCCTTGTAGCTGTCTAGAAGTGAGTCTCCTTTTCTGCTCATTGTTAAGCCTCAAATCAACAAAAATGCTATTGCAATGAGGTAACCATTTCCCCACTTCGATTATGCCTTTAGTACCAATAAATGGCTTTCCCCCCAACCGAGCATAATCTCTACTCAAAACAGCATAGTTATTAACCACTGGAGCCTTTTGACTTCCTACTTCAGCATTTCCTCCAGCTAACCCCACGGCAACTCCTATTTGCATATCCCATATCAACTTGTGGGACTCTAGCACCCACATTAGCAGCCCGTGCCTGAACTTGATTTCTCCTGGTATTTGGTCTGCCATTTCCATTAGTTACGACGCTACCCCCACCAATGTTAACTCTTAACCTTCTGGCATCCATATCTTACGTCTGTAATATATGCATTCGAGTCTTTGTAAGATATAGAAGAATACCCTAAGAGAGATGGAAAAATAGAGTACAGCGTATACTTATATATAGCAAATATAAGTACGTTATTATAGTGTTATTCCATACCCAATTTTTTCTCTAATTCCTTAGGTTTATGTTTTCAAAATCATTTTAAGTTTAAAATTTCTTTTTACTTTTTCATAAACCTATGCTCTGATACCGAGTTGTAACTTCCCCTATCTTGAGGCTCGAAGCTAAGTGCTACAGATGCTGTAGTCATCCATAGTATTAATTTCCACTGAAATAATACGGTAATGTTAATGGTAGCCATGATATCAGAAGCACATGAATATGAAGTAAAATTAACACAGATTTAAAATAACTTTTCTAACTATAGTTCAAATTAATATTTCATATTCAGGTACATAATCCTAAACAATTTATAGGTTTATATCAATTATAATTATTATAATTTACACCAAGAGGAACATATGAAGATGCCCTCTTAGATGATCAGAGTACTAAATAGACATGTCAGTCTTAACACATTACAACGGAAATAAAACCAAATAACTCCTATATAGCTAGCTTTGCCTCGTGCACATCTTTAGAAGCATTATTCGTCCAACCTAATAAACCTGAAAAGCCTTAACTCTTGATCCAATCAAATTAATTTTGAACACCCAAGAGTTTAAGAGAAAAACATAAACTTCGAGTCAGACATAAAGCCTGGTATGAATAATACCATCACATCTCGAATTATTGATATTAAATGAGACCATGTCGCTTAGTGGAACGGGTTCCCTCCACTAATATCCCTTTAAAACATATCTTTTGCAAATTAGAATCCTACAATCAAACCGATCAAAATAATAATTGCAATATCATATATGCTTATAAATCAGGTAACAATGGACTATCTATCTGAGTAATATAGTTTTGTTTAGCTAGCTACTAACCATTGGTTGACTCGAGCCTACCAGACAAAATAAATAATCTAACATCAGTTAGACATACTTTTGGATGGTCTATCCTTAACTTACTTCTCCCAAGGTCAATTGATCCTAATGGTCTTGTGGGCTCACCAATAACTTATCCTCCTTCTCTATATATTCTTTTCTATGTGTAACACCATTTCAATCTTACCTGTGGCTAAGCGCTGCACATTGAAATTTTGGACTAATTTAGATAGGGGCTATAGCTAATGTATAGGGTGTGACCTTATACCAGTCACATCTGCTATTCAAATATCTGAGTCGTTTACTTGGGGTTAACTACCCGTCAAATTTTCCTTGAAAACGTCTTTCAAATTGATTTAACCCTTTATATCATGCTTAAACAAGGAAAGCATACTATTTGCTTTACTCAAATCTCTTTGCCATGATATATGCTTTACTCAAAACATTGTTGATGAAAACCTTAGATACCCTTGTTTAAAACCTTTAAACAATCTCTTTCGAAACCTTTGAAAGTAGCTATTTCAAAGCTATTGAAAGTACTCCTTTCGGAATAAGTTAACCACTTGAATTTTATAACATTAGGCCAATATGCCAAAACATACCATTCAAAACCATTTACAAAAGACCTTTTGAAAACAATGAAAGTGTCTTTTTCGAAAGATTTATAATACCTTAGACATCCTCCTTTCAAAACACTTCTATTTGCCTTTCGAAAATATTGGAAACCTTCCATTTAAACACTAAAGGTAAACCTTTCGAAAACATTGGGGAACCTCCCCTTCAAAACCTTCATTAGATACCTTTCGAAAGTATTAAAGTCCTTTACTTAAAACAACCCTTTTAAAAGCATTGGGTTCAAGTAAAAATGTGTGGAACATAGTTTTGAAACCATTAAAACCATTCCTTTCGAAACCTTTGGGTTTAGCTTTTAAAATATTAGAAGGTTCTTAAAAGAACTGGGAGTAAAGCAACTTTTTCGAAAGAATTTTCCTAAATAAATGAAGTCGATGGTGTAGAAACCAACACCTTCGAAAGCATTGGAGAAGTTGCTTCAAGGTATAAAGCAAAAGAACATTTTCGAAGGCATTGCTTTGAAAGATAGAATGCGACAGCAGGGATTTCGACTACTTATTTTTAAAACAAAGGCGACAACCTCTTTCAAAAGCTCTTTTCTTTAAAACATTTGACCAAGTCGAAAACGATTTCATTCGAAAGCCTCATTTACAACCAATATAGTTCTAAGTTTTTAGAAGCTATTTCAACCCCTTCGAAAGCCCTGTTTCGACACCATAAACTCCAATCTACTACGCGCCAAAGCTGATACCATGTGTATTGGTTTCGACTTAGATGGAGGCAGTGGTATAAGGTCAAAATGTGCCGCTATAAGTGGCGAAGCAGAAAAACCTTATAAAATTGATTTTTAACTTTACAAAGTATTTATTTCCAACTAACTTGCTTTGTTTTTCAACATATGATCGGTTGCTAATACTTTTTGAAATCTTTTCTAAAAGTGTTGTCGAATTGCATGGATTAACAATTTAAAACATTTACAAATTGCCCCTTCTCCTTTTATAGATGTATAAACATTTAAGTCCCATACCTTAAATAATTTTATATACTTATTAAACACATAGGAAAATTCTCCAAAAATTTTAATAAATCTTTTAATATGTTTTCTAACATACATAAATTTCTGACCCAAAGCTAATATATAACAGCCATAATTAATTTTAAACCCAATTTAACCATTTTCTCACCAGAAAATTCATAATAAATCCACAATAATTAAAAAAAAATGAAACTTGAAATCCATCTCTAAAATAATATTTCTGACCTTACATCAAAAATGCAAGGCATTTGAATGCATTTGATAGGTTTTTCAAATCAAAACTTGTCATAAAATCTATTTAAGCAAACAAAATTCATAAATAAGCATATATATCTATTTAACATTCAAAACATGGCATATGCTTTGCAATACATATTCGGATCTGATCTAGAACCAAAAATAAGAAATACGGGATGTAATCTATTATTCACCTTTGCTTGTGATTAAGGAGTCTGAGAGTTGCTCTTGAATGAATTTGATTAAGCTTTTTCCTTTTGATTATTTCTTATCTTTCTCCTGCTTTCCCCCAATGGTGGTCGGTCTTACTCAAGGTATAAGAATATAACCTATTTCTATTTTACTTTTATCTATTACCCTTACTTATTTCATTTTAATTCCCTTTTATGATCATTAGTTAATTAGGCACGACTACCCTCTAATATTCAAATCTCAGTTCCTTTAACCCTTTACATTATTTCATTTAATTTATCTAATTAAATGTCCTAAATAATGTTAGCCAAAATTAGGACCGTTACAGTAGTCGTCCTTCTTTCTCAACCACCCATTCTTGTGAAGACTGAAATCTTTCAAGTCACCGTTCTCCGTTCCATTTCTTAACTTTCTGATCCATTCACCTAATAATGGATCCTCTCCTTGCTTAAAAGAAATCCTTTTGATCGTCAATGGTCGAACTTCTAAACATGATAACATAGCAGTTTTTGTACTAGAACACTCTTAGATCTCCATTGTGCTCTACATGTAGTCAACGCTTCTAAATCATTCCACTCAGTTATCATTGCCAATATCGCAGTCTGATGTTTTCTGTAAAGTGGATATGCAACCTTGTTGCCTTTTCCTGGTGCATACTCAATACAAAAGTCATAAGCGGCTAAATACTCTAACTATTTCCGTTGTCTCATATTCAACTCCTTCTGAGAGAGTAAATATCTTAGAGACTTATGATTTGCATACACTCGAATCTTTCTCCTAACAAGTAATGTCCCCATACCTTTAATGAAAAATTACTGCAGCTAATTTCAAATCGGGAGTCAGATATCAAACCTTATACGGTCTGAGCTATCAAGAAACGTAGGCAATCACTTTACCTTTTTGCATTAATACAGCTCCTAAATCTATCCCATAAGCATCCGTGTACACCATTAACTCCTGATTCTCCTCTGAAACAACTAACGCAGGTGAATTTGTCAATGTGTTTCAGCTTTTAGAATGTTTCCTCACACTTATCAGTCTAGACAAACTTCACATCTTTCCGAGTTAGCTTAGCCATCAGTGCCGCTATCTTTGAAAAATCTTTAATGAATCTCGGATAGTAACCATCTAATCCAAGAAAACTTCTTATCACAATCACCGTCTCAGGTCTCCTCCAACTATTCACCGCCTTGATCTTAGCTAAATCTAGCGATAACCCTTTCTTTGAGGCTACATGACCAAGGAACTTCACTTCTTTCTTCCAGAAATGACAATTCAAATTTTTTGCCTTCGATGGATGCTTCCTCGACGTCTCAAGCACTACTCTGAGATGAACTTCATGCTTTTTTTCATCTTTAGAGTATATCAAGATGTCATCTATGAATACCAACACAGACCTATCCAAATGCTCTCGAAAACTCGGTTCATCAAATCCACAAAGAATGCCAATGCACTAGTTAACTCGAACGACATCACTAACCATTGGTACGATCCATATCAGGTTCTAAATATCGTCAAAGGTATATTATCATCAGCCACTATGAGCTGATGGAGTCTTGTTGCCAAATCCAACTGTGAAAATACTTTGGCTCTACTCAACTTGTCGAACAAATCATTAATTCTAGGTAACTATATCGATCCTCTATCATCTTCTTATTTAACATACGATAATCGATACATAACCTTAACGATCCGTCCGGTTTCTTTACAAACACTACGGTTGCTCCCAAGGTCAAACTACTTGGTCTAATAAAATTCTTATCTTCTAAATCCACTAACTACACTTTTACTCCTTCATCTCGGTCGGTGTCATTCTACCTGGCGGTCTACTCGGCGGTCTACTCATCGGTTCTGCTCCTAGGACTTAATCTATCGAAATTCAGTAGCTAATTTCAGTGGCAGTCCTATTACAGGCTCTAAGATATCTGCGAAATCTCTAGCAATAAAAATTTGATTCAACTCGTCTTCTGCCTTCATAGCATCGAATAAAGCATTAACCTCAAAACTAGGGTTTTCTACAGAGTATATAATCCGATCACTACAATCGTGGTGTCTAAGTGATATTTGCCTATCGTGGCAAAATATCCTAGCATCGTATTTACTTAACCGATCCATAGCCAAAATAGTTCCAAATAATACGAAATCAAACACATGCAAACTGCAGACAAACGTATGACCTAACAATTCAAACTCCAGGTGGTCATATCTCATCTAAAGAGTAGCATAATTTCCTGTCGGATTCGCAATCCTTAAGGAAGCAACCAGGTATTAGGGTGCTAGGTTAAGCTTATCTACCAAACAATGAGATATAAAAGAATGCGATACACCAGTATCAAATATAAGTCTAACTGACATACCAAAAATCAAAAACACACCTCCCAACATAGCTTTTTCATTTTCCTCTACTATTGGTCTTGAGGTAGCTGGCTCCAATGCAAACACCTTACCTTTTCCATCCTTCGCTGGCTCCTTGCACTGGTTCTTATAATGTCCAATCTGATCGCAACTGAAACATCTCACTCCTTTCTTGTCAGCTGCTTTCTTTCCTTTGCCTGTCATGAGCATAGTGTCCCTTCTTTTCACACTTATAACAGACTACGTCGGCCTTTCCTTTCTTGGCAGCTCCACTCTTCTAAGCGCCCTTCTTATGGAGAAATTTCATCTTCTGGTTCTGCCTTCCTTGAGCTCCTCCTGCCTTATTATCCTTAAGATAAGCAAGCATATCTTCCCACCTTAAAGACATTTCAACAACTATATCGCATATATCTCTAGTATGCGATATTGTGGCCTTTGCAAGCTCAGGCTTCAACCCATGAATGAACTTCTCGTTCCTTTTAATAACTATATCAACCGTAGCATATCCATATCTTAATATCTCCTCAAATCTGGTTGCATACTCCTCAAACCTTCTCCTAAACTCAGCCAAATCATAGTCTCCTCATTGACCCCCACAGTGATATTGTTCCACCAAACAATGCTACTCCACGTAATTGCCTAAAAGCAAGCCTCTTGTTCTGCTCATCATTAAGCCCCAAATCAGCAAAGATCCTCTCGCAATGATGTAACCAATTCTCTACTTCAATTGTATCCTCATTTCCAGTAAACGGTTTTTGCTCCAAGTCTTGCATAGTCTTTACTCAACACAGCATAATTATTGACCACTGAAGCTCTCTGATTTCCTCCTTCAACATTTCCTCCAACTAATCCAGCAGCAGCTCCTACTTGCATCATGTTGACAAAGAACTAATCACTACTAGAACTACAATATATTTCGACAACTTTTACCAACGGCAAAATACCTACGGTTTCCAACGACATATATTTTTTGGACTTTGTTATGATTAAAATAATTAGCCGTCGCTAGCCATTGGAAATATGTCGTTTGCGGCTGTTGATAGCCGTCAAAAAGTCCCGTGTATCTTCTTCTTTAGGTCGAAGCCCGAACCATTTTGTTTCCTCTCCAAATCGAAAACCATCCTCCACCATTTCCCTTTCCAGCTCCAAGCGATGAATTTTTTCCAAAATCAACTCCAACTTCATCAAATGGAATCTCATCTCCTCCATACCCCTAATCTCCTCTATTTTAGGTATTATCCCTAAACCCTAATTTAATGAATTTGTTAATTTAGGGTTAATTTGTTAGTTTAATTGTTTATATTGTCTCATTGATTATGTAGTATAGTTTATTGAATGTTAGTTTGTTAGTCTGATTTGTTAGTTAGTATAGTTTAATTTGTTAGTTTGTGTGATAAGTAATTAGTGTGTATTGGTTGAATAATTCAGTGCTTTTATGCGTTACTTGGGTTATTTAGTGTGGATGAGCACAATTTAGTTTATGAGTTTTCTAAAATGTCGAAAACGATAATTAATTTTATATACGTACGGTTAGTTAATTAAAGTTTTAAACTGTGCGTATGTGATAAATCATAGTATAGGGTTGTCTGACTTAAGTTAAATGTAATCAATTTAATGTAAATGATGAAAGCCATTTTTTTAAATATAAAATATGTAATATATTTTATTCATAAAACTCTTAGGGTGTTATTTGGCACTGTCTGATGTGGTATTCGTCTTTTGTCAGAACGGACATCAATATTCATCATATACTATATTTGTTGTATTTTTTCCTGTACTGGACAAGTTACAAATACAATAACGTAATTACATCTCGTAAGTCATTTCATTTTAAATGGTTCACAAAATTTCGACAGCGATTCCATTATGTCCCTATGTACACAATCGTGTATGACTCTGGGAACAAAGGGGAAGTGCTATCAAAATTTTATTGAATTGTTTAAAATGAAATGATTTACGAGATATAATTACGTTACTATGTTTGTAGTAGGAAGTATAATGACCCAGCAATAAAGTGTCAATGATCAATCAATATAAAACATTAAACTATAAAGTTGTATTGAAAAATAAATTGTGAATGTGTTTTTAATTTATACCATATTTTTTAATTACAGTAGGAGTGATGATGAATTATGTTATGGGTCAAAGCTGGATGTATCAACAGAGAAGGAAAATTGGAGGCTCAATAAGTGAACATTTTAATAATGGTGTACATGTATTTACTGATTTCGCTTTAAGTAATAATGGAAACGACAAAGAAATCCGTTGTCCATATAGTAGGTGTAAATTGTTGAAGCATTTAATACTAAAAATGGTTAGAGTTCATTTGCATCTATACGGTTTCACGCCAAACTATTTGGTATAGGATCGGCTTAAAGAACTTTTAGCACCTAATCCTGTATAGTCGGAGGAGGAAGGGAGTAATGAAATTATTACGATGAATCTTGTAGAACATATGGTTAAAGATGTAGCAACGTTCCCTATTGCACAGTTTTTTGATGATGATATTAATATTGAAGAAGAACCAAATATTAGAGCAATTTTTTTATGATTTATTGGATTTCGCGAAGAAATATTTCAGGTTCTAGAATCAACGTGCACCCAAAGTATAATCTTATAGAAATAAATCATATGTCACGTTATTACAAGTACGGTCCTTCTATACTTGCCAAACAAGCTCTTCAAGTTTATTACGCTCCATGCCCATCTCTATGAAGAGATAAAGAAGATTGGTTGGCTGTTTTTAAAACAAAGGAAATATTTATATTTGATGGACAGAATATTCCAAACGAACAAGCCTATCAAGCAGATATCAAGGAAAATACTTGAAAAATAGTAACGGACGGTCAAACCATTTTGGACCTCTAAATGATGAATCAAATGTATTAATAGAAGCATTTGAGACTATAAAGGAACAAAACATAGAGTACGAAACGGTGTCTGGACCAGAAAATAACGAGGACTGATTACTTATCAACATATCGAGAGAAGGTAATTTCTGTGTTTATTTATGTTACATTATCTCATTAAAAATGATGTGTTCTTCTAATGATATGTTTAGTCGTAATCTATTTCACATAATCATTTTATGTTTCTGCCATAATGTTTGTTTCATTTAATTAAATGATATATTTATCACATATGATATGTCTTTAATAGATACTGTATATACTATCGTTTTTCCATAGACGCAGCTCGTCCCATGCAGGATCTTTCTCTTCTTCTTAGAGAGGGATGGGTGCGCCTCCACTTGATGATGTCCCCGGCCCATTACAAGAGTCAGCTCCTTCTACGGTCTGGTTGTAAGCCAAAGCCGATGGATTGTAATATTAAATTTATTTCAGGATTAACAATATTTTTCTGCATGATCTATAGTCCTGTTTTATTACATGCTTGTTTCTTTTTAACATAGTGGTTCGAGTTCAAGCCATTAGCCACAGTTCTCTCCATATCTGGACAGGCATATAAATGCAGGATGACTGCCTGCTGGTCTAAATGGAACAAGATACCAGATAAAGTCCGAGAAAGCATTTGGCAGGATTTTTTGGTAAGTAGAAATTTATATTTCGCACTTTCTCTTTGATCATAGATCACTTTATATGCAGTAGACTATTTATAAAATGTATAAATTTCATTTTCTAAATGTCCAGGGTTCGGTCAACCTACAAGAGACCGATGTATCCTTGGTGCAGTGGCACCGGAATAGTAAAATTGCCAAAAATTATAGGGTTACAATGTCTGCAATGAGAAGAGCGGGGAAAAAACACAACTAGATGAGTGCTAGCATTTGGGAGGCTTGGGTCATGGTGGGGGCAATGAGGAGTTCCAGGTAAGTTTACCACATATTAATTACTTTAAATTGTTGCGTGTATTTAATACATAATTTAGAACTGCAATGTTATTTCCAATTGAAATTTGCAGAGGGGGTTAGATAGGAACTCCGCAGATAGAAATAAAAATCCCCTCACACATCGCGGTAGTTCCAAGTCATTCCAGCATCATCACAAGGATTTGGTAAATTTTTATATTCACATTTTTATATTTTAAGTTATAAGTGATTAGTAGATAGTTAATAAACAATAATATATATATATATATATATATATATATATTCATATTTCCCATTTCGTATTGGGATTTTTTTGCTCATACTCATGTCCTGAAATAGACCGATAATTCAGGCTCAGTCGTATACTCATGGGAGCATGATGATAAAGCGACTGTTTCCCATGTAAGTATGGTATAGTTAAATCAAAAGTCATGGATCAGTTGATTAATTAAGTACATATTTATAGATATATTAATTAGTGTTATTTATATCAATGGTCATTTCAACTTTTTATCAATTAGTATAGCGATTAGTCCACTACATTGTATTATGTATTTTGCATTACAACAAAAGTTTCAGGAAGCACAGGGACAGCTGCTGGCTGAGACAGGACGGGATGTGTTGATAGCTAATGAGGATGACATTATTTTTGAGTCTGTCATGGATCCACCATCCCGCAGCAGGCACAATGGATTTGGCAAGCAAGCGGTAATTTTCAAAAACTAAACTAAATTCAAACATTGCATGTTTTTCAATTAAAGTTATGTAAATTACGTTTATGATGTTGGAGGCAGTATAACAATTTAACTATACACACGGGCTAGGACGTCGTAGAAGGCGTATAAGATGGCTCATAATAAAGAAGAAATTACAGCGCTACGAGCCAAGATCGCCGAGCTGCGGGAGCATGATCACCGTCGTGCTGCCCAGACGGAGCAGCTCAACAGCATTTGGCGGAGTATATGAAGCAGCATGGGAGGTTTCCTTCATCGGGTGGTTCTGTAGGGGATGATGATAAGTGATGCTAGGTATGTTCTATTGTGTTTTTGTCTGTATATATATATATATATATATATATATATATATATATATATATATATGCTTCGAGTGGGTGAGGATATGTTTGATACATTTTGATGGATTGTATATTATTTTATGTGGATTTGGATGTTGATTTTGTGGATAATGTTTGGGTTTGGATATGGATTTTATGGATGAAATATTATGTATGCTTATCTATATGATTATTGATTTATATATGCTCGCAATGGAGCTGTTATTAGTATTGATGGATGTGAGGTGGCTGGAAGGTAGCATGTTCAAATTCATAAAAAATTACTCCGATTACCAACGGCTTGTAATGGTTTCCAATGGCTTATAGGTCATAATTTTTCAACGGCTTCCAATGACAATTTCCGACCATTTCTAATGGCGTGGGACGGCTATTTGGTTTTCCAGGATTTCCATGTGGACATTTTGGTCGTTGGAAACGGTCGAAGATTACCATTGGAAGCCGTCGAAAATGTGTCATTGATGCCGATGGAAATCGTTACTAAATCCAACGACTATTTATATGGTTTCCGATGGCTTTCCAATGGCCGTCGACGGCTTTGAGATTCGGAAACCAGCGTTGTTCTTGTAGTGAATACATAGCTCCAATATCAACTTATGGCACTCCAACACCCACATTAGCAGCTTGTGCCTGACCTGCATTCCATCTAGTGTTTGATCTGGCATTTCCATTTGTTGTGGTGCTTCCTTCGCCAACTCTTCCACTCCTAGCATCCATATCTTACATCTGTTAAATTTGCATTCCATTTTTTGTAAGATACAAAAGAATAGCCTAAGAGAGATAGGAGAATAGAGATAAAGCATATACTACAATAGCATTATTCCATATCCCGATATTTTCTCTAATTCCTTAGGATTCTGTTTTCAAAAATAATTTTAAGTTTGAAGTTCTTTCATGAGCTTTCATAAACCTATGCTCTAATAACAAGTTGTAACATCCCCTCTTTTGAGACCCAAAGCTAAGCGCTATAGACGCTGCAGTCATCCATGGTATTAACTTCCGATGATAAAATATGGTAATGTTAATAGTATCCACAATATTAGAAGCATATGAATATGAAAAAACCAGCACAGATTAAACAACTTATCTAATTACATTTCAAATCAATATTTCACATTTGTTTACATAATCTCATAATCGATTCCCAGGTTTTGATTAAATATAATTATTACAAATTATGCCAAGAGTGACATATGAAGATGCTTCCTTGGATAATTAGTATACTAAATTAACAATCAGTCTTAATACCACACAACGAAAATGAAACTAAATAGCTCCTATATAGCTAGCTTTGCCTCTTGCACGTTTTTGTAAGCTTATTCGTCTAACCCACTAAACCTATAAAACCTTAACTCTCAATCTACTCAAATCATATTTTAAGCATTCGAGAGTTTCAAGGGGAAAACATAAACTTCGACTCAGACATAAAGCCTTGTATGAATAATATTATACATCTCGGTTAACTGATACTAAGTGAGACGACGCCGCTTACCGGAATGAGTTTTCCCTTACTAATATCCCTTTTCAAAACATATCTTTTTCCAATCAAAATCCTATAACCAACTGATTAAAGCAAGAATAGCAATACAAAAAATGCATATAAATCAGGTAATCAATGGACTATCTGTCCCAAAAATATAGTTTTGTTTGGCTAACTATTAACCATTGGCTGATTCGGGCCTACTAGACATAATCAATTAACTAAAATCTGTTAGACACGCTTCTAGGCTGATTGCCCTTTACTATCTTCTTACAGAGTCAACTCACTACACCAAAATAGCCATTTTGCAACGGCTTTGAGCCATTGCAAAAGAATTTTGCAATGGCTTTGAGCCGTTGCAAAATAAGCAGTGGTAAAAATATAACAATGGCTTAAAGCCGTTGTAAATTTATGTTTTAGAACGGCTATTAACCGTTGCTAAATTTAATTTTGTAACGGCTGGAAGCCGTTGTAAAGTCATATTGGGCAACTTTGTTAATTCTATTTTGTAACGGCTCAAAACCGTTGCGAATTGTAATATTATTATTTTTTAAAAATGCATTGCTTTTCCTAACCCCATATAGTAACATTCATTTCATTATCATACTCAATATAAACATTTGCAAATTTAACATAATATCGTAAAAGAAAGATCATTAATTAAACTAAATTTTTTTCGCAGATTCAACACAAAACCAAACATAACAAATCTTTTAATTACAATGTTCAACAACAATACATAACACTACATAGTTCAACAGCAGCAGCAATACATAACACCACAAAGTTCAACAGCAGCAACAACTAGTATTACATACTAATATTACAGAAAAACAAGAAAATCGTATATCAAAAAGTGTTTTTTCAAGCCAACTTATATTACAGAAGAACTCACAAAACCATAACTACCTCTCATTCCTCACTTCAGGCTAATCTTTTTCTCTATGTCGTCTGCATTATGAACTAACATGGAATTAGTTAAAGCATAAAGGCAAGTACAAATAAAGTAATGGGAGTGCAAGAGTGAGAGTGCTAAAGCTACATTAATCAGAAACAATTTTGTTTGGCTTCTTCTACAAACTATTTACTATCATACTGCACTTCCAAACATCATCAACCATCTACACTTCGTCACTGTGCTTCTTCTACAAATTCACAATACAAGCCAATCACTACAAGCATACAAACATTCCATTTAGCCATACAACATAGTTGTGCACACATACAACACACTGCTGAACTATCCACCCTCCTTACCACATTAAACTGTTGCATAGCCTACAACCACACTGCCAACATACAACCACCCATGTTCACCCCGTCAAGTGCAACAACCATCAACACTCCCATTTACACACTTTAACACTATCAACGGCACTTCACTGACACAAAACTGCCATCAATCAATCTACTGCCTGCCTCCCTGCCAGGGTGCACAACTCCTTTCTCTTCTGCCTGCCACCAATATAACTGTCATCAAGAAATCTGTTACCCCTTACATTCTCCTCTCCCCCAAACAATAGCAACAAATCTACTTCACCACCCTACTTCATCAATTACGACAACAGCCCATACTCTGCAAAACTGCTGCAATTTTTGCAACAACAAATTTCTTCCACCATACAAAACAGCTCTACACATACAAGGACCAAGTACTTATCACTGCTCTACAGTAACTGTTTTCCCACACTGCCTTCTCTGATGCATAACAAACCCACACAACCTCCCACTTCAACAACTTGTACCCCTTCATTCCCTGCATACGACCATCCATCAAACTCATTTCAGTGCTATACAACATCGGTGCCTAACACCATTCCATTTATCACTTCCACTGACAATCAGTGCCAAATATACTAACATCATTACCGTAAAACTTCATTGCTGCTTCCATACGACCAAAAGCAAGAAAATCAAATAAGAATGAGACGAGGAGATGTCACGAACACAAGCACAAGCATTTATTTATATCCAGCTATCTATTACATAAGAGCTTGCGCGTATTTTGTCTGAACGAGCAAATGGATAAAAAAATTGCATTTCATCGTTGCAAAATTTTGTGTACTTGATTAAAACTAATGTTTTTCTTCAGACATCATGCTATTGTTCATCTTTCTCAGTATATAGCATACAATTGTCTTTTTGATAATAGTTTATTTCTCTGCCCATTTGCTTCTTTTTACAACTGTAGTGAGTAATTACTATTTTACTTTACATCCACATAATGCAATACTGGTATTAACAATTTACGTAAAAAAAATTAATGGCTCTACATTAAACATGTAAACCACATGCCTTCTGCGAATTGCTTTATTGGCGTTGGTTCATATTTTCATATTCCTAGATATGTGCACGTGATATTATAACTTATATTCAAAAGGTTAATACCCATGCCATACATCTGGGCTTCATACTAGTATGCACACATAAATCACCATTAGTTTATATTTTCTATGAAGTTCAAGCTAGGGCACCACCCGTGCAAACCACGTCTAAGGTAAACTGTTAAAAGCCTGAGGGATACTGCTAACACCTCACAGTATAAAAGGGATTGAATTATTATCAACTACTAAACATATACCAAATTATGATTTACATTATCTCACTTGAACCTATTCAATTCGTTGCTTTAGTACTACTTCACATACATCCCACCATTGCCCATCATTCTCACTGCCTCCTCACCGCCTTTAGCATTCCACTTCTTCTTGCCATAAACCTGACTACTCCACAACATCACAACATCACAACCACTTCAATCATGTCTTGGAGATGTAGGTGCGTAGTATGTATGTGTAGATGGGCAGAAATGAAGAATGATGTGAATTGCTGGTACAGTATGTATTGTGTGATGTGCAGGTGGTTAGAAATGAAGAGTGATGGTGCAGATTTTGTGTTTATGTCATAATCAAAGTTATTAATGAGAAAGTAGAATATTACTATGTTGATCAAAAATAATTTTTTGTGACCAAATAGTAGAATATTACTGTGTTGATAAGAAACAGTTTACAACGAACAAAGATAAGTTTAAATTGACAAAAATCAGACTATTACCTGATCTTGCGTCTAAAGATATCGAATTGAAATCTTTGGATGACACACAAAACCACCAATTTCAACTTCACCAAAGGTCGTAGCAAGTTGATGATTTTGTTTGGCTGTATTCTCATCTGGTAGTAATATGTTGTCCACAACCAACTTCTCGTGTGTTGGAGGTACAGGCTTCCCATGTATAACGGATGTTGTCGAATCTCTGCATACAAAACCTGTTGCAATGACCTCTAGATCAAAGTTTAGGATTTCACATTTTTGATTTGCCGAACCAGACGAACTCAATGGATTATTAACTTCATTGTTCAACAATTTTCCAACAAATCGTGCCCCACTTCCTCCTTCATTGAAAGGAATGTCTAGTATGTGTTTTCCGTTATCCATATATCCTTGAACAAGTCGACCAACGACTTCAGTGTACCCTCCATATTGTCCATCCTAGATTTCAAGTCTTCTGAGTCCACTTTGGTCGTTTTGATTTGTTTACGTGCAATAGTAGAAGCCTTGACTTGTGTTCTTGATATCTTGGTTCCAATACTGCGAGTCCGGCCCCTCGTATCCTTGCCAAACACTTATGACAATATGTCTTCATCCAAGGGCAAATCTTCTTCATCGTTATCATTGATTGTTTCCTTCACTTTTGCAATTTTACTCTAAAATATGATAATACTTGAGATATTACTATTAATTGATAGGTCACTAATCTAAAATAGTAGACTGACAAAACATGTAAACATATATGTCATAAGCAATCATTATTAATTTATCATCTAAAACAATAGATTATTTAACTTATGAAGTAGGAAGAAGTCGAAACTGGTATGTTACCATCCCTTTTTGTGTGAGTTTTCTCCCCTACTTGACGACGTGTGATTTCTTTTCCTGGATTTTCACTGGCCTGCAACCAAAAAGGAAACAATTGATTATGTTAGTTCAACATTTGAATTTCCAACTGAGGCACTACAATATTACTGCTAGTTCAATACTACAAAAATTACATGTGTTTCTTTAGTTATCTTTTAAAGTCTTAATTTGATTCAGACCATCAAATACTGTAAAGGCATGCAAATTATTAAGAACTTTGAATAAATATACTACCACTTTTGAGACATGCAATTTTAATTTTGGTTAGATTTGGATCCATAATGGAGTAGCAGTTTGTTTTTGAAACAAGATACGATCATAAACCGCCTGCTTTATGCATATGATCTGCATGTTTTTGAAACAAGATACAATGCCATCACCATGAATCAGATAATGAAGTAACTTAAAGAACGTGTATGAATAAGCAGAAATCTAAGTTATTTTTCAGCAAAGTTGTGTTAATGAAACAAGAAATAGCAAATAGTTTAGCAGTCAACACAGCTACTATCCTCACACTCATTCATAATCTACTTTGCTATGACTTTGACATGTCGGACACATGAGTCATTAACGTGGAAGATTTTGGTGCCAAAGGTGATGGAGTAACACTGGACAATAAGGTAATTAAGCCATACATTTCTGATATAAATGTGTAATTGAAAATCCAAAAGATCAGTGCAATTTATGTGATAGAGATGCTAATAGTGATTTTTTTCATGGTATTAAATGATACAGTAGAGTAGAAAATCAATTTCCAACCAAAAATATTGTTTTACATAATTTCAGATGTATGCAACTGTAAACATATGTAAAAACCAGATTTAGAAGTTATACATGCGCCTTGGATATGATTCTAGTGTCGATATGATTTTACACAGAATTGTGTACATTTCATCAGGTTTTACTTATGCTGACTTTTTACACAGAATCGTGTACATTTAATTTTAAGTGCTTTAGGAATTGTGCTGATTACAATATTTTCCATAGCGCATGCAATGCATATCCTCATAGATTAAGAAGCTTAATCAGTTATAAAGCAAACTACCAATAAAATATTAATCAACTGTCATTGAAATTTAGAGCAAACGGTACAAACCAATAATATTTAATAAAAAAGATGAAATAAACGTACCATTTTATGTTCTACTACGGCGTGACTTATACGACCTGTGTGATGACCATAATTGTATAATGATTTGTTTTTGTGCCTACATCTCTTATTTCACGTGCACTGGGTTTTGCTTCGTTTTTCGAGAAACCATCCCAATCTTCTTGGCTGATTTTTGGAGGACAATCGTTCCTCCTCTCTTCATCATTATCAAATTTGTCATAGTAGCTTGTCCGAAATTCGCTTCTGTATCTCCTAAATGACTCGCACATTTTTTTAAAAATAAAACTCTTTTGCATCTGACTCTAGTTCAAAAAAAGTCTGTGAAAATTAAGAATTGCTTGCTTAAAAAAAGCAATGTGGCAAAATATAATAACAGAGAAAACTGAAGTTGATATATTTTAATTACCTATAATTTAGCCCAAACGTCATCCTTAAATTTTTTGGGTACTTTATCCTACAGATTAGCACATGCATTCGTACCAATTTACCAACTCGACTGCCTATTTTTCCAGCATTATCTGAAATTGGAGCACCAAATACGTTTGTCTCAACTTTCTCCAACTGTGTAGATTATGACTACGTTATTGAATGGATTGACGCTTCTACGGCTTCTGACATTGTTACTCTCTTTTATAGCACTATCAGCACCTCCGTGCATATATAACATTTTTTTCATTTATAGGTGTATATATTTATTGCATTGTTATGTATTTGGAATAACAAAAAAGGTTTATCAAAAAGAGAACAATTCAAGCTTAGCAAGTGCCAAGTATATAACAATGAACAGATTTTGTTGATAAACCAAATATGTAACCAAGTATTTAAATGAACAGATTTTGCAAATAAATGTAATGGGTGATGAATTTTTTTTATGAAATGGAGAAATGCAGAAATTGCAGAGATGTAATGTTTGTTCCCTACTTTTTATTTAATAAACTGATTTGAAGTCATTCAAGTAGCAGTCCTTTAAAATAGGAAGGAAATAATGTAATCTTAATTTCTACTATTAAACATGTACACACATATATAAATAGAATGTTAACAATGATACTTGGTGCATTATTAATCCAACAATTACTAACAGGGTGTGTTTGTTGGCAACAAGACCTTCTTTACTGATCAAAAATAAATGATTACAATAATGTTAAAATGTCTGCAATTTGAGTTTTTAGAACCTCCAGTGCAATTCAGTAAGTGCTATCCTAAAATTTAATACAGCTTTTAAATGACAATCCTTGCATGAATTACTAAATCATAGTGATAATCAAGTTTAGATACATTTTTATTATCACTAAATTATACATTTTAGTTTCATATTTTTTTTCCTAAATCCAAGTAAATTATCGACAAGACGAACACATACAACGAGCAATATAACATATATCAACATGCATAAGAATATATCTAAACACAACAATTCAATGTATTGATTTTCATTGTTGATTTTCAATATTCTTATTCATATTGCATCAAAGATAGTTTTTTATTCACAATGGTTGCATTTGGATATATTTCCTAGCTTCATGCTAAATATGGCACTATTCTTGCTATACTTTTGTATATAAGCTTTGATTTTGGTTGTGTTTCTTAACAAACTTTTTATTATGCATTCAAGGATAACTTCACAAGTTATTGGATTGATCGCAACATGATGACAATGGATATTGCTATAAAAAGTTACAAATTCGTAAACAATTAGATAGCAAGTACCTTACTCAGGTCAGTTCAATACTTTAGGTTAATTTCAAAATACGATTGCAGATCAAGGAATTCCTTGCAGACAATGACTGGAAATGTGTTTATTTAAATCCAGAAAAATTTAAATTTGAAACTAAAGAAAAAGAAAGTGGATTTGAATTGACCATAATTAATATATTCATGCTATTTTGAGCATATAATTGTAAATTCAGTCACGCTTGAAATTCAACTCAATTCAATTAAGAAATACATCCTATATTAATATATGCATTTGGTAAGGTCTTCTTTTTTTTGTTATCTTCAAAAACTGATTGATAAGCAGTAGGAAACTCAATGTCATCAACGTTTGTAGTCAACCATTTTGGTGTGTGCAAAACCACAAACCATCCGGTATTTTTTAAGTCTTTTGAGTAGAACACTTGACTCGCTTCCGATGCAAGAATAAATGGCTCATCAGTCACTCGATCTTTGGTCTTTAATTTCTCTAAGTTAACTGTGATCAAGTTTGAAACGGGATCAATCTTACAACCATTGACCTTGTGTTCGACCTTTACCCAATCACAATAAAAAACTGTTTGTTTAAAGTCGATGTGATCCAACTCAATTATCTCCTGGACAACTCCGTAATACATTGTGTCCGCTTCCTTATAATTTTTATCCTTCCCACTCGCTCTAAATTCTGTAATTGCTCCCATACGTACACCGCTGTCTTGTGTTACCATCCGCTCTTCGTAACTTTTTAGGGAAATTGTAAATCCATTCACTTGGTCTTCATATAACTACGCGCCTTGAACTTTGGCCCATTCACCAGCCGCCAAAGAGTTGAGTCAACATCGTCGGTCTTCACCAACTAAAAAATAAAATCAAAAGTGCATTCATGAAGGTGTATGATATTCTTACGTACACATGAAATAATTAATAAGATGTAATATATACCTCGCCACGTAACCATAGAGTAAAACTTTGACAAGCTTCCACGGATGTAACCCCACTTCGAGGTTGAGATTTAGTACTTTTCACATAGATGTTATACCTTATGCGACATACACGTTTTCAAAACATATATATGAGTTGATTTACAATAATGTGAATTCAAGAGTTATTCGTGAACTTACTTCTCCCATTTATCCAATCCATCGTACTTATTAAGGACTCATCTACGAACTTGTTCAAACTGCACTTGGGTTAAGGTTATATCTTTACCATTACCTAAAGGCATCTCACTAGCAAACTCATCATCCTCGTCTAAAAATGTCTCACGAGTATGTTTATGAGTGCCATCACCTCCTTCCGGCATATACTCCATGCAGTAAAGACTAGCTTCTTGTACGATATATCCTTCTGCAATACATCCTTCAATATATCTTTTGTTGCGCACATATCCTTTAAATGTTTTCATTAACCTATGAAGGTAATCAATTATAAATAACCAGCAGCTATTTAAACTGAATGATGATGAACAAAACTGAAATTAGTAATTTACCGTTCAAAAGGATACATCCACCTATATCTAACAGGACCGCAAATCAATGCTTTATCGGCTAAATGAACCATAAGATGGATGCTGATATCAAAAAAAGAAGGTGGAAAATGTTTTTCAAACACACACATTGCTTCCACCAAACTAGCCTTTGCTTTTAAAAGATGTTCCCTGTTGATCACCTTTGAGCATAAAATGTTGAAGAATAGACTTATACGATGTATAACATTACGTAGATCCTTATGTTGTGGATAAGAATGTTGAAGCAATACCGAAAGTAATTATTGCATTATGACGTGGTTGTCATGCGATTTCATATTTGTTAGTTCAGGAGGATTGATGTTCACATTATTGTGGAAGTTGGAAGAGAATTTGCTAGGCACTTTCAGGCTTTTCAATGTGGTGCAAAATTGTAACTTCTCTTCTTTGCTCAAGATGAAAGTTGCCTCTGGTATGGTTATTTTATTTATTTCAGGGTCTTCCATCACCCATAATTTTTATTTTATACCCATGGTTTTCAAATCCTTGTGTGCGTTGATGCCGTCTTTTGACTTGTCTTTATGATCCATGATTGTGCTAATGAGATGCTCAGTGACATTCTTCTCTGTATGCATAACATCAACATTATGTCGGACCAAATTTGCTTTCCAATATGGCAAATCAAAGAGGATGGACCTCCTATACCATGCCTGAACATTGGCAAGTTCTTCTTCATCGGTTTTCTTTTTTCGTTTTCAACCAATTTCCAATTTTTTTACCAACTTTCATCTTGATATTCGCTACCTTCTCTTCAACTTTATAACTATTTAATGGCCATGGAGGACGACGATATTCTTGTTTGTTATTAAAGTTTGTTTTTTCGTCTCGAAACTTGTGTTTGGAAGGAAGAAATCTTCGATGTCCCATGTAACACATCTTCTTACTTTCAGGAAGGTAACAAGAACAAGTGTCTTCCCCACACATAGGACATGCAAAATATCCATGAGTTGTGCACCCCGATAAAGCCGCAAGTGCAGGATGATCATGAATTTTTCACAATACCCTAGCTCTCATTGTGAACTCAGATTTATTATATGAGTCAAATGCAATGACTCCTTCCCATAACTTCTTAAACTCATCTACCAATGGTTGCAAATAAACATCAACATCCTTTCCTGGTTGTTTTGGCTTAGAAATCAACAATGTCAATATTGAAAACTCTCTTTTCATGCACATCGATGGAGAAAGATTATATGGTACTATAATTACTGGCCAGCAACTGTAACCGTTAGCTAGAGATGCATGTGGTTTGAAACCATCCGTTGCTATTCCAAGTGTGACATTCTGTGGTTCAACAACAAGCGTTTTATCAAAAGAATCTGCTGCTCGCCATTGAGAAGTGTCATAAGGGTGATGCATTACAGATGAATCAGACTTGGCACGGCCATGCCAAGTCATAGCATCTGTTATCCATGATATAGTATACAATCTCCTCAATCTAGAAATTAAAGGGTAGTGTCTCAACGTCTTTTGGGGTATTTTGGTGGCTTTTATCTTATATCTTGGCTCATTGCAAATTGGACAAGAGACTATGTTTGCATTATCTTTCCAGTATAAAATGCAGTCATTAATGCATGCATCATAAGTTTTGTAATCCATCCCAACTTGTTTAATCATCTTGTTCATGTCAGAGTACTTTGTTGGTAGTTGTGATGACCCGGAATTTTGGACAATTCAAATTGGAATATTTAATTGATTTTTAATATTTAAATTTTTTTAACTTGAATTCAATATTATTATTATTTAGCAATTCATTTATTGGATTTAATTAACTGAAATTGGGAAAATTGTCGAATCTTCTATTTTAAGCCTGCTAAAAATAATTTAAAGGCTTGTAAAATTTATATTGATAATACTAAAGATTTTAAAAGTGTTAAAAGTGAATTTGGAAATGTTTTGTTAAGATTTGAAATTTTATCGTTTAAATCAATATTTAAAAATAGCCTTCTGAGGCACAGTCTCGGAATTCGACAAAACTAATTCCATTGGATCCGTAATATAGAATTATTGTTGGATTTCAATTTTCGTAGTGTTTGGAGTTGTTGTGTGAGCGTCGATATATAAACGTGCTTATATCAGAAATTTAATATAATAACTGGATTCAAAAAGCTATCTTCTCCATACGGTCGAATTAGGACTCGAAACCTTTTCCATTGCGTCCGGAATAGGGGTATAACGTTATGAACGTCTGGCAGCATGCCTCAATGGGATGTCTAGATTTTAAGCTTTGAATTTAAAACAATTTTAAATTTAAATTTTAAATCAAAATAGTTTTTATTTTATTTATTGGTCATTTCCCAGCCGCATTTACTTCACATCAGATCTTTTACTTCCCATTTCAAATTACTGTTGCTTGTTGATTAGAGCATGCTAGTATCTAATCCTGTCTCCCATTTTCTTTTAAGAGCACGCTATCCTTATCTTCCATCACACGCTTCTCGTTCCTTTTAAAATTGCATGTTCCTCTCTCGTTATTCAATTGAGAAAAAAATAAAACCCCATTCCATTCATTATTGAATGAACCAAGGAAATGAACCCAGGCAAAATACAAGAAAAAAGAAATGGATTTCGATCGCGAATGCTCGCGTGGATCGCAAGCCAGTGAGGCCCACGTCTTCGTTCGAAGGAGAGTCGCTCGTGATGGAGTGGCGACGAGGAGGTGATGGTGCGAGAGGCTAGGGTTTATGAGGCTTCAGGAAGGCATGCTCGCGCACGCGATAAAAGGGGTGTCTAAGGCGAGGCGATTTGGGAGATAGCGATGGCGACTTCCTCCTTAACTTTCCTAGCTAATTCGATCTGCGGCTGTTATCGTGCATGTGTGGATTAGAGGGGGTCGATGACTTCAGTTTCGCTTTAGGGTAGAGGTGGTTTCGAAGGCATGGGAAGGTGCTCTCTGCTCGCGGTGGGGTTTCATGCTCGAGGCCTGGTTTGCATCTTCCGGTAAGGTATAAGATTTATAATTTGGACAGATCTATTATAGTTCATAGATATAGCATTTCATCCTTTATTTAAATTAAAAAGGAGATGAAATTCATGTTTGCCTTGCTTTTTAATTTTTAACATATGTAAACAGAAACATAAAATAGATTAAGGGTTTTGAAATATATATATATATATATATATATATATATATAAGCTTATAATTAGCTTATAAACTGTTAGGAAGTAAAATTGTTTTCTGTTGAAGTAGTTAACTATTTCAAACACCCTAAATTCAATGTTACTTAACTTTATAAACTAGGACGTAAATTTATTGATTTATTATTCCAATTAACGGTAAAGTACTTTCAAAGTTTTGGTAAGGCTATGAACCTAAATTTTAAATGAAAAGGGACTTTTTTTATGGTCGTTTAAACTCATGGCTAATGTTAATAAATCCGGATATCTTATTTTAAGGTTTTAAAAGGGGGATTATCAATTGAATAAAATTGTTAGTTAATTAAATAATTAATAATAAGTGATTATTCAATTAGTTCATAAATCATCTAATGTTTATACAAGGTTTTAAATCACGGAAGCAAGTCAGTTTGGAATGGATTACAAACAGCAAAATAAAAGGTGAGTTAATCTCACTCATTTGGTTGTTATTTAAATTTAAATGGTTAAATTTAAACAATTAGTTGATTGTTTTGATTGGATGTGCTACATTATATATATAGTAATATATATAGTATATATTGGAATGATTGTTTTCCCGCATTATATAGCGGATGAGACCCTATGCGCCGCATAATAGCGGATGATATTATATTAATCTCATATACCGCGATATTCCACCTCGAAGTGGAATTGCTATTGTGCTAACATCTGTGAATTCAGGAAAATAGGTTGGAGGGATCCAACTGGATTCCTCAATAATTATTTAGATTGTTTAATATTCTGTGATATGGTTTATGTGATAATCTGTGATAGATTATATTGGTAATTAAAATGTTGGATGTTAGGGTTTGATTGAATATATTTGGATATACTGAGTTATCAAAAATGTATAGATTTGGATTTTTGGATGAAAATAAAAGAGAGAATTTTAAGTAAATAATTATTGAAATTTAGATAAATTAAAGAATGAAATGGAAAAGTGATTTTAAAATTCCAATGAATAAATTCTAAGTATGGGAAATCTCATTTTTGAATAAACGGAAATAAATGAATTTTAAAAGCTAAGTGATGTTAATTAAAGGAATAATAGATTATTTCTAAAAGTTCAAGATTTTAAATTGTTAAGGAAGGAGTAATGGAAGGAACTTGAAATAAATATAAAATTTGTAGTTTCAAGTTAAATAAGATTTTACAACCTAATTAAGAAGTTGAATCTGGAATAATAAAAGTAACGGATTTTAAAATGAAATTGTATAAGTAAAGAATTTATTTTAAATGGAGTTAATTTTGGAAATCAATTTGAAAATTGATTAAGTGTATGAAACTGGGATTTTAAAAGGAAGATGAGACTATGGGATTTATAAACTGGGTTTATAAAAGTAAAGTATTATTTCAATGGATATTTGGAGGAATAAATTCACGATGGAAAGTTATTAAAGGAACGAGAAGTTTTGTTTAAAAATAAATAGTGATTTATTTTTAAAGGATGTGAAAAGAAGTATATTTCCCTGAATAACCAAGTACGTTTCAAACTAAATTTTTAAAAGTTTTAATGTCGTTTTAAAAAGCATGTTTTAGAAAACTTATCATTTCTAAACATTTAAATTCTAAAGTAAGTATTTTCTTTTAATCTATTATAGTAGTAATTATTTAAAAGTGACTTGGTATTTATTTTTAAAGAGAAAATCTAGTTTTATAATTTTTAAAGTAGCTTCATTTTAAATATTCCTAATATATATATTTTCAATAAAGTATTGAAATATTTTTCCATCTAAATGTTAATATATATTTTATAATAAAGTGTTTTAAAGTTATTTCAAAAATCTAAAGCTTTGTACTTGGTATTTTCAGTGGAAATAAATATTTGGGAATTTATTCCATAAGAAGAGTGCGGGTTGAAAACTGTTTTCAAATGGGTTAAAAATGGACATATATCTTGCGAAGATATTTTGAGGTTAATAAATAATTTGGGAAATTATTTATGATTGATGGATGTTTTTGAATGTTAATTGATAGTTAAATAACCGACTATCAATATTGGCCAAATGCGCTGGTCGTTTCGAAGAGACCGGGATCAGGATTAATTTCTCGAAAACCACTTCGATCCGGTTTGTACGTTTTCGTGGAAAAACGAGTTCGGAATCGAAGATGGAGCAGTGAAGTGCAAGGGCTAGCCGCTACTAATCCTGAGGATGTTTCCAAAATGGATGTAGTAGGAATAGTGCCTTTGGTTCCGTTCGTACCCGGGACGTACTTGTATGGATGAATGCTTTCAGAGCATCGACAGGTGGACGATGGGCATTCTAAGTGAAACGTTCTAAAAAGGTAACGCTTGGCCTCAAGCCTCATCAACTGGGAATGGCTGAAAATCAGGGGTTATGCAGCAAGGCTTTGTGGGTAGCATCCATTTTGGGTAAGGTCATCCCTATCCAGATGTCCCTTTATTTCGGCTTAGAGGTGCGGTTGTTGATCCCAACCATGGGGTGATCTTACTCGGGATTATCCAGTAAGGGTAGTCCCGGTCTTGTGTTGTAGGGGGTCGGGAGTGATCCTTGGTATGCTGATCTAGACCAGGTACCATGACAGGTGGTACCCCAGTGCCTAGTCATTAGTTGAAAATCCATTTTCCCTACATGCCCGTACGGTTTTGATTATGCCCAACTATTGCTGAAACGTGAGATGCAAGCATTTCAGCTAGATTCTATTTTACTTTCTTTAGGCCCTATTATAATATTAGAGAATTTTAATAAAAAGTGTTTTGGCCATCGTAAGGTAAAAACCCGACATGTTTATTTGTGGTGTGGTCTTATGAGATGCTTTTGTTTTCAAAGGATTTTGAAACTTTAATAGTCAATTTGAGTGTGGTTTTCTCACGCTGGCATTCCAGAGTGACTCGGGTGTTATTTAACTATAATGCTCGGGTCAGATCGAGTATTATAGGATACAGGATATGATGCTGTGGAGCTAAGGAGACGAGCTAGATGGCGATACATACTTTCATACTTTATTATTATTCCGCTGTGTACTCAGTTTTAAGGACAAGTTTATATGACTGTCCAGTTGAATGTTATTGATGTTGTTGAACTCTGATGATGTATTCTGGTGATGTATGTATAAAATAGATATAGTTTTCTTTTGTGTAAAGATCTGTTATTATCTATTATATTATATTCTATTCCGCTGCGATGGTAAGATTCTGATGTTGTTTTCTATTTTCTTCTTCTACCTCTTCTTCTTTTACCCTAATGATTCAGTATTTCAAGCGTCGAAAAATCAGGTCGTTGCATTTGGTATCAGAGCTGAAAGGTTAAGTGAGAACCTTGGCTCTATTGGGAACTACTCATTTGAGCGTATTAATAGATATGAGCGCGTGTTTGTTAGTGGATATAAAAATGGTTTTATATTGTGTTGACTGATTTATTGAGTGGCATATGAACCTTCGTCGACACAGTCTGGACAACTGTATCGAAGGGGTTACTAAACACTTAAATAGGAAAATTTGGCACAATATTGTTTTCGAAAGCGGGTAAACGAAATAATTGTGCCTAAAAAATATTTTGATATAAAGGAAATATTTTCTTAAATTGTTATATAACTTGGATGTTTGGATGATAATATCTTAAACAAATTAGATTATAAACAAATTGAAATGACTTGTGTAACCAAATGACAAAAAACAAAATGGTATGAGCATGAATTATACAAATGAATTATAGTTAAAATTTGATTTAAGTCAAAATTTGAAAATTTAAAACCCCGGAGATTTTCGAAGTATTTTTCGAAGTATTTTGAAGATAAATAATAGTGTTTTAAAAAGTATTTCTAAAAGGAAATTGTTTCAAATAAATTTTGGAAGGGATATAGCATTGAATTCACTTCAGTCGCTGGAAAATAACTTCGGTGATGA
The DNA here is from genome assembly GCA_030765085.1 of Allium cepa. Lineage (NCBI taxonomy): Eukaryota > Viridiplantae > Streptophyta > Magnoliopsida > Asparagales > Amaryllidaceae > Allium > Allium cepa. Next base: position 734,540,813 of record CM060931.1, read on the forward strand.
CCACAGCATAATCGATGTTCATTTTCGAGTTTCTAAGTGACGGATTGTTGCCAAATTGATTTGTTCAGAAAAGCTAGTTTGTTTTTGAAAATTTCAAAGGAAATTTGTTGGGAATAAAAAAAAGGATTGGTTTAAAATTTTGAAAATTGTGATTTTGATATAATGGTGATTTCAAAATGATTTGAAACCAAAAGCCGTGTGTTTAAATATTCTGATGAGATAGGTATAAGCTTATAAATTGAGATGATTTTTAAATCAGGAAGGAAATCCGAGCTTTGAATGTTGGAATTTAAAATTTAAAGTGAAACGTTAAAAATGAATTTAACTTGGATTGAGGAAGAAAATTGAATCGAATTGAATTAAATAAATTTGAGTTAAAATAAAATCGAATTGGAATAAAACTCAGTTGAGTTATGGGTGATATTGAATGGAATTAGATCCTTACTTAAATAAACGAAAATAAATTGGATAAGAATTGGATTAGAATAAATGAATTAGAATAACTTATAAAAGAATTAAAAATCCATGGAATAAAAATATGCTTGGGTTATAAATAAGCGAAAAATCTTGAGTTAAAAATAAAGATGAATATATTCAAGCCTAGAATGAATGGAAGTGTGTAAAATAATAAGTTGTGACTTATAAAATTGAAAAGTGGAATAGAAAACCCAAAATAAATATTGTTTGATGTTTTGGAAGAAAAAAATAAAACAAAAATCCAAACTTGAATTATAAAATAAATTGTACTTAAGAAAATTAAATGAAGATATTTTGAGATAAAAAATCAAGCATTGAATTATAAATAGGGGGAGAACTAAATAGATAATAAATTAGTTAATGAAATATGTAAATGGAATTTAATGTAGTTACAGAGAAGCTGAATTGTAAGCTAATAATGAAGTTTGGAAATAAAACTCAAGTTATAAATCAAATTCGACTAGAATCGTTAGTGAAGTAAATAAATTGAAAATGGCCTTGCAATCAATTAAATGAATTGAATCTAGAAATTTAAAATTTATACGAAACAGATGAACTAATCAAATAAATTTGTAGTTTGAAATGAGATTTGATTGAAACAGAATCAAGTTAAATTGAAAAGGAAAATTTATTTGCAAAATGGAAATGAGCTTATGTATGAAATTTGAATAATTTGAAATAAATTAATTTAAGTTTAAAATTAGTTGAAGCTTGGCTTCGAGTAAGGGTAAAAGTCCATTAAATAAAAGCTTGGGTAAATTTAAATTGGGGAATGGTTATTAATATATAAGCATGGAATGGCTCAAGCTTAATAAAATGGTCTCAAATGAAATGAAGGCAAATATGGAATGAAACGTAAATGAATGGATCGTGAATAAAATTGAAAATGGATAAAATTGAAATAGAATGTGTCGAGCTAAATAAAATGGTTGTGAATGAATTAAAATAGAAGGAATTAAATAATAAATTGAGTTGGAATCAATTTAAAATGGTTATAAGCTTAAGTAATTGTTATTCGCATGAATAACATCAAATTTGCACAGAAAATTAGCCATTTTATCGTAAACAAAAGTAAATGTATTAACAGGGGTGGATAGAATTGAATTTTTTAAATCAATAGGGATAATATGGGTTTGTTTAAAATTAAAAATGAATTGAATGTAAGCAAGTGAGTTGTAGACCATTCAAATTGATTGAAAATGGTATATGAATTAATTGAAAACAGTTGAATTAGTGTTAAAACTATATAAATTGCTTACGGAAAGTGTTTAGTGTGCATTGCCTTTAGAATTCATGTGTTTAACTTTTGCAAATAAGTGAAATGTTGTTAAACTTCATATATATGGCACTTACATGTTTGAATTGAGTAAGTCCAGGTACCGGGAAGCCGTTTGGCTGGATTTTGGGCACGCTAAAGGTACGCCTACGTAATAAAAATAGGAAATACGAACTGTTTTTGTTTTTTCGACTGGGTGGGTCGATGTATATATGTTTATATCTCTTGTCAAATTGCAAAATCTCCTCCATACAAAGGAGACTCTGCCAAAAAGTTTCGAAAATTTTTGGGAGTTGGAAATTTTTTTGAAAATTTTTGGAAAATTTTTGTTAGCGACAAAACGATTTCAAATTGTAAGTTGAAATAAATTAGTGGATGAAACTAATTTAAAATAATGATGTGAATCAGTTATAAATGGAAGATAAAATTCAATATTCAGAGTTGAATTCATATGGAAATGGGAAAAACTAATTTGAATGGAAATAGATATGAAAACTTTTGTAAGGAAATGTATAAAATGATTTTAAAAGATATGATTGGATATTATTGCTAAGTAGGATATGCAGGTATTATAAAGGGAAGGAAAATTAGTTTTGATTTCAGAAGATAAATTTGAATTGCTCGACAAAAAGGTATGTGTTTGAATTTCTGTGTGAAATTTGATTGGGTTTTTGATCTAGCCACTTGGACTTTTGTTTTCTTTTGAAATTTGGGAGCTCGTAGAGGCATTTTGTAGTTGTACCGAGCTAGCCGCGCAAAGGAGACGCTGACAAAAATTTTCAAAAATTTAGGGAGTTAGAAAATTTTTGAAAAAAATTTAAAAATTTAAACTTGGTTTTAAACTATAATTTGAATGGTTGAATAAGTAAAGTTGTTTGGGAACTATGGAATAGTTTGGAAAGTTAGTAAGATGGATAGTGTGTCTTTAATAAAGATTGTTGGGTTGTTATTAAAAAATGTTGGTTTTGGAAAAAAGTAATGGTTATAGAATCATTCTTCTAAAATAGCAATTTCGGGGACGAAATTCTTTTAAGGGGGGAGGAATGTGACGACCCGGAATTTTGGACAATTCAAATTGGAATATTTAATTGATTTTAAATATTTAAAAGTTAATTTTTAACTTGAATTCAATATATTATTATTTAGCAATTCAGTTATTGGATTTAATAAACTGAAATTGGGTAAATTATTGAATCTTCTGTTTTAAGCCTGTTAAAAATAATTTAAAGGCTTGTAAAATTTATATTGATAATACTGAAGATTTTAAAAGTGTTAAAAGTGAATTTGGAAGTGTTTTGTTAAGATTTGAAATTTTATCATTTAAATCGATATTTAAAAATAGCATTTCGAGGCACAGTCTCAGAATTCGACGAAACCAATTCTATTGGATCCGTAATATTGAATTATTGTCGGATTTCAATTTTCGTAGTGTTTGGAGTTGTCGTGTGAGCGTACGATATATAAACGTGCTTGTATCTGAAATTTAATATAATAACTGGATTCAAAAAGCTATCTTCTCCATACGGTCGAATTAGGACTCGAAACCTTTTCCATTACATCCGGAATAAGAGTATAACGTTATGAACATCTGGCGGCATGCCTCAATGGGATTTCTAGATTTTAAGCTTTGAATTTAAAACAATTTTAAATTTAAATTTTAAGTCAAAATAGTTTTTATTTTATTTATTGGTCATTTCCCAGCCGAATTTACTTCACATCAGATCTTTTCCTTCCCATTTCAAATTATTGTTGCTTGTTGATTAGAGCATGCCAGTATCTAATCCTGTCTCTCATTTTCTTTTAAAAGCACGCTACCCTTATCTTCCATCACACGCTTCTTGTTTCTTTTAAAATTGCATGTTCCTCTCTCTTTATTCAATTCGAGAAAAAAAATAAAACCCCATTCCATTCATTATCGAACAAACCAAGGAAATGAACCCAGGTCGAATACAGGAAAAAAATGTATTTCGATCGCGAATGCTCGCATGGGTCATAAGCCAGTGAGGCCTACGTCTTCGTTCAAAGGAGAGTCGCTCGTGATGGAGTGGCGACGAGGAGGTGATGGCGTGAGAGGCTAGGGTTTACGAGGCTTCAGGAAGGCATGCTCGCGCACGTGAAAAAAAGGGGTGTCTAAGGCGAGGCAATTTGGGAGATGGCGATGGCGACTTCCTCCTTAACTTTCCTAACTGATTCGATCTGCGGTTGTTATCGTGCGCGTGTGGATTAGAGGGGGTCGATGACTTCAGTTTCGCTTTGGGGTAGAGGCGGTTTCGAAGGCATGGGTTGGTGCTCTCTGCTCGCGGTGAGGTTTCATGCCCGAGGCTTGGTTCGCATCTTCCACTAAGGTATAGGATTTATAATTTTGACAGATCTATTATAGTTCATAGATATAGCATTTCATCCTTTGTTTAAATTAAAAAGGGGATGAAATTCATGTTTGCCTTGCTTTTTAATTTTTAACATATGTAAACAGAAACAAAAAACAGATTAAGGGTTTCGGAAAATATATATGTAAACTTATAATTAGCTTATAAACTGTTAGGAACTAAAATTGTTTTCTGTTCGAGTAGTTAACTATTTCAAACACCTAAATTCAATGTTACTTAACTTTGTAGACCCGGACGAAAATTAATTGATTTATTATTCCAATTAATAGTAAAGTACTTTCAAAGTTTTGGTACGGCTATGAACCTAAATTTTAAATGAAAAAGGATTTTTTGATGGTAGTTTAAACTCATGGCTAATGTTAATAAATCCGAAAATCTTATTTTAAGGTTTTAAAAGGGGGATTATCAATTGAATAAAATTGTTAGTTAATTAAGTAATTAATGATAAGTGATTATTCAATTAGTTCATAAATCATCTAATGTTTATACAAGGTTTTAATTCACGGAAGCAAGTCAGTTTGGAATGGATTGCAAAAATAAAAATAAAAGGTGAGTTAATCTCACCCATCTAGTTGTTATTTAAATTTAAATGGTTAAATTTAAACAATTGGTTGATTGATTTGATTGGATGTGCAATATTATATATATAGTATAGTATATATTGAAATGATTGATTTCCTACATTATATAGCGGATGAGACCTTATGCGCCGCATAATAGCAGATGATATTATATTAATCCCATATACCGTGATATTCCACCTCGAAATGGAATTGTATTGTGCTAATATCTGTGGATGCAGGGAAACGGGTTGGAGGGATCCAACTGGATTCCTCAATAATTAATTATATTGTTTAACATTCTGTGATATGTTTATGTGATAATCTGTGATAGATTATATTGGCAATTAAAATGTTGGATGTTATGGTTTGATTGAATATATTTGGATATACCGAGTTATCAAAAATGTATGATTTGAATTTTTGGACGAAAATAAAAGAGAGAATTTTAAGTAAATAATTATGGAAATTTGGATAAATTAAAGAATGAAATGGAAAAGTGATTTTAAAATTCCAGTGAATAAATTCTAAGTATGGAAAAGGAGATTTTTGAATAAACGGACATAAATGAATTTTAAAACCTAAGTAATGCTAATTAAAGGAATAATAGATTATTTCTAAAAATTCAAGATTTTAAATTGTTAAGGAAGGAGTAAAGAAAGGAACTTGAAATAAATATGAAATATGTAGTTTCAGGTTAAATAAGATTTTAAAACCTAATTAAGAAATTGAATCTAGAATTAATAAAAGTAACGGATTTTAAAATGAAATTGGATATGTAATGAATTTATTTTAAATGGAGTTAATTTTGGAAATCAATTTGAAAATTGATTAAGTGTATGAAACTGGGATTTTAAAAGGAAGATGAGACTATGAGATTTATAAGCTGGGTTTATAGAAGTAAAGTAATATTTTAGTGGATATCTGGAGGAATAAATTCACGATGGAAAGTTATTAAAGGGATGAGAAATTTTGTTTAAAAATAAATCGTGATTTATTTTTAAAGGATGTGAAGAGATGTATATTTCCCTGAATAGCCAAGTACGTTTCAAAGTAAAAATTTAAAAGTTTTAATGTCGTTTTAAAAAGCATGTTTTAGAAAATTTATTATTTCTAAACGTTTAAATTCTAAAGTAAGTATTTTCTTTTAATCTATTATAGCAGTAACTCTAAAGTAAGTGTTGCAGGGGGTTGGGAGTGATCCTCGGTATGCTGATCTAGACCAGGCACCGTGACAGTTGGTACCCCAGTGCCCAGTCATTAGTTGGAAATCCATTTTCCCTACGCGCCCGTATGGTTTTGATTGTGCCCAACTATTGCTGAACGTGAGATGCAAACATTTCAGCTAGATTCTATTTTACTTTCTTTGGACCCTATTATAATATCATAGAATTTTAATAAAAAATGTTTTAGCTATCGTAAGGTAAAAACCCAACATGTTTATTTGTGGCGTGGTCTTACGAGATGCTTTTGTTTTCAAAGGATTCTGAAACTTTAATAATCAATTTGAGTTTGGTTTTCTCACGCTGGTATTCCAGACTGACTCGGGTGTTATTTAACTATAATGCTCGCGTCAGACCGGGTATTATAGGATACAAGATATGATGCTGTGGAGCTAGGGAGACGAGCTGGATGGCGATACGTACTTTCGTACTTGATTATTATTCCGTTGTGTACTTAGTTTTGAGGACAAGTTTTATATGACTGTCCAGTTGTATGTTATTGATATTGTTGAACTCTGATGATGTATTTTGGTGATGTATGTATAAAACAGATATAGTTTTCTTTTGTGTAAAGATCTATTATTATCTATTATATTCTATTCTCCTGCGATGGTAAGATTCTGATGTTGTTTTCTATTTTCTTCTACTACCTCTTCTTCTTTTACCCTAATGGTTTGGTTTTCGAGCGTCGAAAAATCGGGTCATTACAATAGTGAGTTACCTTCAGGGAGTAATTCATTTATAAATTCGAGGAGTGCGGTCAAACCATTGTCAGAAAGGACGTACTGAGTTTTCAAGCTATACAGCTTCACAATGGCATATAATTTTGTTATCCCCTTTGGACATGAAGGATACAATGGCTCTTTTGCACTATCAAAAAGTGATTTATACTTAGTACTTTGATTGGATTGCCAATCGACATCAACTGTAGGCGATTCTCCAATATTTTCGAGCAACAAACTTGTAGGTTGAAAATGATGAAATCTATCGGCATCATTGACCAGATCTTCCATCCTAGGAAGTTTAGACTCATTGGTACTTATGGCTTGACAAATGGGTTGTTTTTGCTTCCCCGGCGACTCTTCCCCGTAAAAATGCCAAACTGTGTATGATTGGACAATTCCCCATCTAAGTAGATGATAATATATGTCCTCTAAATTAATCTTCGTTTTCATATTTTTGCAATGTGTGCAAGGACAATCTATTCCTTATTACCACCTTTTCCACAACGAAATCAATAAACTTCTGTACTCCTTCTACATATCGTGCAGTTCTTCGATCAGATTCTTTCATCCATTGTTTGTCTATACTTGAAGACATACCGACCTGTTATATCATATACGATATGTTGTCAATAAATTTTCTATCAGCTCATTATATTATCCTATGACATACACAAACACATAACATAACTCAAACCATTTTGCGTTGTCATTTTGAACATTATTGTCTTCCATGTGCTTGTTTTGTACATTAGACTCCTTGAGTAATTTAGATTCCTTTTTTTTTTTCTTCGAGTTATCCTTTTCATTTTCTGCACCAGAGGGTAAAGAGACAAACCAATATAAAGATCAACAAAAAATTATAAGTTTACACATGATTCAAAGCAACTTTCAATATAGAAGTTTGTGCACTATATCACATACAATCTTGTACCTTGCAGCAGTTATTACTAGATAGCAGAACATATGAAGATATCTGCTGAGACAAGATTTTTCTTTTATCTATCAATGCTTACAAACTTATATGCTAAATCAAACCCAACACCAGCAGTAAGGTTTCTGATGGATAATTTGAAAACTAATTTCCATTCTCAAGCCATATCCCTATTCTAGATGAGAATAAAAATCTAATACGGCAAGCAGTTGTATATGAATGTCGTCCTAATAAATGTGATAGGAGGCAACAACACTTATCACACATGGCTGGAAGTTCAATTGATAATCACATACATTCTCGGAATGTAGAGGCTATAGAAGAATTGACATTACCTCAAAAATTAATGCAATAACAATATATGTAAACCAAAAGAAGGTGTTCGCTAGTGCTGACGCATAGTCCAGCCTTAATATATAGCAAAAGGTTAGACAAAACTCTTATTTCCAAAGCTTGCAAAAATAGATTAATGAGAGTTGGCCTAACTCTGCTATAACTAGCTCTATAGCTGATATGAAAAGCTATATGAGTCAAATACAGTCTGCTAACACAAATTTTGCTTGACTTCTACATGAGTCAAATACATTGAATAAGAGCTTAACGATCAAAGCCATGTACTGCTTCAAAAATACATTTATACTAATAATATAATTATAATAATATATACAGTCTGCCAAAACAAATTTTGTTTGACTGATATATGAGTCAAATACATTAGAAGCTAAGCAACGCAGATATTGTTTTTTTCCGAAAAGATGCCAATATTGCTTGTATATTATATATTTATACTGAATTAAAAAATTGCTTAATGATCATGCTTCTAAATGAAGGAAATTGCAGCCAGCATCAACTCTTCTATTGAAGGAATATAGCAGTATTGATATGGAAGTTGAGAATGCAAAGGTATCCTTCAATTCAATTCCCAATATTGTTCCTATATATAGTTTATGTTGAGTTAGTTAGCTTTTGATTTTTTACTATTAAATCTATTTTACAATTTAGTTTTGATTCCATGCAATGTTTTATTTGTTGTGACAGAGTTTTTGTCTTTCGCAGTCAAATTTTCTTCTTTATTTTGAATTGGAAACAGATATGCAAGATATAAACAAAATCATATTTTATATGTAGGAAAATAGGAGCAAACCACACATAATTGCAAGAGAAAGATCCCACGGTAGCATCTCCCTCGTTCCTCTACTAACTAATTGTGACAAATAAAAAAGGAGTAGCTCTTGTGAGTGGATTTTCTAAGAATTTAATGAAGATTTTCCTGGAAGGTGGGGAGATATTAATCCTATTACTATCATGGAAGATGTAATTTCCAGCAAGGAGTATCAAAACTGGTCGTGTTCAACTGATAACAACTTCATTTTGAGAATTGTCTGTTATCATCTGTTTACTTAGCAGGAATGAAATGTTATCAATCCTTATTTTCAGCTCTCTAGGAACGATGAATAGCAATGTTTTGCTTAATATATGATCACTTCTCCTTTGCGTTGTTTTTCTTTTATGATGATGCATTGATATAATACTATTTGCCCTGGTAATTTCTAGCCTTAAATTTTGTGTCATATTGATATTTTTAGAGCAACTATTTACACGTTAACCCTGGCACCGGTTCTTAAGATTGACGGGAAGATAGGATATACTTCTAATAATGTTCTTAAGATTGACAGGCACATATAAATGCATTGATCAACCAATGGAACAATAACACGTTTTGATATATATTATGGCCTTAAAATCATAAGCTAGCTTGTCAACCAGTAGTTAGCAACAATTTTGAAGCCATTTTCATCTTAGTTTAGTCTCTTCTTTATCTGAATGTCACCATGGTTGTATAGTGCCAATATACCAGATAAGTAAGTTGAAATTTAAAACAAAATTAACACAAAATGTACAATACATTGGTGTTCGTTTAAAGGTTTGAAATCCAAAAATATTTGTACAATTGAGTTACTTGAGCTCATCCCTTTTCTTCGTAATCGAGCCAAGTTACTTGATTTCCTGATAATATCAAACCAAGTTTGAGAGGTTATGTAAGAAAAGGTCTTAGTTTTTCCAATTGCTTAAGATAATTTTTCGTCTATTTACCATTTAATTTTCAGATAATTATACCAGTTAAGTTTGACATTACCAAATTTGAATTCTGTTTGTTTTATTTTAATTTTTTTTGTGATCCCATTTTGTATTTACTTTGATTTTACTGCAATATCATTTAGGTTGTAATTATTAGAATGGACAAAATTTGGGTTCTCAAACTAATGATAATACTCAATGGCAGTACCAGCCGCAGGGCTGTAGACCAGGGTCAAAGAAATAAATAATGTAACTGATGGACTGCGCCGAAAATTTTGGTTAATAAGGGCTTAAGTCTTGCCCATGAGTGATACCCTTGCTTTATCATTTGCGTTCCTATTCTAGTCAATTGTACATATGGTATATATATACTGGATTCAGGTATCTTTTATTTATTCAGTAAGATTTTAACTTGTGCATATTCCATCCCGTCACTAGCTTGCCATAGTAATCTTTGAATTTCAATGCTTTAATAAAAAATTCATTGCGCTGTGCTCAAGTAACTCGATGTATGAAATGCATTCCCTTTTCTTCGTAATCGAGCTCATCCCTTCTCACATTGGTTTAAAGGTTTGAAATCCAAAAATATTTGTACAATTATATGAAATCTATATAGATTCTTGTGTCTAAACCAATTTAACATTGAAATAAAAATAAAAATGATACATGATATTTAGATATGAGGTTTGACAGTTTGAAGAAAATAAATTTTGAAGCAGTAGCGGATGTATTTGCAGGAAGAAAGAAGTGCCTGCCAAAGAGATGAGGACGGAAGCCTTTGTCAAGGAGATGGAATATGAAACGATGGAGTGTTGATGAGGGCAGAAGCTTTACCGTTGATCTTCACGTTGTCGCAGTCGATGATGATTTGCAGTCGACGATGATGATTTGCAGTCGTTCGATCGAACAGTTGCAAAATGGGGCAATTAAGTAGGGCAAACGCGCGGAGGTGAGAGAAATGAAATTAAAAGGGCGTTTAGTTTTAGGAACGGGGGTTACGTGTGAAAAAAAACATGGCAGCTACACAACGGCTTTGAGCCGTTGCAAGATTACAACGGCCCATAGCCGTTCTTGAATCATTTACAATGGCTTCAAATCGTTGCTATTTAGCAGCGGCTCAGAACCATTGCGATTCTTCCGCATGGGTGTGTTGCAAAACTGGCAATATGTTGTAGTGACTAAACCTAATGGTTTTGCGGGCTCACCAATAACCTATCTTCTTTTTCTGTATATTCCATTCTGTGTGTAACCTCATTTTAGTCCCGTGACAAAGTCGTATACACTGAGACTTTGGACTTATATTAGCTAGGGGCTTATTAGCTAAAGTATAGGATGCGACCATATGCCATTCCCATCTGGTGTTTTAATATCTGAGTCATTTACTTAGGGTTAACTACCCCATTAAATTTTCCTTGAAAACATTACTTGCAAATTTATTTAACCTTTTAAATCATTCTTAAACAAGAAAAATATACTCTTTGCTTTACTCAAATACCTTTGCCATGTTATGTGTAACAGACACGGATTTTCGTTCTTCGAAAATTCGACATCGACACTCACTTTATCGACTGCCGAGAAATCAAAGGCCGAAAACCGAGATGTTATGGGTTTTAAAAAGAAAATTTAAGAAAAGAAAAAGAAAGAAGAGAGAAGAGATAGGAAATAGAGGGAAAGAAGATATTTGAAAACAGAAAATTTTATAATAGAACATAGAGAAGAAGGAATAGAAAATTTTAAAATAGAAGAAAAAAAAAGAATAGAGGAAAAAGAAAAAAAACAGAAGAAAATAGGACGGGACAGAAAACAACAGAACAACATCAGAATCTCACAATTCGCAGCGGAACAACATATAATAATAAATGAATAATCTTTAAACAAAGAACTATATCAGTTATTGCATTTTATACATTACATTACATCATATCATCACATCAGAGTGTACAACAACATACAACAACAAACAGTGCAGCGGAAAAAGAAATACTATATAAACTAGTAATACGCCATGTCATCCAGCTTGCCTCCAGCAACTCCAGAATATCCAGAATATCCTGATAAACCTAACTCTTAACTGCCCGTGTGGAAAATTGGTGGGCACCCAGAGTTTAGGAAGGAAAACAATAAACTCCAAGTCAGTCATGTGACTGGTGTGAGAACTCAAAACAGTTTATTTAACTTTAAAATCAAATAGAGGAATATTTTTAATCAATTCGCAATGCTTTTAAAAATGAGACTACCATAAGGCCTCCCGCACACACACACAATGCAAACGCAGAATCGGAGGAGATTTCTCCTTATGATAGTCAAAGATGCTTGATACGCATTTAAAATAACATTTGATATTATTACTAGTGCATAGTGTATAACAAATTCATTTCGAAAGTAGAATATAAATCTTAGCCAACATACGACCATTATCGTATGCCTACTATAGCTACTATCCAAACAGTGGTGACCACCATAAGTGAATAGCAGGTTCTACAACTAATACCGTACAAGTTTCGTATTGTTTCTTTGGATTTCCAACGAATGATCAGGCCAAGGAACTTCCCATTGCCACATGAGAATGCCTCTGGATGGACATCCCCGAGAACCAAACCGGATCTCAACCAACACAAGGCCGGGTTACTCCTAACTGAGTAACAACTGACCGAATATGCCATCCCCCGGTCCTTTGGGACCTTTTCACCGAGCGCTCGTAATCAATTCACACAATCATAAAGTGTTTTCAACATGAGTAAGTATCTGGGCTCCATACCATGATACCACCCTTTTCCAGAAGGAAATGGACACATCCTAAAGGGTGCTACCCCTCATAACCTTGCCGCTTCTTTCCTGTTTTGACCATTCACGGGGTGTGAGGCTCGACGAATTCACGTCCACAAAAACATACTTTATACAAAAGCCATGCTTTGGGTCAACAAATGATCAACACAATGATCACAAGGATAGACGATCAAATAAATGATCCTATCACAAATAATCAACACAATGATCATTTCAGCATCACTCAGCATGTCACATTACCAAATTGGGAATATATCGCTGATAACTTCAACTATATAACCTTTGAGCACATGCGTCTCAAAGAAGGGTGTTAAGCAAAGAATAAATTCTCCGCCACCAACAGAAATATATTTGAAAGAAATCGGCTTTATATCTCAAATTGTAATGTCAGACATACAATCCATACAAGTCTGTTCCGGGATCGAACAGAACCGAAGGCACTTACAAAGAAGTCCTTGCAATCCGGATATTCACAATCCTGATCGGATTCACCATCACATATGGAGAACTCAATACCGGAGCAACTCGGTGCAGAGTCAATCGATAGTTCATCCTATCGCTCTCGCAAATATCCGGTCTTCAACACCGATCTTCAAATGCGATTCACAACGACGTATCACATATTCGGAGTGGGTTATACGACCCCATGGTCCTTTCCCGGTTAACCCGAATAGTGAGCGCTTATTCAAAAATAAGTGTGCATTCAATTTCAAACAATTCACATCAAATACCCAATCAAAGGGAAATATTGATAGTCGGCTATTGAACTATCAATTGATATGCATACATCACCAGATTCCAAATAATTTTCCAAATTATTTATTTTTCCAAAATATCTTTACAAGATATAAAATTCCAACACTTCAAAAATAAATCAATATTTATTTTTTAACCAATTTCACTTTCACATATAAATTCCTTAGTGAATTTATATTCCAAAATATTCATGCATATACGATTTCAATAATTCATTTCAATTTATCTTTAAAAAGATAAATTCTAATTATTCACTTAATATTGGAAAACATTTCCATACTTATTTATTCATAAGTAATTCACAATCTTTTATTTTCAACACTTAGAAAATATTCAATATACTTAAACCGAATTAAGTATATATTTCTTTCTTTAAGGAAATCATTCACTTAACATATTTATTTGGGCCAAAACGAATATTGCGTAAAACATCGTTACGACAACCCAAAATCACTAGTATAGGGATTCGAAATTAAAATAGATATATAAATCCCAATACTAAACCAAAACATTTCCATTCGGAAATCATTTACTATAACAACAGTGTTATAGTCCACTATTTCCTTTTATTTCTCGAAACATCTATTTCAACAATGAATGTTGAAATCTATGGTTTCGAATCTCAACATGTTTTAAACCATCGTTAGATCGTTTTAATTCTATTTAAAACATCACATTCAAAAACATTTTATTTAACGTGTTATTCACTATTCAAAAACGTGAATAAACCATGTTCACAAATTCCATTATTTCTATTCTTTTTAACTTAAAGGATTATTCACTGTTTATAACGTGAATATAACTCCATTAATAGGTTATAACAATTAACTTATCAAAATAAGTCGTTTGCGAATTTATAAAACAACGTTTATAAATTCCATATTTATTTATTTATAAAAACTTCCTTTTTATAAATTCCTTTATTAACCTATTCCAGTTTATAACTAAATTATAAACTAAACGTTCACATTATAAGTTAATTACTTATAAAACGATTATTTTACAAAATCGTTCATTTAACTTCCCAAATTATTGATCTTAACTTATAAGATTGTTTATTTATCCCAAAATTTATTCTTTCGATAACTTTATAAATTTTATAAACCTATTGCTTATAAAATTTCATTTATAACTTCACAGTTTATAATTTCATAAATTTCATTCATTTAGGAAATTCATTTTCACTACATTCAAACACTTATAAAAACTCGTTTTATAATGTCCATAATTCAATTTATAAATATCCATTTATAAATCTCTTAATATAAATTAATTTATATTATTCTTTTAAACGTCTTTAAATTCCTTTAAAATTTCACCGTTCTCTTGATTTATAAAATAATCAAATTTTATAAATCTTATATTCAAACTTTTAATAATAAACTCAAAAATCCAGTTTAAACTATTTTATAAAATCATTGGTTCATATTTCTCAAAAATCGACTTTTAATCGTATTTCTAAAAATCAGCTTTTTAACTATATTTCACAAAAACCATAATTTTTATAACTTTAAAAATTATAACGTTTATTTATTTATAATGGATCAATTCCAAAAATATAGTATATTTTCAAAAATCACTTTAAAAATCATTTTAAAATCCCAAAATCTGGGTCCAATGATGCTACACACCAAATAGTCAATCACGACTACAACGATCCATCATATATCGATATGATAATCCATCAAATATCAAAATATCTGAAATAAAATAAATACTGTTGAGGAATCCAGTTGGATCCCTCCAACCTGTTTTCCTGCATCCAAAAACATTAGCACAATACCAATTTCGCTCCAGTACGAAATTATCGCGGTATATGTTCTTATTAAATATTATCCGCTTACTAACGGCGTAATAGGGTCTCATCCGCTAAACAAAAATGCGGGAAATCAACAACTGCAATATATACATATGCCAATATATATATATTGATATTATATATAATACCAATTTCACTGTTTATGAAATATTCGCGGTATATGTTTTTATAAATAACATCCGCTTACTAACGGCGCATAATGTCTATTTTAACAATCAATAATTTACAGTCATCATTCAAACATGCATTCAGATATTTTAAATCTAACTATTTAAAATAAAATCGAAACCGATTCGATTGAGTGAGAAGTTCTCACCTTGGTTTTAATTTCCGTTTTAGCTTTTATTTCGAATAAAATTAAACGCGCGTTTAATTTTACCCGAAATTCTCACTAACTCCAAACGACTCCAAACCAACTCCATCGCGTAGTGCTCGTCCATACGATTCCAACGCAACTGGATTTGCATTTTTTCGACCTCGTATGAAAAAGATACGAATTTTACAAGTTTGCACGTATTTATATTACTTAAATCACACATATACTTATATATTTTAACCCCCACCATTCACAGCCCTTAGATATAGATCCAACAGCCCCTGGTCATCTTCCCCCTTCACGTTATCATCTCCAGGAACCCAGAAATGAGGCCGAACCCAATTAGCTAGCTAGGGTTTAATATTACATCCCGATCACTCAACGATACTCGATCACACAACCACCATGACGAAGCTCTCGTCGCAAGCTATCACCACCTCCCTTGGCCTGAAGCTCGGCCATGCCTTGATGCACGCGCACGCCCCCCCTACAGCCCACGAACGGCCCATCATAGCTCACTCCTCGCGACGCCAAATCCGATCATCACCTTATAGAATCGAAGGTCTTGATGAGATCTTCAAGTTTGTAGTTGAACAAATCTCCTAAAAACTTATGGATTGAGAGAGATTAAGAGATGAAATTCGAAAATTTCTGGCCCTTCATTCAAAAGTGGCGGCTACATGATATTAGGGTTAGGTTTTTATCAAATTTATGAAGAGGTAGGGGCTATTTATAAGGAACGAGCGACACTATTCATCCCGGAAATTCCGAACTCCGATTTAGACGCCGTAACCAGCGTACCTAGGGTTTATCCCGCGTTCCGGACACAATGGAACAAGTTTCGGAAGCTAATTCGGAAGTATGTGCGAGTTATGGCTGAAAACGCTCAATTTCAATTAAACCGATTTAAGTCGATTTCTAGGCGTTTTAATTTGTACCGGACAAACGGTAAATCCGATTGACTTGAAATTTGAAACCTTACAATAATATCACATTACGGATCCGATGAAACTGGTTTCGTCGAAATCCGAGACTTTTTGAAAAATGGCTATTTTGACTCGTCAAATTTAAATTAAAAATAATTCGATGCGTTTCGAGCTGCCACGCTCAAACGATAACTCCGATTGACACGAAAATTGAAATCCGATAATAACTAACTATTACGGACCCAATGGAACTGGTTTCGTTCAATTCTGAGACTGTTCAAAAATTGACTATTTTACAGTCGATTATTAAATATTAAATATTCAATTTTCACAAATTAACTTTTAATTCGATTTTAAAAGTTCTAAAATATTTCTATAACTCCAGTATGATTAAATAAAATTTTACAAATTATTTTCAATCATATTTAACTCAATTTTCAATTATTTCCATAATTTAACATATTAAATTATCGATTTAATTATCCAATTAAATCCAAAAATTCAAATAAAAATTTATTTGACTTAAAAATTCACTTATAAATATTTAAAATTAATTAAATATTCAAATTTTAATTTAATAAAATTCTGGGTCGTTACAATCTTTCCCCCTTAAAAGAATTTCGTCCTCGAAATTACAAGTAAGAAAATTACAGAATCTATTAATTTTCCCAAAATTTATAATTAAACTTCTTAACATACTTTACTAAGTTTCAAATCATACTTAGTTATCTTTTCAAAAACAACTTCTATTGTTTAACTTTCAACTTTAAAACAAAGTTAAAGTTTTCAAAATTTTCCCAATTTTCTCAAAATTTTTCTAACGCCTTAAATTTCCGGAAAAATTCGCCATAGTCTCCTTTGCGCGGCTCGATCCGAAAAAAAAAAATGACAGTATATATATCACAAATATACATCTCATCAAGTAATGAGGCATCCCGAAGGGAAAAAAGTGTAAAAGTACGATATTTAATCCGAGATATGTACCTTATATTTTATTAGCAAGCATATACGGCTAATATAGCGCAAAAGCGAACTCCAAATGCGAAGCAAACGCGATCCGCACCTACTAATCACTCAACAAACAACATGAGAACATGCACATATGCAAATAATCTCAATATACAACATATAGCAACATAACAACTACATAATATAGCAAATGCAATATATATTCAACCATCAACCAACTACATTCCATAACCAACAATATTCATTTATATTCTCATTAATATTAATGAATTGGTTTTCAATTCAAATCACATTTGATTCATTAACATTGGATTTTGTAAACATTCCTTCTCAATTCAATTAGTTTGCATTCACTAATTTAAATCCAATTCACATTCAATTCTATTCAAATTTATTTACTTCTAATTTGAATTCAATTACATAGATTTCAATTTCATTAAATCTTAATGAATTTTATACAACCAATCAACAATCAGATAACAACCAAAGTATATTAATTTCAACCAAATTCCTTTGCTTATATTCATTCATTTTTTTTATTCAACTTCTAATAACATTAGATTTTAATGAATCAACACTTATATTCATTATTTTATATCAACTTAAATTTACATTTAATTGATTAACATTCAATCCATTTATTCAATTCAATTACAAAGTTGAATTCTATTACATAACTCAAGTTCACATTTCTTTTAATCCACTTGATTATTTACTTCGATACCAAAATCAATTCCATTCAACAACACTTAAGTTATATTTCATTTAACCTTATATTCATTTTTATTTACAACTCATATTCATATAATTTTACTTCTTGTATATATAAGTTTATTTCACAATTGTAAACACTTTAATTATAATTTAATTCTTATAATTCCTTTACTTATACAATTATTCTTTAATTTAGATTATTCAAACAACCTAACAATCACTTATATACACTTTAATAATTCTGAAAAATTATTTCTTTATATATAAAAATATAATCGAGGCAAAATTATTTCATTTACCCAATTTAAAACAATACTGTGCCGAATTGTTCTATTCAAGTGTTTAGAAACCCCTTCGGCATAGTTTGACTGACCGTACTGACGAAGGTTCATATGCCACTCAATAAACCAATCATCACAATATAAAACAATTTTATTCACTAACAAATACGCTCTCATAGCTATTATTACACTCAAACTCAATCTAGAGTACTACTGACTCTATCTCTAATGAGTAATACCCAACAGAACCATGGTTGTCGCTTAACCATCAGCTCTGATGCCAAATGTAACAGACACGGATTTTCGTTCTTCGAAAATTCGACATCGACACTCACTTTATCGACTGCCGAGAAATCAAAGGCCGAAAACCGAGATGTTATGGGTTTTAAAAAGAAAATTTAAGAAAAGAAAAAGAAAGAAGAGAGAAGAGATAGGAAATAGAGGGAAAGAAGATATTTGAAAACAGAAAATTTTATAATAGAACATAGAGAAGAAGGAATAGAAAATTTTAAAATAGAAGAAAAAAAAAGAATAGAGGAAAAAGAAAAAAAACAGAAGAAAATAGGATGGGACAGAAAACAACAGAACAACATCAGAATCTCACAATTCGCAGCGGAACAACATATAATAATAAATGAATAATCTTTAAACAAAGAACTATATCAGTTATTACATTTTATACATTACATTACATCATATCATCACATCAGAGTGTACAACAACATACAACAACAAACAGTGCAGCGGAAAAAGAAATACTATATAAACTAGTAATACGCCATGCCATCCAGCTTGCCTCCAGCAACTCCAGAATATCCAGAATATCCTGATAAACCTAACTCTTAACTGCCCGTGTGGAAAATTGGTGGGCACCCAGAGTTTAGGAAGGAAAACAATAAACTCCAAGTCAGTCATGTGACTGGTGTGAGAACTCAAAACAGTTTATTTAACTTTAAAATCAAATAGAGGAATATTTTTAATCAATTCGCAATGCTTTTAAAAATGAGACTACCATAAGGCCTCCCGCACACACACACAATGCAAACGCAGAATCGGAGGAGATTTCTCCTTATGATAGTCAAAGATGCTTGATACGCATTTAAAATAACATTTGATATTATTACTAGTGCATAGTGTATAACAAATTCATTTCGAAAGTAGAATATGAATCTTAGCCAACATACGACCATTATCGTATGCCTACTATAGCTACTATCCAAACAGTGGTGACCACCATAAGTGAATAGCAGGTTCTACAACTAATACCGTACAAGTTTCGTATTGTTTCTTTGGATTTCCAACGAATGATCAGGCCAAGGAACTTTCCATTGCCACATGAGAATGCCTCTGGATGGACATCCCCGAGAACCAAACCGGATCTCAACCAACACAAGGCCGGGTTACTCCTAACTGAGTAACAACTGACCGAATATGCCATCCCCCGGTCCTTTGGGACCTTTTCACCGAGCGCTCGTAATCAATTCACACAATCATAAAGTGTTTTCAACATGAGTAAGTATCTGGGCTCCATACCATGATACCACCCTTTTCCAGAAGGAAATGGACACATCCTAAAGGGTGCTACCCCTCATAACCTTGCTGCTTCTTTCCTGTTTTGACCATTCACGGGGTGTGAGGCTCGACGAATTCACGTCCACAAAAACATACTTTATACAAAAGCCATGCTTTGGGTCAACAAATGATCAACACAATGATCACAAGGATAGACGATCAAATAAATGATCCTATCACAAATAATCAACACAATGATCATTTCAGCATCACTCAGCATGTCACATTACCAAATTGGGAATATATCGCTGATAACTTCAACTATATAACCTTTGAGCACATGCGTCTCAAAGAAGGGTGTTAAGCAAAGAATAAATTCTCCGCCACCAACAGAAATATATTTGAAAGAAATCGGCTTTATATCTCAAATTGTAATGTCAGACATACAATCCATACAAGTCTGTTCCGGGATCGAACAGAACCGAAGGCACTTACAAAGAAGTCCTTGCAATCCGGATATTCACAATCCTGATCGGATTCACCATCACATATGGAGAACTCAATACCGGAGCAACTCGGTGCAGAGTCAATCGATAGTTCATCCTATCGCTCTCGCAAATATCCGGTCTTCAACACCGATCTTCAAATGCGATTCACAACGACGTATCACATATTCGGAGTGGGTTATACGACCCCATGGTCCTTTCCCGGTTAACCCGAATAGTGAGCGCTTATTCAAAAATAAGTGTGCATTCAATTTCAAACAATTCACATCAAATACCCAATCAAAGGGAAATATTGATAGTCGGCTATTGAACTATCAATTGATATGCATACATCACCAGATTCCAAATAATTTTCCAAATTATTTATTTTTCCAAAATATCTTTACAAGATATAAAATTCCAACACTTCAAAAATAAATCAATATTTATTTTTTAACCAATTTCACTTTCACATATAAATTCCTTAGTGAATTTATATTCCAAAATATTCATGCATATACGATTTCAATAATTCATTTCAATTTATCTTTAAAAAGATAAATTCTAATTATTCACTTAATATTGGAAAACATTTCCATACTTATTTATTCATAAGTAATTCACAATCTTTTATTTTCAACACTTAGAAAATATTCAATATACTTAAACCGAATTAAGTATATATTTCTTTCTTTAAGGAAATCATTCACTTAACATATTTATTTGGGCCAAAACGAATATTGCGTAAAACATCGTTACGACAACCCAAAATCACTAGTATAGGGATTCGAAATTAAAATAGATATATAAATCCCAATACTAAACCAAAACATTTCCATTCGGAAATCATTTACTATAACAACAGTGTTATAGTCCACTATTTCCTTTTATTTCTCGAAACATCTATTTCAACAATGAATGTTGAAATCTATGGTTTCGAATCTCAACATGTTTTAAACCATCGTTAGATCGTTTTAATTCTATTTAAAACATCACATTCAAAAACATTTTATTTAACGTGTTATTCACTATTCAAAAACGTGAATAAACCATGTTCACAAATTCCATTATTTCTATTCTTTTTAACTTAAAGGATTATTCACTGTTTATAACGTGAATATAACTCCATTAATAGGTTATAACAATTAACTTATCAAAATAAGTCGTTTGCGAATTTATAAAACAACGTTTATAAATTCCATATTTATTTATTTATAAAAACTTCCTTTTTATAAATTCCTTTATTAACCTATTCCAGTTTATAACTAAATTATAAACTAAACGTTCACATTATAAGTTAATTACTTATAAAACGATTATTTTACAAAATCGTTCATTTAACTTCCCAAATTATTGATCTTAACTTATAAGATTGTTTATTTATCCCAAAATTTATTCTTTCGATAACTTTATAAATTTTATAAACCTATTGCTTATAAAATTTCATTTATAACTTCACAGTTTATAATTTCATAAATTTCATTCATTTAGGAAATTCATTTTCACTACATTCAAACACTTATAAAAACTCGTTTTATAATGTCCATAATTCAATTTATAAATATCCATTTATAAATCTCTTAATATAAATTAATTTATATTATTCTTTTAAACGTCTTTAAATTCCTTTAAAATTTCACCGTTCTCTTGATTTATAAAATAATCAAATTTTATAAATCTTATATTCAAACTTTTAATAATAAACTCAAAAATCCAGTTTAAACTATTTTATAAAATCATTGGTTCATATTTCTCAAAAATCGACTTTTAATCGTATTTCTAAAAATCAGCTTTTTAACTATATTTCACAAAAACCATAATTTTTATAACTTTAAAAATTATAACGTTTATTTATTTATAATGGATCAATTCCAAAAATATAGTATATTTTCAAAAATCACTTTAAAAATCATTTTAAAATCCCAAAATCTGGGTCCAATGATGCTACACACCAAATAGTCAATCACGACTACAACGATCCATCATATATCGATATGATAATCCATCAAATATCAAAATATCTGAAATAAAATAAATACTGTTGAGGAATCCAGTTGGATCCCTCCAACCTGTTTTCCTGCATCCAAAAACATTAGCACAATACCAATTTCGCTCCAGTACGAAATTATCGCGGTATATGTTCTTATTAAATATTATCCGCTTACTAACGGCGTAATAGGGTCTCATCCGCTAAACAAAAATGCGGGAAATCAACAACTGCAATATATACATATGCCAATATATATATATTGATATTATATATAATACCAATTTCACTGTTTATGAAATATTCGCGGTATATGTTTTTATAAATAACATCCGCTTACTAACGGCGTATAATGTCTATTTTAACAATCAATAATTTACAGTCATCATTCAAACATGCATTCAGATATTTTAAATCTAACTATTTAAAATAAAATCGAAACCGATTCGATTGAGTGAGAAGTTCTCACCTTGGTTTTAATTTCCGTTTTAGCTTTTATTTCGAATAAAATTAAACGCGCGTTTAATTTTACCCGAAATTCTCACTAACTCCAAACGAATCCAAACTAACTCCATCGCGTAGTGCTCGTCCATACGATTCCAACGCAACTGGATTTGCATTTTTTCGACCTCGTATGAAAAAGATACGAATTTTACAAGTTTGCACGTATTTATATTACTTAAATCACACATATACTTATATATTTTAACCCCCACCATTCACAGCCCTTAGATCTAGATCCAACAGCCCCTGGTCATCTTCCCCTTTCACGTTATCATCTCCAGGAACCCAGAAATGAGGCCGAACCCAATTAGCTAGCTAGGGTTTAATATTACATCCCGATCACTCAACGATACTCGATCACACAACCACCATGACGAAGCTCTCGTCGCAAGCTATCACCACCTCCCTTGGCCTGAAGCTCGGCCATGCCTTGATGCACGCGCACGCCCCCCCTACAGCCCACGAACGGCCCATCATAGCTCACTCCTCGCGACGCCAAATCCGATCATCACCTTATAGAATCGAAGGTCTTGATGAGATCTTCAAGTTTGTAGTTGAACAAATCTCCTAAAAACTTATGGATTGAGAGAGATTAAGAGATGAAATTCGAAAATTTCTGGCCCTTCATTCAAAAGTGGCGGCTACATGATATTAGGGTTAGGTTTTTATCAAATTTATGAAGAGGTAGGGGCTATTTATAAGGAACGAGCGACACTATTCATCCCGGAAATTTCGAACTCCGATTTAGACGCCGTAACCAGCGTACCTAGGGTTTATCCCGCGTTCTGGACACAATGGAACAAGTTTCGGAAGCTAATTCGGAAGTATGTGCGAGTTATGGCTGAAAACGCTCAATTTCAATTAAACCGATTTAAGTCGATTTCTAGGCGTTTTAATTTGTACCGGACAAACGGTAAATCCGATTGACTTGAAATTTGAAACCTTACAATAATATCACATTACGGATCCGATGAAACTGGTTTCGTCGAAATCCGAGACTTTTTGAAAAATGGCTATTTTGACTCGTCAAATTTAAATTAAAAATAATTCGATGCGTTTCGAGCTGCCACGCTCAAACGATAACTCCGATTGACACGAAAATTGAAATCCGATAATAACTAACTATTACGGACCCAATGGAACTGGTTTCGTTCAATTCTGAGACTGTTCAAAAATTGACTATTTTACAGTCGATTATTAAATATTAAATATTCAATTTTCACAAATTAACTTTTAATTCGATTTTAAAAGTTCTAAAATATTTCTATAACTCCAGTATGATTAAATAAAATTTTACAAATTATTTTCAATCATATTTAACTCAATTTTCAATTATTTCCATAATTTAACATATTAAATTATCGATTTAATTATCCAATTAAATCCAAAAATTCAAATAAAAATTTATTTGACTTAAAAATTCACTTATAAATATTTAAAATTAATTAAATATTCAAATTTTAATTTAATAAAATTCTGGGTCGTTACATTATGTATACTTTACACAAAACAATGTTGATGAAATATAATGGGAGTATTTATCCATCCAAAATAAGTTAAAGACCCTTTTTAACTGAAATATCTTTGACAGTACCTTTCGAATACATTGAAAGTACCCCTTTCAAAATATGTTAACTACAATAACTTGAAACATTAAGCCAAAAGGGAAAAACATACCTTTCAAAACCTTTAAAATGACCTTTCGAAATCATTGAAGGAATCCTATCGAAAGCTTTATAAACCTTAGACATCCTCATTTCAAAACTCTTTAAACTTGCCTTTCGAAAGCATTGGAAACCTTCCATTTAAATTCAAAAATATTGGGATACCTCCCCTTCTAAACTTTCATTATAAACCTTTCGAAATCATTGAAGTCCTTTACTCAAAACAAACCTTTCGAAAGCATTGGGTTCAAGTAAAATTTATGGAACATAGCTTCGAAACCATTTAAACCATTCCTTTCGAAACCTTTAGGTTTATCTTTCGATAGAGCAAAAGGGTCTTAAAAGAATTGGGGCGAAAGCAACTCTTTCAGAAGCATTATTCCTAAGTAAAGGAAAGCGGGTGGTTTTGAAACCATCCCTTTCGAAAGCATAGAGAAGCGGCTTCATAGTAAAAATGGAGCACCCTTTCTAGACCATTGTTTAAAGGCATAGAAAAAGCAGCCTCAACTAGGTCGAAAGATAGAACATGGCGGCAGGGTTGATCCCTTCGAAATCTTATTTTAAAACAAAGGTCACAACCTCTTTCAAAAGCACTTTTTCCAAAAAAGGCGTATTTGACTAAGTCGAAAGCTATTTCCTTCAAATGCTTCATTTCATACCAAGATAGTTCTGAGTTTATAAAGACTAACTATACCCCTTCGAAATCATGTTTCGACTCTATATCTTTAGCCTATCTCCATTCCAATATGTACCAAAGCATTGATACCATGTATACTGGTTTTGACTAGGTTGGAAGTGGTAGTATGAGATCGAAAGGTAGCTGCCAAGAGTGACGAAACAACGATCCTTTACAAAACCGATTTTTAACTTTATAAAGTAATATCTTTCCAACTAACTTGCTTATTTGTCAAGATATGATTGGCTATCATTTCTTTCTCAAAATCTTTTCTAAAAGTGCTGCCAAAATTAGAAATTAACTATTTAAAATGTTTAGCAAATTGTCCATTCTCCTTTTATAAACATATAAAACATTTAAGTCTCATACCTTAAATAATTTTATATTTGTAACAAAAACAGTTAGGAAAATTCTCCAAAAAGTCTTATAGATCACTTTTAATATGTTTTCTAACATATTTAAATTTTTGACCCAATGCTAATATATAATAGTTGAAATTAATTTAAACCGATTTACCCATTTTTTACTAGAAAATTCAAAATAAATCCACAACAACTCAAAATGTTATGAAACTTGAAACTCATCTCTAAAATAATATTTATGACTTATATCGAAAATGCAAGCTATTTAGATGTTATTTAATAGGTTTTCCAAATCAAGTCTTATCAAAAAATCTATATGAAATAGCACAAATCATCAACAAGCATATATATATATATATATATATATATATATATATATATATATATATCCTTTTAAACAATCAAAACTTGGCAATATTCTTTCAAAATAATTTGGATCTTATCTAGAAATTGAATGCTATAAAAATGAGATGTAATTTATTATTCACCTTAGCTTATTATTAATGAGTTGAGATTTGCTCTTTGATTAATTAGCTTAAGCTTCCTACTTGCTTACTTCCTCTTGTTTCCGTCTAATTGTGGCCGACCAAGCTCTTGTTTTAATTTTGTTTGTGAATGTTGCAAATGAGAGTGGGATAAGGGTTTAAGGTATAAGAATATAGCATATTCCTACCTTACCCTTATCGTATTACTTTTACTTATTTAATTTAAATTTTCCCATTGCATATTCATTACTTAAGGAATGGCTACCATATAATTTTACAAATCTCAATCTCTTAACCACTATAATCCTTACATTGTTCTATATAATTTAGCTAAGTAAATCTTTTGAATAATGTTATTTAAAATTAGGGGTGTTACATGGAATGTAATCAATATAACCATTTCGGCTATGATTAATATTTATATTTCACGCCCTAGATATTATTATTGTTTCATTGGATTTTATTAGAGAAATGTTGGTTATCGTAAGGTAAAAACCCATCCGTGTTTATTGGCAGCGTGGTCTTACCAGATACCTTTATTTTTAAGTGTTTTAAGATATAGTAAATCTATATGATTTGAGTTTCTCATGCCGGTTTACCAGACTGATCTGCGTGTTATTCTCTTATAATGCTTAGGTCAGCTCTAGTTTGTTTCCAAATTTAGCTGTTGTTCATTGGAGCTCTAGGAGAGGAGCTGGACGTTTTCCTACCATACTTATTTTCTGCTAGATTACTTGATTGTATTTGTCAGCATTTTTGAGGATATATTATTATAACAGTTTAGGCTGGTGATATGTTAGTTTTCTCCGACTAATGCATGTATATAAAGGTTTTCTTTTTGGTAAGACTTTTTTAGATATTATATATTATCGTTCCGCATGTGAGATTCTGATATTGTGTTCTTTTTTCTTGTTCTATTTCCTTTTATTTTACCCTAGCATTTCATCTTTCTGAAACTTGGGTACTCAGAACGTGTATACCGTGGATGTATTAGTGTTGACATTTGAGGGTTGAAAAGGTGGATCGTTACAATATATATGTATAAGAGTAATTTAGCACATGCGTAGAAGTGATTGGTATTAAAAAACGATGTTTATAAGTTTTTTATTTTACAAAATGACTTTGATGTGTACATAATGTTTCTTTTTTTACGAATATACATGGACAAATCAATCATTTACCAAAATGTGAATAAGACTAATTTATTTTAATGAACCACCTTTTTGTTCTACAAATGCTGATACTAATACATCAACGGTATTCATGTGCCGAGCAGCCAAGTGCCAGAAATGCAGAACGTTAGGGTAAAATAAAAGAAAACAAGAAAAGAAACAAGAAAGAAGATGACACAATAATAGAATCTCACAACCAAACGATAACATAAAATATCAAAATGATGCTTTTATAAAGGAAAAATGTATAGATACAAGATTAAACTAACTGGACAGTTATAACAACTTATCCTCACAATTTTCGATATATATAACAACAAACAAAGTAATGCAGCGGAAATAAAATCTACGATAGGGAATCATCTAGCTAAGAGCTCCAATGATCATTAATGGAATCTGGAAATATACATAGGGCTGACCCGAGCATTATAAGAAGAATGATACCCGAATCAACCAGGTAAACCAGCATGAGAAAACTCAAGTAATTTGAATTACTATATTTGTAAAACCTTTTAAAGAATAAAGGTACCCCGTAAGACCATGCCATAAATAAACATGGACGAGTTTTTACCTTACGATAACCAAACCATTTTATAGGAAAATTTAATGATATTATAATAATGTCTAGGGTGTTTAATATAAATATAAATCATAGTTGAAATGATTACATTGGTTACATTTTACAACATATTTAGGTATACAAATAAAACCGTCAAGGTACGTTCATATAAATGAATTTTCCACAGAGATCTCCATAGTATACTCGTAAGCCATACTAAAACCGCTATGACAGGGGTTAGAAACTACCCTTCGAGCACTGTACATCGCTAGATAAAATATACTATAAGGTAAATACAACCAGCCCACACCCTAATACGTGAACCAAGTATCATCAACTTTCCATGCGCAATAAATTGATAAGCATACTCTAGATATTTAAATCTTGGATTCAAATATTTAAATAATTCAGATATTTAAATACAAAGTGTTACAATAATACTTAACAATATTACTTTTATTAATAAACAAGGCTAATGGTTTACCCAAGCCAAAAATCTTCTCATCGCATAAGGAAGATAAATAAACTAGTGAGTGTGCCATTTGCTTAATAGCCCCAGTTTATCATTTAGTCGATTATTCATATTACGTTAAACAATCCGAAGAGTCATTTCTCAAACTCGCCACAAGCCAAATAACATAGTATGTAATTATACTTAAGCTCGTATGATGTGTATATATATCATCTCTGTGCAATATTGATCCGACCACTTGCTCGATCACATAAATTTCACTTCCGAACTAGTATATCTCACTTGACTTTTTAGTTTGAACTCCGATCTGGTCCCTTAATTGGACACCTTCATTCTCCTTACATAGCAATAAACTATTATAGAAAACATAGGGATCATACCAAGAATCTGTATCAAGTGTTCGCCATTAAGAAGTCTAGTAAAATCCTTTTTCGTACCGGTGTATACCACCTTGAAATCATGTACTCGAAGCCTAGATCAAGAATAATCATGCAAATAAAATGATCTATATGCAATTCACGCACTTAACTCAATTGATTACTTAACCACACTAATTTATTTCCAATTCTCATTTATTTACACAAAATCATTTATGCAACATTTCTTAAAACATTACTCAAGTTTTATAAATATTTCCTAAAGACTTAACTTTGTTTATTTGTTTGTTTGTTTATTTGTTTTTTTAACCATTTTATTAAAGACAAAAATTTAATTTTGAAAAAAAATTCAAGACTTAAATTCATTATTCGTATAATACTTTGTTATATACTAAGAGTATATATATATAACATTCTTTAACGATTTTACTTTTTAAAATTTTGACGAAGACTAAAAATAAATTTAGATCTTATAATTGAGTCAACCATACAAACTTATTTATCCATCTAGTTAGGAAAGTAGCTAGGTAGAGTCCGACTATGGTATTCAAACTGAAGACTAGAGTCTACTTTCCTTAGAAGGCTATAAAGTAAAGATGTTTATTAGTTTCCTAATAACATCGAGTGCCCTATTTAACAAAGATGCTAAACAACTTTTTAAACTTGTTTTAATTTACAATCCTTTCAATTTAAGTGTTACAGAAATTCAACTTTTATATTTCTACAAAAGTACTTAGCTTTAATTTCTGCATCAATTTGGAAGTTCCCGACTGTCCAAAATCGTCAAAAATGCCTTTTTATTTTAATCATTGAAAACTAACAAAGAATATATCATAATAAGATGCACAACCAAACAATCCTAATGCAAATGATACATACCGTAATATAATTCAATAGAAAACTTAGGAGCTAAATTCCGAGTTTTATTTCAAATTATTTGAAGTAACACACACACACACATCTTTTGGATGTTAAATAGTACTTTTTGGGATTAAACCAAAATCATTTTCAAAACCAATTTCCAGAATATTTTGTTTAAAATTCTTGGAAAATTTCATATTGATTGAATAACAGCAAAACGATACAAGGAACTGGGTCCTACCAAGAAGAATGCAACGACCCGTAACTTCGCTACTTCGAAAATGAAAGATTTCGTTCGTTTTAAATTTAGAAAGGAATTTAAATTTTAAATAAATATGTTATATATAATAAATAATTATCTATTCTTATAGTTAATAAATTAAAAAGTATAAATTTGGATTTTAGAACAAATCGACAAAAGTTAAGTTTTGTTAATAATAAATAAAGGCTTAAATAAATGGATTTAAATATTTATTTAAAAAGATAAATCGTATTTAAAACATCTAATAAAGATAATAAAAGTATGTTAATAATCGTTTTACAAAAATAACCAAAATTTGTCGTATTTTGTCAGTTTTACATACACGGTAAAATTAGAGATTTTGATATTAATTAAAGATAATTTTAAAATATAAAGAGACATGTTTTAATTTATTTAAAGAAGAAAATGTTCATTTTAAATTTTGGTTTACTTCAATATATAGCTTAATAAAAACGTCAAATTTTGACTGTATCGTCAAAAACACCGTTTTCAACCAAAACAAGTTATTGGCAAGTTGTTGCAACTTGATACATTTTCTAACTTATACAAACAAGTTTACAAACTATATAAACATTCTACATTTAGCACTAAAATCAAAAAGAGTTTATTTTTGAAAATATTTACATAAATGATAAAAATAATGTTAATACATGATTTGACAAAAGAGTGTAAAAGTAAACAAATAAAACGACATCATTATATAACTTTCTTTTCTCTTACACATGATATAACTTATACACCTAAATTCAAGCAAATGGAAGGTGAAAAGATAACTAACTAAAGGAATTAATGACATATATGTTCACCATTAATGCATACTTACGAATCCATTTAATGCAAGTCAAAACAAGCAAAGTCTTCTTTTTAAAATTTAAGAAAATAAGGCAAACATCATTTCACAAGTACAAATTCAAATCAAACAATTTCTTCTCCATTAAGCAAAGGTCAAATTGAGGGTATAAAAATAAATGAAAAGTCAAAAAAGTAGAGAAGGGTATTTTAGTCATTTTTCATCCAAAGCTCAAATATAAATATGCATCCATACCTTTTATTTTTCACACTTCATTCTCTAGCTTCTTCTTCACTTTCTCCTTCTTCTTCGCCTCCATTTCCATGGTTCTCACCTCTACATTTCTCTTCTACCTTCAAGCTACCACCTCCGCATCACCACACCATCACCTTACACCATCAAAACCGAGCCTAGCTTCCACCTACACACCTCCTACACCCACTTACCCCTTCCAAACCCCAAGGCCGTACCCCCCCTAAGCCCAAGCCGATCCCCTACACCCCTAGGCCGAGCACCACCTCATCAAAACCCAAGCCTACACACCCCAAACCCTCCTACACGTCATACCCAAGGCCACACCCTCCTCCACAACAAAGCCGTACACCCCCTCCATATAAAAAACAAAAGAAAAAAAGTGAAGAAAAGAAAAAGAAAAGGAAATAAAAGCATTCGGAAAGGAAACGGCAAAAGGCGAGACGTTGGAAATAACACGTTAGCGGGAGATGGAAAATCTTACGTTAAAGTTTGACGGAGTGGATATGAATGTGAGAAATTCTCACCGCTTTTTAAATTATATTGATTATCATGCTTAATTGTTATGTTAGATAATCACTATTTGATGATATGGATGTTTGATTGATTGTTCGAATATGTTGGATAATCTGTAGTAATATTATGACATTTACCGTATAGAATATGCTAGTATTATATGATTGTTGTATGGTTGTGATGATAATTTGGACATCAAATTCCTATTAATTAAGTAATCTCTTTATTTAAAAAGACCATATTTTAGTAATATGAGATATTGTGGAAAAATAAGTCTCTTTTCATTATGAATGAAATTAAAATTAAAATGAAAGAGAAATTGAAATTTGAAGTAAAACGGATTTGAAAAGGATAGCCAATTAGAAACTGAAATTGAGATGAATAGTGAAATTGAAATCGATTTTGAGAAAATGAAGTTTAGTTTGAGATTGAATCGAAGTTTAAATTGAAACTAGATTTTAAATCTAAGTTTTAAATGTGTTTAATTTGAGATTAGAATTGAAATTGAATTAAAATTGGAATTTAAAATTTAATATTAAAATAATGAAAATATAATAATATTAGAATGTGGTAATAGTGAAAATATATTTTAAATACTTTAAAAAGTGAAAATATTGATTTAAAATGATTTGTATTGATTTTATAAGCGATAAAATTCAATTTGAATAGATTATTTCAAATATTGAAAAATAAATCAAAACTATGTGCATCGCGCAACGGTAGTTCGCGATTTCGCACCGAAAAGTTCAAATAAGTTTATTGAGGGGAATATAGCTCGGAATTCTTCGGGATAAGAAAATTCCGGACTATTATATCAACATCTTCTAAACGAAGAAAGAAAATCAAAGTTTCGTCTTGGATTTTGAATCAAGTCCAAATCAATTTCCAGAAAAATCGCGCTAGTGCAGTTAAGTGACCATAACAGAAAATTTGTTTAAAATGAACGTTTTAATTATGGAAAAATATGGAATAAATTTGATAAATCTATTTTAATAATTTAAAATAGATTTGGATCGGAACATATGAATTATCGAATGTTTAAAAGTTTTTTAAATCAAATAAGCTTATATAGCACTTTCCGCAGCACTTTTATGCTGCGAATTCTATAACCTTTGGAATATGAGTTTAAATGTAAGGACGTTTCCCAGAATCAAATTATGAATATTTTAAAAAGGATAATTAAGGATTTTGAAAGATAATTTGGAATTGTGACAGCCTGCAAATCCGTACCCCTTGAATCGACACTATTCTACCTCTATTAACTCAAGTGGCACAGAATTACGAACCATTCGGGTTAAAGAAGAAGAGATAGAAGAAGAAGAAACTAAACAATATCGGAATCTCACAGTCGCAGCGGAATAAACTATAATAATAAATATAGAACTTTACACAAAATGAAATCTATAACTGTTTTACACATCACATCATCGCATCATCAGAGTATCTCATACATCAAATTACCAATCAGACATACCATACAATCACAACAGCGGAATATATATATGTATAGATAATACGTCTCGGGCTCTAGCTCCTCTCCTGCTCCATAGCATCCTGTCCTGAACAAATAATACTCAGTCTGACCCGAGCATTATATGAAATAACACCCGAGTCAGTCTGGAACACCAGCTGATAATAATGCATCCAAATTGATTTTTAAAGTTTCAAAAATCCTTTGAAAACAAAAGCATCTCGTAAGACCGCGCCACAAATAAACATGTCGGGTTTTTACCTTACGATAGCTAAAACACTTTTTATAGAAATCCTCTGATATTATAATAGGGTCTATTTACAAATACTTATAAAATAGCCGAAATTGTTACATCTATTAAATTCCAGCTACTAGCCACAAAAGTGGGTAATACAAACAAAACTCGTACAAGGCTCGTAGGGAGAATGGATTTCCATCAATGGCTGGGCTACTGGGATACCGCCCGTCACAGTACCTGGCTTAGATCAGAGCACCGAGGAGTACGCCCGCTCCCCTGTAACACAAGGCCGGAACCATTCCTTACCGAACAGTCCCGAACAAGATAACCCCGTGGTTGGCGCGACCAACCACCCACTAAGCCGAATATAAAGGGACATCTAGACAGGGGAAAATCTAGTCCTGCTTGGGCATGACCCACCTAACCTTGCTGCACCTCCCCTGTTTTAGCCATTCCCGGTTGATGAGGCTTGAGGTTAAACGTTACCTTTTAAGAATACATCACTTAGAATGCTCATCGTCCACCTGACGATGTTCTGAAAGCATTCGTCCATACAAGTCCGTCCCGGGTTCGAACGGAACCGAAGGCACTACTCCTACTACATCCATTTTGAAAATATCCTCAGGATTAGCAGCGCCTAGCCCTTGCACTTCACTGCTCCATCTTCGACTCCGAACACGTTTTTCCACGAAACGTACAAACCGGATCGAAGTGGTTTTCGAGAAATAAATCTTGATCCCGGTCTCTTCGAAACGATCAACGCATTTGTCCAATATTGATAGTCGGTGATTTAACTATCAATTAATATTCACAAACATCCATCACACAATAAATAATTTTCCACATAATTTATTTGCCTCGGATATCTTTAAAAAATATATTTTCAAATTTCAAAGCTCATTTGAAACAATTCCCAAAGATCTTCCCTTACAAGGTAAATCCTTTACCATTTATTTCCATTGGAAATAACCAAGTTCATAAACAATTTAGAATTTAAACAATTAAAATATATATATTGGAATATACTATAAAATGCGTAAATTTACTTCTAGTTATTTAATCAAAAATATAAATTTAAAATAAGTGAAGTAAAACTATTTATTTAGATCTAAACTTGGTTTTACATAAATGTTTAGTTAAACTAAATTTAAAAGTAGAGTTTTCAAAGGATTAATAACAATTTCAAATAACTATGTTCAAATCTAGCCTTTAAATAAATCTATTTGTAAAAATAATAATTACTAAGGTAATAAAAATTTACTATTGCTAATTTATCAATAATTACTTTAAAATAATAATTTTCAAAACACTCTTTTAAACAAGTTTAAATTTTTAAACTTTCTTTTAATACAATCTGTTTAAAACTCGAACTTGGTTTTTTCCCAGGGAAATTCATTCCCACTCAAACAACACCCAAAAAAAATCCATTTTATAAATTCTGTCGATTATATTTCAATTTATATTTATGTGTAATAACATAGATTTCCTTCCCAGGTTTAAAATAACTTCTTACGAAGCTTAACCACATTTCCATTCCCGGAAATTCACTTCCAAGGTATAAGTTTAAAGGCCTTTTTAAATAAACTATTATAAATTTATTTAATGAAATCATACTTAAGGAATTGCTTAACTAAATACCTACTTAAATTTTAATGGTTTTAAATAATATTTCTGCAACATTCGATTTATTGCTAATTTAATTTGAAGGGTTTCTTTTGAAATCATATTTAATTTTCAGAGAACATTATTATCAAAATAACCCCATTGTTATTTTCTTACAATTTATAATTTCTTATTGAAATTATCACCAGAAATCCCTACTTCCTCATTTATTAACTAATAAATGTCCCACTTGTTTTTATCTCCAACTTTGCAAATTTTCATTCTTCACTCAACCCAGATCCCAAATTTAATTCTCTTAAATTCTTTATTTATCAATTCCTTTTATTTCTTTAAAAATCCAATTTAGTTTATTTTATTCTTAACATTATGTGTATATACTTATCTAGCAATATCACAATACAATTTAATCCAGAGTTATCCATCACAATATATAAACAGATCACAACATCAATTATAAAGATAATTATTATAGTGTGAGGAATCCAGTTGGATCCCTCCAACCTGTTTTCCCTGCATCAACAAATATTAGCACACCATATATATATATATAAATATCAATTCGAACTGATAACAACAATAATATGCAACCAATCACACAGATATTTAAATGTTAATTATTTAAATAAGCCAATATCCAGATGTGAGTGAGAATAACTCACCTTGAGTTTCGGCGAGCGTTTGAAATTTAAATTAAACCGAACGACGTTCGATTTAACTAAAATTTCTACTTGCCCAAAATGATTCCCGGACTGCACCATTGCGAAGTACGTGTCTCTGCGATCCTGGTGCCGCAAATTTCGTTAAATTCTGATAACGTATGAATTAGTTAGGATTTTATGAAGTTTTGAATCGAACTTAAAACAATTTCCTTTTTAAATTTTAATTTACATTTACCACAACCACATCTAGCCGTTTGTTCAACATCAGGAAATCACGGCCACCCCAAAACACTTCTTCCTCACGCTTATGAACAGGTGAAGCTAGAACCCATTATCCTAGCTAGGGTTTCGAACTACGACCACCACGATGCAATCCATGTTGATCGGCCAGTGCCAACAAGAAGCTCTCCACCCTCTCCACCTTTTACTAAATTCCCACGAAGCTCAGCCACCTCTTTCGTCCTGGAGACGAGCTTGAACGCGCGGCAAATGCGGCTGCCAATCTCCTCCAAACGATCACCTCACGCAAAATCACCCGTTGGATCTAAAGAGATAGAGGTGATCTACAACTTCCCAGTTGGGAGTTTTTGAAAATAATGTGGGAATAAGTGGACATCGGGAAGAAAAAGAAGACGATTCGCGGCCATTGAAATACAAAACTGTGGCGGCCTCGTTTATCTAGGGTTTTGATTAAAAAAAAGAAATATATATGATGGTTAAATAATATTTAATTAATATAATTTCTCAATTTAACAGTTTATGCAAACGACCTCCAAACTACGCGTTCCGATAGGCCACCCTGGGGTTTTTCCGCGTTTCGGACACAATGGGACAGGTTTCGGAAGCTAATTCGGTCATATGCGTGAGTTACGGAATTAAACGATCAATTTAAAATTAAATCGATTAAAACGATTTCTAAGCGTTTCGTGCTGCCACGGTCAAACGACAACTCCAATTGCTACGAAAATTGAAATCCGATAATAACTAACTATTACGGATCCAATTGAACTGGTTTCGTCGAATTCCAAGACTGTGCCCCGGAAGGCTATTTTAACTCGTCTATTAAATCGAGCGATCGTCAAAATTGACGAAAACGCTTAAAATTTCACTTTTGAAATTTTAATAACTTAATAATAAATCATATAAAATTTATAAACACAAATAAAATCATTCTGGCTCATTCCGGACCAAAATCTGATTAAATTGCATTTTAATAATATTAAATTCATTTTTAAATTAATATAAAATCCCAATATTAACTTATCGACTTAAAAATTTATCTAAAATTCCCACCATACTATTTACACTCAAATAACTCAAAATAAATTTTTAAAACCATTTTTATCACTATTTACATCCAGATTTACTTTTATTTCAATTCCGAATATTTAAATTATCATTTTCCCATTATTCAAATTCAACCGGAATTACTATAATTAAAATTATAGCTTATTTCATTGATTGAACCCGAATCCACCCATTTACAAAATCAATTAAGAATCCACTTTAACATTAAAACGAATTAAATGTTCAAATTCAATGGCTTAGAAATACGGGATGTTACATTCCTCCCCCCTTATAAAAATTTCGTCCCCAAAATTTGCTAAGGTAGAACATACTCTCAAACTTATTTACTTAACCCAACCTTCTTTAGTAAAAACTTATATACACTTCCCAGAACCATTTTTCAAATCCAAACTCATATGTTTTATTTAGAATCAAATGTTTTGGTCTCAACATTTTCTTAAAAACAACTTTCCAAGTTAATTAAAATTTTCAAACTCCCAAAACCCCAAAAATTTTCTAACTCCCAAAATTTCGAAATTTTTTGGCAGAGTCTCCCCTGCACAGAGGAGCTTTCGCGATATCGTGATACAAATAAATATATATACATCGACCCACACGTCGGAAACCAAAATATATCACAACAAATATATCATTTCCCAATTATATTTGCGTAGGCGTACCTTCTAGCAAATTTTTAAAGCAACCGGCTAATATTTTAGCATATATGGGCTCCAACTCTATCGAACGCCTCCCATACCTGTACTTACTCAACAAACTCATCAGTTTTCAAAGATACGAGCATTTTAACAACATTTCCAATATAAATGTAAGCCAAACATATCCATTTCATGACCTAACCAAGCAACTTCATTATTTAACAATGTTAACCATATTTTATCAACAATTTAATGATTTCAATCACCTTTTAAATTTCTTATCCAAGTCCAAAATTCATTTTTATTTCACACAAATGAGTTACATACCAGTTTCGCTATTTCAATTCATACTCTACCCAATCTTCGAATTGATTTACCAAGCAAAATTTCATTTCAATTTGTTACATGTGTATTTCTATTATAACTCACTTACATTTATACTCAAATCCTTTTTTTTTAAAGATTCCAGCCCATTCCACTTTCATCTAAACCAACTTTATTTTATTTCACTTGAATGATTTACATTCAAGTTTACTATATACCATTCATATCTATTACAACCAATTCATTTTTATTTCAACATGATTTACATATGCCTTACTTGCATTTCTTTACTCTAACTTGCATTCCCAATTTGATTTACAATCAAATTTTATTTTTAAATTTGAAACATTTTCATTTCTTTTATGATCCATTTCCATTCATATGCAAAATCGCTCAATTAGATTGCATTTATCTAATTAATTTAAAACCATCCTTATTTGCTCCTTCAAATCAATTCACTTGCATTCATATACAAGCTCTTCGAAATTTATTCCAATCCATTTACTTGCATTCCGATTTTATTATCTACACAAATTCCATTTAAAACTATTTCATAAGCTTAACCATAACCATCTCACCATGTTCTTAAATGATTTCAATTCCATAATATCTCAATTTATTTCCATTTTAATTGATTCTTACCCAAATCAAACCATTTATAAATTTTAATGCACTTTGTTTATTTATTTTATCCATTTTTAGATTTATTTTATTAACAAAGAGACCGTTTAAATAATTTCTCTCATTTGAATTTACATAGAATTTAAACCATCATTATTATAATCTAATTCCATTATACATTCACACTTCCAATATTTGTCACCATAATTAAATCCCATGCCACAATTGGATTTTACTTACTTTCCAAATTTTGACCAAACTATCCAAATTCTATTCACTTCAATACAAATTCCATGTAATTGTAATTCAATTTAGTTTCTAACCTAATCCATATTAGGTTTTAATACACTTTCCCAATTCATACTGAACTTATTTACAATACGACCATTTCAAATGTTCTAAACAAGAACAAAGTTCCATTTTACCCTTCAATTATTAACAAGCTTCCAAAATTATACCCATTCCAGTACTATTTTCATTTAACTTAGCTTATACTAAATTCATCTTCAAGCTTCTCTTTATTTAATTCAGCTTATGCTAAATTCATTCTCAAATAATCCCTTTGAATTTAGTTGAGTCAAACTTTTGTTCATACAATATCCTTTCAGCACAATTAGATTCCTTCCAATTCAAGTCTTTCCAAATTTAGATTCAAGTTTTAACTAAATTTATTTATCCATCTTGAATTCATTTCATTTTCCTTACCATTTTAAATAAGGATTTAATTCCATTCACTTTTATTCATAACACAAGTTCAAACTAATTTACAAGCTTAAGTTCATTCACATCTTTAATCTCTCACTTTACCTTATTTCAATTTACATTTCATTAGAGATTAAGTTTGAATTTACCATACCATTCAACTATTTCCATTTCTTATTTATAAATTCACCCAATTATTTACTTTAAAGTTTATATGGCTCATTTTAATCAATTTACATCTTATAATCACAATTTCAATTTTCTATATATATATATATATATATATATATATATATATATATATATGCATCACTGAATTTTTAAGGATACAAATCTACTTTCACCTTAATCCTTTGCAAATTTTAAATCCACCATTTCAGATTATAAGTATAACTCTTAATAGCTTATGGGTACAATTCATTACCCAGTGACCTACAATTACAAAGTTATTTTACATTTCCATTCAATCCAAATCAATTTAATTCTAATTCCCAATTTTATTTAACTTATCCCAAGTTAAATTCAGCTTTCTATTCATTTCAATAATTTCATTTACCTCCATTTACCCAAATTAATTTTAATTTCAGGATTAAAATTTTCATTTCTTCCTTATTAGCATCAACTTCACCAAATAAGTCCAATAGTTGATTCATTTTTTATCCATTATTTAAATAGAATTTCCCAGAATTCAATTACCCGTTTTTATTCCAAAACCATTTTGAAATATATCAATATATATACCTATTTGGTATATCAATCAAATCTTCAGATTTTCCAAAACAATTTGTTTATACCAAAAACAAATTCCCTATTTTGAAATGTCCAAAACAACTGTTTACCCAACAAATCCAAACGTTATTATAACCAACCATTTTGGTAGCAATCCATCACTTTAGAAACTCGAAAATGAATTCTAATGATGTGGCCAGCATCATCAGGATTATTTTCCAACGATTGAAGTGAGTTCAATGCTTTCTTACTTTCCCAAATTCATTTCAAAACAGTTCCCATTCAAAAATACTTTCCAAATCAATATTCCAATATACCCTTCAAACACTTTAGCAAACATTTCAAACTTTCCAAGGATTTTAAATTTCCAAACCTTTGGTCTCATTACATTTAGAATCCTTTCCAAGACTTCCGGGATTTAAATTCTGGTTCAATTTAAATTTTGTTATTCTTCTTTTGCATAATTTATACCTATAGAATCTATTTGATTGTAACCATTTGGAATTTTAGATTAAATTTTAGATTCTTATTTGATTATAGTATTAACAACCAATCATCCAAATATATAATAATTCAGAAAATTATTTCTTTTATACCAAAATATAATTTGGGTAAAATTATTTCATTTACCCACTTTAAAACAATACTATGTCGGTTTATCTTGTTCAGGAGTTTAGAAACCCCTATCGATACGGTTGTACTTCCCGTACCGACCAGAATTCATAA
This sequence comes from Allium cepa, assembly GCA_030765085.1. Taxonomy (NCBI): domain Eukaryota; kingdom Viridiplantae; phylum Streptophyta; class Magnoliopsida; order Asparagales; family Amaryllidaceae; genus Allium; species Allium cepa. The sequence goes on from CM060931.1 coordinate 734,581,011, forward strand.
ACACTCAACCGATAAATCAACACAGTATAAAAATAATTTTATATTCACAAACAAGTACGCTCTCATAGCTATTATTACACTCAACTCATTATAGAGTACTATTGACTCTATTTAATGAGTAATTTCCCCCACCAAAGCCTAGGTTGTCGCCAACCTAAGCTCTGATACCAAGTGTGACAGCCCGCAAATCCGTACCCCTTGAATCGACACTATTATACCTCTATTAACTCAAGTGGCACAGAATTACGAACCATTAGGGTTAAAGAAGAAGAGATAGAAGAAGAAGAAACTAAACAATACGGAATCTCACAGTCGCAGCGGAATAAACTATAATAATAAACATAGAACTTTACACAAAATGAAATCTATAACTGTTTTACACATCACATCATCACATCATCAGAGTATCTCATACATCAAATTACCAATCAGACATACCATACAATCACAACAGCGGAATATATATATATATATATATATATATATATGTATAGATAATACGTCTCGGGATCCAGCTCCTCTCCTGCTCCATAGCATCCTGTCCTGAACAAATAATACTCGGTCTGACCCGAGCATTATATGAAATAACACCCGAGTCAATCTGGAATACCAGCTGATAATAATGCATCCAAATTGATTCTTAAAGTTTCAAAAATCCTTTGAAAACAAAAGCATCTCGTAAGACCGCGCCACAAATAAACATGTCGGGTTTTTACCTTACGATAGCTAAAACACTTTTTATAGAAATCCTTTGATATTATAATAGGGTCTATTTACAAATACTTATAAAATAGCCGAAATTGTTACATCTATTAAATTCCAGCTACTAGCCACAAAAGTGGGTAATACAAACAAAACTCGTACAAGGCTCGTAGGGGGAATGGATTTCCATCAATGGCTGGGCTACTGGGGTACCGCCCGTCACAGTACCTGGCCTAGATCAGAGTACCGAGGAGTACGCCCGCTCCCCTACAACACAAGGCCGGAACCATTCCTTACTGAACAGTCCCGAACAAGATAACCCCGTGGTTGGCGCGACCAACCACCCACTAAGCCGAATATAAAAGGACATCTAGACAGGGGAAAATATTGTCCTGCTTGGGCATGACCCACCTAACCTTGCTGCACCTCCCCTGTTTTAGCCATTCCCGGTTGATGAGGCTTGAGGTTAAACGTTACCTTTTAAGAACACATCACTTAGAATGCTCATCGTCCACCTGATGATGTTCTGAAAGCATTCGTCCATACAAGTCCGTCCCGGGTTCGAACGGAACCGAAGGCACTACTCCTACTACATCCATTTTGGAAATATCCTTAGGATTAGCAGCGACTAGACCTTGCACTTCACTGCTCCATCTTCGACTCCGAACTCGTTTTTCCACGAAACATACAAACCGGATTGAAGTGGTTTTCGAGAAATAAATCTCGATCCCGGTCTCTTCGAAACGATCAACGCATTTGTCCAATATTGATAGTCGGTGATTTAACTATCAATTAATATTCACAAACATCCATCACACAATAAATAATTTCCCACATAATTTACTTGCCTCGGATATCTTTAAAAGATATATTTTCAAATTTCAAAGCTCATTTGAAACAATTCCCAAAGATCTTCCCTTACAAGGTAAATCCTTTACCATTTATTTCCATTGGAAATAACCAAGTTCATAAACAATTTAGAATTTAAACAATTAAAATATTTTATACTGGAATATACTATAAAATGCGTAAATTTACTTCTAGTTATTTAATCAAAAATATAAATTTAAAATAAGTGAAGTAAAACTATTTATTTAGATCTAAACTTGGTTTTACATAAATGTTTAGTTAAACTAAATTTTAAAGTAGAGTTTTCAAAGGATTAATAACAATTTCAAATAACTATGTTCAAATCTAGCCTTTAAATAAATCTATTTGTAAAAACAATAATTACTAAGGTATTCATAAAAATTTACTATTGCTAATTTATCAATAATTACTTTAAAATAATAATTTTCAAAACATTCTTTTAAACAAGTTTAAAATTTTAAACTTTCTTTTAATACAATCTATTTAAAACTCGAACTTGGTTTTTTCCCAGGGAAACTCATTCCCACTCAAACAACCCCCCCCCCCCCACCCCAAAATCCATTTTATAAATTCTGTCGATTAAATTTCAATTCAGATTTATGTGTAATAACATAGATTTCCTTCCCAGGTTTAAAATAACTTCTTACGAAGCTTAACCACATTTCCATTCCCGGAAATTCACTTCCAAGGTATAAGTTTAAAGGCCTTTCTAAATAAACTATTATAAATTTATTTAATGAAATCATACTTAAGGAATTGCTTAACTAAATACCTACTTAAATTTCAATGGTTTTAAATAATATTTCTGCAACATTCAATTTATTGCTAATTTAATTTGAAGGGTTTCTTTTGAAATCATATTTAACTTTCAGAGAACATTATTATCAAAATAAGCCCATTGTTATTTTCTTACAATTTATAATTTCTTATTGAAATTATCACCAGAAATCCCAACTTCCTCATTTATTAACTAATAAATGTCCCACTTATTTTTATTTCCAACTTTGCAAATTTTCATTCTTCACTCAACCCAGATCCCAAATTTAATTCCCTTAAATTCTTTATTTATCAATTCCTTTTATTTCTTTAAAAATCCAATTTAGTTTATTCTATTCTTAAAATTCTGTGTATATACTTATCCAGCAATATCACAATACAATTTAATCCAGAGTCATCCATCACAATATATAAACAGATCACAACATCAATTATAAAGATAATTATTATAGTGTGAGGAATCCAATTGGATCCCTCCAACCTGTTTTCCTTGAATCAACAAATATTAGCACACCACATATTTATATAAATATCAATTCAAAATGATAACAACAATAATATGCAACCAATCACACAGATATTTAAATGTTAATTATTTAAATAAGCCAATATCCAGATGTGAGTGAGAATAACTCACCTTGAGTTTCGGCGAGCGTTCGAAATTTAAATTAAACCGAACGACGTTCGATTTAACTAAAATTTCTACTTGCCCGAAATGATTCCCGGACTACACCATTGCGAAGTACGTGTCTATGCGATCCTGGTGCCGCAAATTTCGTTAAATTCTGATAACGTATGAATTAGTTAGGATTTTATGAAGTTTTGAATCGAACTTAAAACAATTTCCTTTTTAAATTTTAATTTACATTTATCACAACCACATCTGGCCGTTTGTTCAACATCAGGAAATCGCGGCCACCCCAAAACTCTTCTTCCTCATGCGTATGAACAGGTGAAGCTCGAACCCATTATCCTAGCTAGGGTTTCGAACTACGACCACCACGATGCAATCCACGTTGATCGGCCAACGCCAACAAGAAGCTCTCCACCCTCTCCACCTTCGACTAAATCCCCATGAAGCTTGGCTACCTCTTGCGTCCTAGAGACGAGCTTGAATGCGCGGCGAACGCGGCTGCCAATCTCCTCCAAACGATCACCTCACGCAAAATCACCCGTTGGATCTAAAGAGATCGAGGTGATCTACAACTTCCCAATTGGGAGTTTTTGAAAATAATGTGGGAATAAGTGGAGATCGGGAAGAAAAAGAAGACTATTCGCAGCCATTGAAATACAAAACTGCGGCGGCCTCGTTTAGCTAGGGTTTTGATAAAAAAAAAAGAAATATATATAATGGTTAAATAATATTTAATTAATATAATTTCTCAATTTAACAGTTTTTGCAAATGACCTCCAAACTACGCGTTCCGATAGGCAACCCTGGGGCTTTTCCGCGTTCCGGACACTATGGGACAGGTTTCGAAAGCTAATTCGGTCATATGCGTGAGTTACGGAATTAAACGATCAATTTAAAATTAAATCGATTTCTAAGCGTTTCGTGCTGCCACGGTCAAACGAAAACTCCAATTGCTACGAAAATTGAAATCCGATAATAACTAACTATTACGGATTTAATGGAACTGGTTTCATCGAATTCGGAGACTGTGTCACGGAAGGCTATTTTAACTCGTCTATTAAATTGAGCGATTGTCAAAATTGACGAAAACGCTTAAAATTTCACTTTTGAAATTTTAATAACTTAATAATAAATCATATAAAATTTATAAACACAAATAAAATCATTCTGGCTCATTCCGGACCAAAATCTGATTAAATTGCATTTTAATAATATTAAATTCATTTTTAAATTAATATAAAATTCCAATATTAACTTATCGACTTAAAAATTTATCTAAAATTCCCACCATACTATTTACACTCAAATAACTCAAAATAAATTTTTAAAACCATTTTTATCACGATTTACATCCAGATTTACTTTTATTTCAATTCCGAATATTTAAATTATCATTTTCCCATTATTCAAATTCAACCGGAATTACTATAATTAAAAATTATAGCTTATTTCATTGATTGAACCCGAATCCACCCATTTACAAAATCAATTAAGAATCCACATTAACATTTAAAACGAATTAGATGTTCAAATTTAATAGCTTAAAAATACGGGATGTTACAGGAATATTTATAAACAATTCCAAAATAAAGTTGAAAATTGAGTATGCAGAAACGACTAGTACATTTGTCCCGCCCGTGAGATCTGGGAAGATAAGACAAGGTGTTTAACTAAGGTTAGGGATGGAGCAACCAGTGGCCTAAACTTATCTGGCCTATGTTTTCTTTTCTTAGACGAGGGGTGGAACACATCGAAAGGAAAGCCCACATGCTCTTAAATAAAAAGATTCTGTTGAGTTTTCCAAAATAAAAGAAGATTAGTATTATCCAAAAGTTAAGCAATCTCCTAAATGAATGATTTATATGATCCTGTTTACTCAAAAATGTTGTCAAGATAGATTTAGGGTTTATTGTAAACGATGACTTAAATAACATTGTTTTTGACCCGCCTAAAAGTTAAGGAATTTGGATCAAGAATTAAGTAAGGAAATCTGAGATATTTTCCAAAGAAAAAGAATGAATTTCTTAGAAATTACTCTAAGTAAAAAAGGAAGAGAATTCGAAATCATCCAAAAAGAATTAAAGTGAAAATAGACTTAATATATCCTGTATACTCATATTCACTTTTTATCGATATTGGATTTCGAAGGAACCGGAGTCGGATTTGGATAATTCCTATCCGAAAACCACTGCGAACCAATGTATACGTTCGAACAAGAAGATATGTTGAAGATGATGATTATTGAAGACCGTGGATCTTCATAGCGTGAAGATTGCTTGTTGAACATGCTATGGGTAGCTTCCAATTATAGAGTTATTTATCGCAGTGGTCTCCTCGTGATGGAGATTTTTTGGATTGCAGGACTACTCGCTGCTAGTGGTAGTAGGAGAATGCCTTCGGTTTGTCCTGTTCCTGGACAACTTGTATGGCCATTTGTCTCACATTGCATTTCTAAAGATTATGCACATTGGTTTTTACAAATGTACATCCGTGGTGGAGGAGAAGACAACTTCTCTTAGCTTAACACCCTCCTTGAGACGTACGAGCTCAAGGATTGTATTTTTGTGGAAGACAATTAGTAATTAACGTAAATGGCAATGTGACATTCAACGATGTGATATATGCTGTGTGAAAAGGTGATCGTTTGCCTCAAGCCTCATCAAACCGGAAATAACCGAAACATGATTAGATGCAGCAAGGCTAAGTGGGTCAGTCCCAATTAGGGTATGATCATCCCCCTCTAGATATATTTCTTCCCGCTATAACGTTCGAGATGTTAATTAATGTGGTGTATTGGAAAGAGAGCTATCGGATAAAGGTCGGTAACGACCAGGGGATGACATATTCGGTACTATCTAGTTATAGAGGTAGGTCAGTCTTATGTTGGTAGAGGGCAGATGTTCTGTGCCTTAGGACATTCATCTAGAGGTGTACCCAATTCGAAAGGTAGATCCTTCACCTGGTCATTTGTATGAAAATCCATTCTCCAATTAGAACCTATGGTTTTGTTTGTATTGGCGTAATGAATAGTCTCGAAATGCTATATAGGTAACCATTTCGGATAAGATTAATAAGTTTATTTGCAAATGTTTTCAAAGAGATGTCGTTAGAAATAATATCAAAGGTTTTGATATAAAAGTGTTTTAGTTATCATAAGGTAAAAACCCGTCCGTGTTTATGTGTGGGCGTTGTCTTATGAGATACTCTTTATTTTCAAAGGATTTTTATTCAAAGGCTAATATATGACACTATCATCCATTATTGAGTTTTTCTCACGCTGGTTTATCAAGCCTGACCATGTATTTTCAATACTCGGGTCAGATCCGAGTAGTTTCAGGTTTAGTCGAAGATGGTTGGAGTTTCCAGAGGAGTGCTGAGATATTCATTGACGTATGGACATATTCTATTATCCGCTGTACTTAGCGTATTTTGTTTGATGTTTTGTCAGCATTTGTAAGGACATGTTTTATAACTGTCCAAGATGAATCTAGGTTAGACTCTGATATTGTATTTTAAAATTTTCCGCTGTAAAAATATTTGTAAATATTATATGTTATTCCATTCGAGTGAGATTCTGTTCTGTCTACTTTTCTTTATCACCCTTAAAGATCCGTCTTTTCATGCAATTTGAGTTGGACATAAGTGGTTTATTGTCGATTCAAAGGGTACGGAAAAACGGGACTTTACAAAGTATCATATAACCCCTTTACTAAGAAGGGTAATATTCAAGAGAAGTGTCTACCATCCGAATGCATCTCCTGCCCAATTTTAGTCAATTTCAAACCACTCGAACTATCTAACATAAAAAAGCATTGTTTCTCGAGCAAACTTATTGTTTTGATAGTAATCTCGAATTCGAACAAATCTTAAAGTTCTTTTAATAAGATTAGTCCTTTAAAATAGTTTCAAACAATACTATTATTATTTTTCTAAACTCCTAGAAAACAATTTCAAAAAACACCAGGATTTAAGTTCACAAATTCTCAATTTAAATCCTTTTTTTTCATTTTAAATCATATTTATACAAACCGTATTTATATAAGTCATATTTATATAAACCATATTTATATTAATTTATATTTATATAAATTTACTTTCTTATATTAAATCATTTCATAATATTTAGCTTTTAAATATCTTATCCTTCTTTTAGATTGTGCTAAGAACCTTTTATTAAAGTTAACCTTTTTTTTACCCAACATTTTCATCGAACGCCTTACAACCGAATTGTGAAACATAATTTACAAGGTGTTTGTTTCAACGTTACTATAAATTGTTATCTACCTAACCCGTGTTGTGAAAAGGTAATTTACTAACTATTCAATAAACAATAGCTAATGCTCATAAACTACTCGAGCATAACTAATCAAACAATGATAATAATTGAATATTATCTAACAAACCAATTCATTATAAATAACTGTGTTAATTATTTGAAAATTATTCTTTTATATAAAATATCATCCTATGTAAAATTATTTCATTTACCAATTTTGAAAATAATACTGTGTTGGTTTGTAAATATTGAAGTGTTTAGGAATCCCTACCGATAATGCTGATCAGTCGCATCGACCGAAATCCATAAGCACTCAGCAGACCAATCAGTACAATACAAAACATTGTTATAACACTAACAAATACGTACTCTCATATGTATAATACACTCAAACTCATAACAGGGCATTTCGTTACCCTATCTCTTAATGAGTTATACCCAATCAAAGCCAAGATTTTCGCTTAACCTTACGCTCTAATACCACGGTGTAACGAATCACCCTTTCGAAGGTGACTACAAATGGTACTTCATTCTTGATTTACAACCAGCCTCTCAACTGTCTCAACCAATACGTAAAGGGACATATAAGAGTAAGAGAAAGCTTCGTCATATGTTCACCAATGTGAGAACCCCTATCACGGGTGCCCACGTACTCACCAAGAATGATAATATATAATATCAAAATGATACTTTTACAAAGGAAAACTGTATTGATACATTAATCAGAGTGAACTAACCTATCATCAGCCTGCATAGTTATAACAACCTATCCTTACCATTGCTGATATAGAAATAAACAAAATAATGCAACAAAAATAAAATCTACGATAGGGAACCATCCAGCTTCTCTCTCTAAGAGCTCCAATGGTCATCAATGAAATATGGAAATATACACGGAGCTAACCCAAGCATTATAAGAAGAATAACACCCAGATCAATCTGGTAAACTAGCATGAGAAAATTTAAGTAATTTGAATTACAATATTTGTAAAACCCTTTAAAGAATAAAGGTATCCCATAAGACCATGCCACAAATAAACACGTACGGGTTTTAGCTTACGATAACCAAAACATCTTATAGAAGATTTTAGTGATATTATAATAATGTCTATGATTTTCGATACAAATATAAATCATAGATGAAATGGCTACATTGGTTACGTTTGACAGCATATTTAGGTATACAAACAAAACTGCTAATGTACGTTCGTATAAATAGATTAGACTTCCCCATTATACTCGTAAGCCATACTAAGACCGATCACCTATGACAAGGGTCGAAAACTACCTTCCGAGCGCCGTACATCTCTAGATAAAATATACATAAGGTAAACACAACCATTCCATGCCCTAGCATGTGAACTGAGTATCATCAACTCCCCATGCGCAACAAATCGATAGGCATACTCTAGATAATGGAGTTGATGTACCCCCTATTTGTGTTGGTTGAACCCGGGATCATGCATCCTACCCTGTCTGTAGTCATTTTTCGAATGTCAAGGCTATATTCAGCATCTTCACACGAGTTTTCAAAAAAATTCGATTAAATAATGAATCCTACATGGGTTCCATCATCTCAACAGATTTCGGAAATTCAATCAAATAATGAATCCTACATGGATTCCATCATCTCAACGGATCTCGGAACCACACATGGTTTCAATCATTCAACTTCCAAATCATAGAACCCGTATAATAGTTTTGGAGTGTATTCGGTAAATAAAACACTTACCAATACTAGACTCTTCAAAACTAATTGATGAATTTTTGGTTAACTCAATTCTAGTTCTTTTAGAAGTAATTGAAAGCTAGAGACCTTTCGTACCAATACTCCTCCTCGAGGGTTCTTATTGCTATAAATCTGCGAAGCATTCTATATACTTCCTAAGTTAAGTTTGGTCAAGACTAGTAGTCAACTAATCGACTATCAGGTTTTGAATGCTTGATTATGAGAATAAAGGCTCCACATTTTACATGTTTCTGACCTTTCTGCTTAACTATTCCTCGACCTAGAAGAATGTCGATAGGTGAGAGGTATGTTGCTTCATCCCTACCTAAACATCAGTCTTGACTCTCATAAATATAGAAGCTTACGCATTCGGTATTTAGTGTTAAGCATATTAGTACAAACATCCCATAAACAATCAAACTACGGTCATCACATAGTTGTTACTTATCATCCAAGTATAACCAAGGCATATAAACGACTTTTAATCCTTTTATAATTTATCCTTTATTAATTAAAACCCCTTTTATTAGTAAAACATCATTTACTAATAAAACTTCTTCAATAAATCAAGACTTCCTTTATTAATTCATATTTTTTTATTAACTTGAACTTCCTTCATATTCTTGTATAAATATATTGGATTTCTCTTTATAAAAGATATATACTTGTCTTTCTAAGTCTAACTATTTAGGTATTTTTTAATACATAAACATTATTCATATACTTATTCCAATGGTATAAGTGTATTCATAAATCGTTTAACAAGTTTTACTTGCTTGAAATATAATTAAAGAGATTAAAACAATCACTACCAAAACATTGTTATAATGAACTCCTTTTCTTTTATAAATTAAACAAATAACAATTTCTATAAAAGATTTTGATACTTGTTATTATCTTTAAAATTCCATTGTTAAAGATTTATAATATTTCTTCAAAAATATAATTCAAAGGTTTAAAAACAAATGTTGCTAAAACATTATTTACTACAAACCCAAAACCATACCTTTTAATCGTTGTCTTTAAAACTCTCCTTTTAAAGGTTTAATTACGTTTAAGGGTTAAAGACAAGTGTTGCTCAAAAAAAATTTCACAACAAACCCAAAACCATTTATTTGTATTTTTCTCCTAAATATCCATTAGTAAATATCTAATCATATTCTCAAGTATAATTAATAATAAGTTAAAAACAATTGTTGCTAAAAACACTGTTTACAACAACCCAAAACTATTTACTTATCCATCATTAACTTTAAACATTTATTTAAAGCTCAAAGAATAACCACATATATTAAGGCAATACACTTTTAGTTGATTCCATAAAATAATTTATTTTAACTTAAGTATTAAAATTCAAACTTCCTAACTTATATATAGAAATATATTTAAAATACTTATTAATATGTTAAAACTCTTTTTAAAACTAATTAAAATATATGATAATTATTTACATAGAATATTATGAAAAAATAGAGAATTTTGGAATAAATAGAAAAACAAGTTTTTATTTTAGAAATTACTTAGTTTAGAAATTTATAATAATTGTTAAATATATATTTAAACATGAAACTATTTTTAAAACACTCTTTTATAAGTTAGAAAACAACTCAAGAAATATTAGAGGAAAATACAAGAATTAAATATCATTTTTAAACAAATTATAGTTTCAAACAACAAAATTAGCATTTCTGTAAAGCTACCAAAATAATTCACAACAGCTCAGAAGTGTTTCAGAAGTAAAAACAGCACTTTAGAAGTGCTACCAAAAGTCCTAAGTTGTAATTTAAGGTGAATTTTCTACAACTTTGTGTCTAGATTTCAACAACTTAACAAATAGTTTTTAATCCATTATTTTTGCATTAGTTATTATAATTTGAGTACATGATAACCATGAAGAAAAATTCTAAAGAATATCTTTTAATTTGTTTAGAGAATTTTCCAGAAACATGGTATTTTATTAAACTGCACTTATAGCGATTATTTCACTATAACTTTTTGCGCTTCATTCAACTAGCTATCAAATGAATTAGGCTTCAAAACTTTCCCAATAAGAATAATATATTATTTACTTGATTAATTGCTAAAGAAAACCCTAAGAAAGTTTCAACAAAATAATGTGTTATTTTCAAAGACAGGCAATTTTTAAAAGTGTCACTACAGCGAGCTTTTTACTTTAATCTTTTTTTACCTTGATTTACTTCTTTTATAACTTTCCAAAACATACTTTTTGCTTTTCTAAATACTTATAGAAGTGTAGATAATAATCAAACATGTTATTATTAAGATATGTTATTAAATCACCATTTTCATAAGTTATAGTTTAGCGAATTCAAAGTGTGTTAATAGCGACTATCGCTATACAGACAATTCCGTATTTAATTCTAATATTTATTGTTATCCACTTTTAAACACTTATATCATTCCAAGTTCAAACCATATAATTTATAACAAATATCGGCATATGTATTTAAACCATTTTTCAATTTTAAATGTTCAAATGAACTCACCACAACCCATTAGTTTATAAGCCAACTACTTTAACAATTTACAAACTTTTAAACCATATATTCAACGGTCATAACTTTAAATAGTTGGTGTATATTATCATAAATAATAGCAAGCAATATTAATATGTATATTCAATATAAAATTATCAATTTATAAATTCATTAAAAGCGGTTTATTCTTATAAAAAAACGAAGAATTTGAAAGAAATCCGCAATGCTTTTTTTTGAAAATGAAACTACCATAAGACCTCCCACCACACACACAATGCAAACGCAGACTTGGAGGAGATTTCTTCTTATGATAGTCAAAAATGCTTGATACGAGAAAACACCTTTAAATATTATTATTAGTGCATAGTGTAGAAAACCATTTCGAAAGTATATTATTAATCTTAGCCAGCATACAACCATTATTGTATGCCTACTATAGCTACCATCTAAACAGTGGGGAGCCACCATAAGTAAATGGCAGGTTATACAACTAAAACCGTACAGGGCTCGTATTGTTTTGTTTGGTTTTCCAACAAATGGTAGGGCAAAGGAACTTCCCATGTAAAATGGAATGCCTCTGGAGGGACGTCCCCGAGAACCAAACCGGATCTCTGCTACACAAGGCCGGGTTACCTCTGTAACTAGGTAACAACTGACACGCACCTCCCGGTCGTTACCAACCTTTATCCGAAGCGCTTCACAACCGACAACCACAAAGCAATAAGTTTGCAGCAACCACACAGTAAGTATCTGGGCTCCATACCATGATATCACCCCTAACCCAGAAGGAAATGGACATACCCTCAGAGGGATCTACCCTTAAAAAACCTTGCTGCCACGATTTCTGTTTTGACCATAACCGAGTTGTGAGGTTCGACGAAGTCTCGTCCACAAAGCTACGCTTTTTCACAAAGCCATGCTTCGGTCAACAAAATGATCAACAAATGATCATTAACACACAGCAGCACTTAGCATGCCACACTACCAAATTGGGAGTATATCACTAAGAACCTTCAACTACATAACCTCTGAGCTCGTACGTCTCAAAGAAGGGTGTTAAGCTAAGAGAATAAATTCTCCGCCACCAACAGATATGTATTTGAAAGAAATCAGCTTTATATCTCAATTTGTAATGTCAGACATGCAACCATACAAGTCTGTTCCAGGTTCGAGCAGAATCGAAGGCACTTCCGAAGAAGTCCTTACAATCCGGGCATCCACAATCCCGATTGGACTCCCCATCACTTAGGGAATCTCTATACCGGAGAAACTCAGTGCAGAGACAATCAATAGGTTGTCTTATCATTTTCAAAGATACCCGATCTTCACCATCAGTCTTAAAATGCTATCCATAACGTCGAATCACATATTCAGAATGGGTTATACGACACAAAGGTCCTCTCCTGGCTAATCCGAATAGTGAGCGTCAATTTTGAAAACATGTGGATGTCATTCACAGAGATTCACAGGTTCGATGTGAGTTTCAGACAACCAACTGGAATCCGACTCCCTGTCGCATCGAAATTCCAACGCCGTTTTACGGGCCAATGGGTTTCACAATCGCACAACAGTATGTTCAATACCAATATCATAGCTCAGTACAAAGCATTATTACATAGCATCACATCACATAACTGGAATATCAATCCAACACACAATATTCAAGAATGATCAAAACACCTTTAATTTAGATAAATAAATCATGTGTTTAAATTTATTTATCACACAATTAATTTCATTTGAATTTTTAATCAATGATTAATTACAATTAATTACAGTTGATTAGATCTTAATCATTTCATTAATTAATCACTTCTTAATTAATTATCTTAATTAACTTCAGATTCATTAATCTTAATTATAAATTACTCTAAATCTTAATTACCAATTAGTTACTCCTTAATTAATTAATAATTAATTACAAATTAATTAACCTTATTTATTAATTAATAAATCTTAATATTAAGTAATAAATTAGGTAACCACTTTTCAAAATAAATATATTAACAAAATTGTAATTAATGAATTAATTGTAATTACTTAATAAATTGCCTAAATGTAATTACTTAATGAAAGTAATTAAGGATTAATTACTAATTGTAATTAATTTTGGATATTTTAATTAATTTAATGATTAAGATTGATTGGTAATTAATGGTTAATTGTTATGAGATGATTACTTATGGTAAGTACTTAAAGGTTTAATTTCTTAAATTAATTAATTAAAGGATTAATTAATTATATAATCGGTTTAAAGGTTAATTTAATTAATATGATTAATTAAGAATAACTTAATTAATTAAGGTGATCGATTAATTAATTTATATCAAATGATTTGTAATTAATTAATCAGGATTGGATAATTAATTCATAAGTAATTAATTTAATTGGAAATAAATTGAATTAATCAGGATTAAACAGTTAATTAATCCTGCTTATAAATGATTATTGAATGCTTGACCTTACTCATGAATGATTGTATTATATGAGATGCCTTGAATTGATTGTCCTAACTGATCTGTGATATTTTGTTCTGTTGATTAAGCGGTGTATTTTATTCATTTATTTGTGATACATTTATATATTATCTGTGAATCTGTGAATGAAAGATAAGCATTATAGTTTATACCGCTTATCAACTATATTTCTGTGTTTTGATCTGTGATGATGATGATGTTGCACTATTGTGTTAAACCCGTGGACCACACCATACACACACAAGTATGGATTTCACGAGGAAATCGATTAAGTCACAGATTTTTGAAATGATTTTTTTAAATAGACAATTTGAATTCAATGGTTTGGAAATGGAATCGGGTTAAATGTGAAAAGCTTTTGAAAAGGAATTTCAAAGATAAAATTCATATTTGATAACTTGATAACGCTTTGAAATTTGAATTCAGAATTTGAAATTGAATTCTATGATTTGAAACTAGGAATTAAAAGATGTCATACAAGTTATATATAGGTTGAACCATTTCAAATGTATTGATTTGGAAATTTGAATTTAAATTCAAGAGCTTTAACTCGTGCAAATATAATTGGATTCTTCCGAAACGAAACTGTTGTTTTAAATAAATAAAGCTTTCACATAAGGAATGGACTTCCAATTTATGTTAAAAGGATTTCAAGTTTGAAATGAATATAATTTCCAAGTTATGGAAATGGTTTGAAAGCTATAAGTTAAATCTTTGATTTTAAAGATTTAACGAGTTAATCCAATTGAAATGGAAATTCTTTTGAAATCCGTGAATGGATCTTGGTGAAACTGGGTGAACTTTGTGAAATAAATCTTTTGTTTAAAGATTTGAAATGGAAATTTGTTCAACTATTTGAAAGAAAAGTTTTGGGTAATAAGTTGTGACTTAACTGAAATTCCATATCCATATGTTTAAAATATTGCGCTCATTATTCGGTTTAGCCGAAAGAGGACCTTGTGTCATATAACCCATTCCGAATAATGATACAACGTTATGGATAGCATTTGAAGACCGGTGGTGAAGACCGGGTATTTGTGAGAACAATAGGATAACCTATCGATTGTCTCTGCACCGGCTGATCTCCAGTATAGAGATTCCCTAAGTGATGGGAAGTCCGATCGGGATTGTGGATACCCAGATTGCAAGGGCTTCTTCGGAAGTGCCTCCAGTTCTGTTCGAACCCGGAACAGACTTGTATGGTTGTATGTCTGACACTACACTTTGAGATATAAAGCAGATTTCTTTCAAATACATATCTGTTGGTGACGGAGAATGTATTTTCTTAGCTTAACACCCTTCTCTAAGACATATGAGCTTAGAGGTTATGTAGTTGAAGGTTATCAGTGATACACTCCCAATTTGGTTGTGTGACATGCTAAGTGCTGCGTGTGTTGATGATCATTTGCGATCAAAGCATGGCTTTTGTATAAAGCGTAACTTTGTGGACGAGACTGCATCAGGACCTCACAGCCCGAAAATGGTCGAAACAGGAAAGATGCGGCAAGGTTATGAAGTTCGCGCCCTTTAGGGCGTGTCATTCCCTTCTGGTAAAGGGTGGTATCATGGTATGGAGCCTAGATATTTACCTATGTGGTGGGCTTCAAACTCATTTTCTATGTGGTTGTTGCTTTGTAGTTTAGAGGAGTGTCGGATAAAGGTCCCAAAGGACCGGGGGGTGACATGCTCGAGAAGTAGTTACCTAGTTACAGAGGTAACCCGGCCTTGTGTTGGCAGAGATCCGGTTAGGTTCTCGGGATGTCCCGCAAGAGGCGTACCCATGGACAGTGGGAAGTTCCTTAGCCCGACCATTTGTTGGAATTCCATTCATCCAATGCGCACCTTGTACGGTTTTGGAGATGGAGATATTGTTCCGCTGCTGGCGTTATCTATTTCTTTCCGCCGTTTCTTGTATCTCTGATAGTATTGACATCTTTTGTATCATGTTATATCATCATTGTATCGGATATTGTATCGATGTTATATATATTGATATTCATTTCTTTTTCTTCCGCTGTGTTGTACTTAATGATGTCATAAGCTCCGACGCACCAGATTCGACGTTTGGATATGTGGCATTTGAATATGAGTGTGTATTCGGTGCCGATTTTCGAAGGTCGACTCAGGATCATTACATTTGGTATCAGAGCCGAGGGTTAAAACTTTAGCTCAGGAGTATAACACATTAAGTAGCTCATTAGAGATAGGGTAAAGTATACCCTAGAATGAGTATATCCCTAAGATATATGTTTGAATGCCTCTGTAAATTCTCTTACTATCCACTAATAGTGAGTATGAGTGCAAGAAGAGGACGAGATAGGGGGCAGGGGAATACCACTACATATGGTCAATACCCTGTAATAGTGGAAATAATCTTTCTCTATCAATATCCCTTGATTCGTCTTTCCAAATTCTTTTGATTGCTTCGTACCAGCTACAAGAGAGTTTCGGAGTGATGGTGACCCTACGAATCGTTGCAGAAAAATTCTTACTTCGTATCTCCATTGGTTTCTTATCAGCTTTTCGATCTAAACTTTAATAAATTCGGAATTTGGAATTTGGAATTGAAAATTCTAAGTAAATTAAGTTAAATTGATTAATAGAATATAGAGCTAAATTTGAATTGAATCGATAAAACAATTTCGTTTAAAAGCAAAATTTGAAATTCTATCATAATTTCTTGTGTTGATCGAAGTCCGAAGAGGGACAAGTTGGTATAATACTTTGGAGTATTCCGAATTGAATTTGGATTCCATATCTTATGTTTGAAAAATTGTAGAAGATTGAATCCATCTATCAATCTCTTTTGTTCAGCATCTCTTTTCAATTCTTCGATTATTCCTGGTAGATCTAGGGAGAAGATTTGATATATTTGCATAGGACATAAACTCCAAATAGGTCATGTAACGACCCGGAAAATTTAAACAATTTTAATTGATTCTATAACGTATTTAATTGAATATTTGTGAAATCTTATAATAATTGAATTTTTAAATAAAATGTTTATATATTTAGAATACGTATATTTAAATATAGCAGATTGTAAATTTTCAAATAATTTTATGGAAGTTTATTTAATTGAGAAAACGTGCTGTCCAATTCAAGCTATTAATTGCTTTAATTGATTTCTGAATCAGTGCGTAACGGTTTCTTTTTACTACCGTTAAAGATTTCTATTGCTTAATACTTTTCCAATTCAGGTAGACTTTTCCATTCGTAACCATTAATAAATTTGAGATCATCGACCTTGCTTTTATTATTCCTTGTAGTTTCGTGCACTGACTTTACTTTTCTCACTACCCATAATTTTCTCTATGCGTTTCTTTTGCAATTGAAGCGTATATTTATATTTATGGTGGTGCGTTTATTCTGGTCTCTCTTTATTTTTGTTTTTAACGCTTGAAAGAATCTCAAACCATCAAGCTAGTAGCCGTTCCTTCCCTCGCTTTCATAAGGCTTATAATATATAAACCACTTGCTTATAGATTTGAACACAACTTTGTCATCAAATTTAATGTGCCTTCCTCTCCCTATTATTTCGGTTCCAACCTTCCTAGTGAATGGCTTTAATAATTTATGGCTAAATCATAGCTACGGACTTTTCAAATTTCTTTCATTTTTTATATTTTTCCAATTCCTTCATTTGCTTCAAAATTTTTGAACGTGCCTAATCATCTCAGCATGTATATATAATGTAAGCCTACCTTTTCTTGGAAAGCTATTGCTCACAAAATTTCCTGATTTCTTTCCTTTTATCCATTTTTATATCCTTGACTTTCAAAACTCATTATGTGTTGTACAAATAAACAAAAATTTATTGCCTTAAGTGTATAGCTAAATCAACTATTAACCGTTACAATTACTTTTATTTTTATATTCATTTCAATTTATTACTTAAATAACGTTTTGATGAATTAATGGATAGCTTTACGTTTCTTTTGCTTTTGAAAACTTTATATTTATAGTGTACGTTTCTTTTGCATTTCAAAAATTTGAAACATGCTGCCCCATTTAAGCCATTAATTGTTTTAATTATTTTTCTTAATCGACATATAAACGTTTCTTTTTATTGTTCCAGGATTTACATCCATACTTTAATCTCTGCTGTTCCATTTATTTCATTTGAAATCTAAATTTATTTACCATTCATTTATACGCCTCTTTCTCTTCCCTCTTTTACCTCTTCGTTTCCGTGTTTCTAGGAATATATATATATATATATATATATAGTATATCATAGTTGCATCTTCTTTTCTCTCTGTAGGCTATTCGTTGCCCTGAAATTAATATTAAAAGAGGAGAGAGCTTTGTAAATATTATATAAAGTCATATAGCACGTTCACATATCAGATGCAGACCTACCTTTATATTTAAGAAACTAGCATTTTCTCTATTGCCTGAAGAATGCCCTTCGCCATGTCATGTTGCTTGAATCACGCATGCATTCTTCCTTTAAAAATCGCCTGTTCTCATCTCCCCTCCATCTTTTCTTATTTCTTCCAAACCTGAGCATGAGCTCTCTCTTTTCCTTGGCCTGCCTCCTCCCCATGGCTGCATGATTAGTTGGCAAAACATTTCCTCTCTGGTTTTTAAAAGTAAGTACGCATTTTATTTGATATAAGTCTATTTTATATATTAAGAACAGTATAGATTGTGCATAAGTTTTGTTTTATATGTTTACTGCAACTATGTGGATTTTGAATTCCCTAACAGTTGAACTTTAAAAATAATAATATATTTCATAATAGTATATATATGATAATTGTTATATTTATAAACGTGTATACAAATATTTAACTTCTGTTCATATATAAAGGTTAGTATATATTTATACCGTATTATGTATATTATTTTAAGATTTTACGGTATATAGTTTTTGACTTTTGTTAGCATATAGTTATCGTACGGCTTTTAGATACGTATGTTTTACTAACTAGTTGATAAGTTAAATATATATATATATATATATATATATACGCGTTTTATTTTACTATTGATAGCTTACGGTATATATGGTATAAGTTTGGCAGCCTTCTATTAATATACGTATTTTTATATGTTTTATATATTTGGTTATAACAGTTTCAACTATAATAAAATATGTTATTTTATTAGCTTTCATATGTTAGATATATAAAATATAGTATTTCAATTTTCGTTACTATTTTGGTATATATATTATATAAAATTGGTGGGTACAAGTTTGATAGGTCAATTTATAATATATATATATATATTTATGATTGTTTTAGTATTTTAGAGTCTACCGTACTATGTTTTATTTTATTTTCAACAATTTACATAAGTTATATTTAAAATGTAGGTATATATATAAAATTTCTATGGTAGTTTTACAGTATAAGTTATATCAATATTTTATAATTTCAACAGTATATGCTTTCAAAAGTTTATTTCATGTCAGCCTTAAGGTTGTTTGTACTGAATGATATACGTTGGATCTTTTTTTTAAGGGATGTGTATTTTGATTTCAAGTATAGTCATATGTATAGTCATATACAAATTGGTAGAGGAAATGTTATATAGTATATATATGGTTATATTAATATAGTCGGTCTGCACACCTATGTATATATATTAACCGAGGTACGCATATTTTGTTGCATATTTTATAAACTGTGTCTGCATATGTTGGCTAGTTGTATATAAGCTCACTTATCCTATTTATCTTCCTTGATCCAATTCTGATTTGAATTCGTCTATTCCTATTATCAGCTTTGATCATTGAACCGTGTCCATCTAGCTTTGTTTTGGAATTCGGATCTGGATTTCATAACTCACTTCTTTTTCTCTGGCCTCGAAAGGTGAGAAATCACTCACGATTAACGTTTTTTTATTTACTAAATTTGATTTCAATTGAGACGACAATTGAAATATGAGGCTGTAGTTATTTAAATTGTTATATATGCTATTATCTGTAACTATTCACTTATGGGATATGACACCATGTCCTATTGTTTGTATATTTATTTTGATGATATATGCCTGTTGTTATTATTATTTACATATCTGTTATCACTCTGCAAGTTCCCTGTTAGTATAGAAATCACTATGGGTTGAAATGATACATACCCAAACAGACTTTAGAATAGGAGAAAATCGTTATGGGTTGAAACGATAAACCCAAGCGATTTTCATTTAATTGAATTGGGATTACGGGTTGAAAAGCTATCCACCCGTATACATTTAGTGTACGGATTGAAATGATAAATATCCGTAACACTTGACCATATGATAAGAAATATATACAGACATCGTTGGTCCAAATATATAAATATTTTGAAATTTAATTCATTGTTTTGGAAAGAAATATATGGTCTTATTAAATGTTAATCCTTAAAAATTTTTTTTATATAAAGGGTAATGATATATAGATTTAATAATATTTAATTTAGTCAAAATTTGATTTAATACATAAATTATGATAAATATTTATGTAAGTTTTATTCCAAAAAGTATTCTGCAATTTACTAAGATTGGGAGATAAATGTGGGTTTATCTAAATGGTATTTAAATAAGGATTTATTCAATTAAATCAATTTGAAATTATTGAATGGGAAATTTAAGGGTATGATTTTGTAACTGGATTTTTATTTAAGTGATTTAATGAATATTTCACGTTTAAATAAATTAAAGAAAATATTGAGTAAAATGTAATTTAAGGTTACTTAAATGATATTGTATCTAATGAGGGATTAATTTAAGACTAGATAATAATGAGGTTAAATCGAGATCTATATGGAACTATTAAATTGAATATTTAATTAAATATTAAAGCTTTGAACTATATTGGGATTTAAATGGTTTATTTTGAGATTCGGATATGTATTTGAAATCAATATAGTTGAATTTATTATTTAGAAACTAAATTGATTAAAAAGTTAGTTTGAAACGTTGAATACTTAAAGTTTTGAAATATATTGAATATAAAGGGTATTTTGTGATTTCAAATCCGAATTTGAGATCGATAAAATTGAAGTGGTTATTTTAGAAATTGAGTTGAATTTAAATTAATAAATTGAGATTGAAATAGATTTAAATGGGATGGTCGGGTTGATGTTAAACGATTTGTTAAGTTGAGGGAATTGAAATTACTTTACTGTACAAATTATTTAATATATAAAAATACTATTTGGGAAGTATAGAGATATTTGAAGTGAAAATGGTATTTGGTTTTGAAGTATAAATTAAGTTGAAAAGACTACAGTGTTATAGTGTATATTTCTATCTTTTAGATAGTTTCATGGACCCTTAGAGGATGGTTATCCCAAACATTCTCTAAGTTAATTATATTTCAGTTGATATTTCACTTGAGTTAGATTTATAGATATAAGAATGTTAATCCTGACTCGAGTGTTTTGTGTTTTGCTTTACGCTCGGGCCAGACTGAGAGATACAGCATTTGAGACTCACCTTCGAAGTTGGAGCTTTGCTTGAAGATCCAGCTATCTATCCCTTCAGTCATACAGTTGATTGGTTCAGACAAGCCATCTGTTGCATTGGAGACTTCATGGCATTTGAACAATTCGGTTGTATTTTATTTCTAACTCTGAGGTATATAGTAGCTTCATGAACTACTATTCTTTATCTATTCCGCTGCATTGTATTACTCTGTGTAAGTGATCTATGATTGATTTATTTACTGTATATTTTAAGTTTTGCCAAATTTTATTAACAATTCGGTATTTTGAATTATTCAAGTCGGACATGTACGGTTTTATTGTCGATTTGAATGGTCCAAAATAGCGGGCTGTTACAGGTCAAAATTGTTTATTTGGATGAATTGGTTGCTTTGATTGCTATGGTTAATAGGTACACTTCAGTTCTAAACTAAAAGTTTTGAAAATTATATCTATATATCTGTCTATTTTGGGTCTCGATATATTTTACAAATGGCTAGTTATCCCTTCGGACTAACCAATGCCCCTGCATATTTCGTAGATCCGGATAACCCAAGTATCTTGTGAGTGTTAAATAGATTCGTTCTCGTATCTATTATTGATATTCTGATTTGGTAAGCCAAATGCAAAATAGATATTCAGTTTGATTTGATGAAACATTCTTCATCTATCTTTGTTATCTCCTTGGCAAATTTCAGGGATGAAATTTCTTGAAGGGGGGAATCTGTAACGATCCCGGATTTTCAATGAGTTTAAATTGATAATTAAATTAATTTTTGAATAAAAAAATTTGTGAAATTAATTGGTTAATCAATTTGAGTTTCTCCAAATCAAATAAAATATGTGTTAAATCAATTGAATTTAAATTTTAAGTAAATGGTTTAAAAATAATTTGAATTTATAAAATATATCTATGTAATTCAATTGATATGTATGTAAACTTGAAAATAAAATTTGTAAAATACAAAGTGAATACATAAGACAAGTAACAAGAAGAGATAAAAAAATATACTCAAGTATTTAAACAAATAAAACACAAGTATGTAGACATGATGAAATAATAAATTAAAATAGACATTTGTTTACATTATAAAGTAATAAGACAAAGTGTTAACAAGACAAATATAAGTAAGAAGAAAATGTAAACATATTCAATGGCTTGCAAAAGAAGAAACAATATAAAAATCTAGGTGCAAAAAAATATATCTTTAGCCACAACAAATCTCCTCGGCCACCAAAGCAGAAAGGTCTTTAGTCAAACATGAAACAAAAATCATCTCAACCCAATACCATATCATATCAGCCACACCAAAACAAAAGAAAAAAATCATTTCAGCCAATATTTTGTTTGGCTAAAGTAAGAAAAGAAAAAAAATCTTTAGTCAACTGATCTTATATTTGTACAAATCAAAATATTGTCACCCCATTGTACAAACAAACAAAATCATATCTATTTTACAACTCCTTTTATTTATATCAGTCTTCTCCTCTCAATTCGTCCACCAAGCTAAGTAAATCTGAGTAAATATAACTTAAACTTAAACAAAGATTTAGCTCAAACTTCAGTTATAATAACAATTTAAATCAACTCAAACAAGAAGATGGAAGAAGTCCAGTTTGCAAATTTCTCAAGCTTGTTCATCATATAGGCTCTGTTCATTTTTATGGAAACCAAAGTGAGTAACATTTTTTAAACTGGATTGGTTGCTTATCTATCTGGAAAATATTATGCTGTGTATATTGAAGTTTGTTTATGTGTTTATATGTAAATTTATGATGTATGCATGCCTGATGTCTTTGTGATATCCCTGTTCTTAGTTTTCAAGCCTAGTTTTTTTTATCAAAATTCATTACCCCTTGAATCAACCTTTATTAGGCCTTGGTTTTAAAAGCAAATATGCTAGTTTAAGTATCAGTTATTGCTTAAAAATGGTTTCAAGTAAATTATAAATATACGGGTTGAAAAAATTTGATTTTACAGAACAAACTCAAATTTTTGATAATTTCGAATGTTATAAAACATTGATTCAATTATATAACATGAAACTGCATTCGAAAATAGGATTTTTAGAACAAAAATGGGAATTTTAATCGAGCATGCTTCGAGCAGTAGACAGATGAACCGAAAATGCCTTTTACCTAAATTCCAGAGATCAAAGAAAATTTTGATGTTGTAATCTTGCCTGAAGCTAGCTGAGCCGTTGATGATGTTAGGAAAATTGTCTAAAAAAATTTCTATTGTAAGGAATGATGGAACGAGGGCAAATTAGGGTTTAAAGCTTGTGTTTACCTGGTCGAAGTCGTGAGTTAATCGCGTTGTCGCCACCGTGTTTCTGGCGATCGCACTAGGAGGAGTAGTAGATGGAGGCTGTGGCGAATGCAGGGGACAGGTCGGCGAGGTTGCTGGTGATCGATTATGGTTAGGCGATGGGTTCTTGTGGTCGAAGTTGGGTTCCAGTGTTGAGTCGAACGACTCGTTTTCGAATCGCACTTGGTTTTGGTGATTTGAGTGACTGTGGCCACTCAGAGGTTGATGAGTGATCGGTCGATGATCGCGATGTTGGCTAAACTCCGGCGAAAGGTTGTGCACGTATACGTGCATTTGCGTGTGACTGGGTTCGAATGGTTTTGGGGAAGGAGGAAGAAGCTCGGGTGTAGCACATGCAAAAGGAGAATTTGCTTGAAGCAAATAGTAGGGGTGTCTGGGGTATATCAGCTACAGGTTTTGAAACCTGTAAGTTTTATAAAACTTAAATCTGGATTTTTTAAATTATAAAATAGATATTTAAACTAAGTTTAAATAAAAAGTTTGGTTTGCGTTCGAATAAAGTTTGAATCTCAGTTTTAGATATAAGATAAAGTTTGTAAATTAAATTATTTATAACAACTTTAAAAGGTTTAAATAGTTGGGATTTAAAAAGTAAAGCTTTAAATAAAAATAGAGATTTAAACTTAATTTTAAATCTGGATTCAAATATAAATCTGAATCTTAGTTTTTGAAATAAAAGAAATTTAAAAAAAAATGTTTTAGATAACTTGAATGATAAAGTGATTTGAATTTAAAATGAAATCGGGTATTAAATTCCTTTTTACTTCTATTATAAGGTAAATAATTCTTTAACTTGAGAATTTAAAAAGGATTTTGAAATTGTTTTAATTTTATTAAAGATAAATTGGTATTCGTCTTAAAGCTTGAAATTTAAAATGAAATTTGAATCTAAATTTGAAGTGTAATGTTTAAATCCACTTTAAATGTTAATGAAGTCATTAATAAAGAAATGGATTATCTTAGAAATAATTAAGGTTTTAAGTGATTTAATTAATAAGATAATTAAGGGAAAAAAATTATTTAATTTATAAATTAATAATTTAGATTAATTTACAACTAGAAATAATTAATAATGACTTAATCTAAGATAATTTCTTAAGAAAGTAATTAAAGAAATGTTATTAGTTAATGAAGATAATTAACTACGAATTATAAAATAATTAATTAATGTGATTAATTTTGATAATTAATTAGATTAAGTAATTTTGATAATCCATTATAAATTGCTTAAATGTAATTACTTAATGAAAGTAATTAAGGATTAATTACTAATTGTAATTAATTTTGGATATTTTGATTAATTTACTTGTAACAGCCCGCAAATCCGTACCCCTTAAGTCAACACTATTCTACTTAAATCAATTCAAGTTGTACAAAAATACGAACCATTAGGGTTAATGAATAAGAGGTAGAAGAAGAAAATAGAAATCAACATCAGAATCTAACCAACGCAGCGGAATAAAATATAATAGATAATAAATGGTCTTTACTCAAAAATCAAATATCTCTGTTTATATATTACATCATCAGAGTACATCAATCACAGTTTAACATCAATAACATACAACTGGATACACAACTACTCAGCATAGCGGAATATATATAAACAAGTACGGGAGTACGTATTGTCATCCAGCTCGTCTTATGAGCTCCACAGCATCATATCCTGTATCCTATAATACTCGGTCTGACCCGAGCATTACAGTTAAATAACACCCGAGTCAGTCTGGAATACCAACGTGAGAAAATCACACCCAATTGATTATTAAAGTTTCAAAAATCTTTTGAAAACAAAAGCATATCGTAAGACCATGCCACAAATAAACATGTCGGGTTTTTACCTTACGATAGCTAAAACGATTTTTATAAAAATCCTCTGATATTATAATAGGGTGTATATACAAATACTTATAAAATAGCCGAAATTGTTACATTATTAAATTCCAGCTACTAGCCACAGAGTGGGTAATACATACAAAACTCGTACAAGGCTCGTAGCGAGAATGGATTTCCAACTAATGACTAGGCACTGGGGTACCACCTGTCACAGTACGAGGCCTAGATCACCGTACCGAGGAGTGCGCCCGCTCCCCTACAACACAAGACCGGGACTACCCCTTACTGGATAATCCCGAGTGAGATCACCCCGCGGTTGGGATCAGCAACCGCCCACTAAGCCGAAATAAAAAGGGACATCTGGACAGGAATGACCTCATCCTGCTTGGGTGCTACCCACCTAGCCTTGCTGCATAACCCCTGATTTTCAGTCATTCCCATTTAATGAGGCTTGAGGCTAAGCGTTACCTTTATAGAACATATCCCTTAGAATGCCCATCGCCAACCTGACGATGTTTCGCAAGCATTCATCCATACAAGTCCGTCCCGGGTTCGAACAGAACTGAAGGCACTATTCCTACTACATCCATTTTGGAAATATCCTTAGGATTAGTAGCGACTAGCCTTTGCACTTCATTGCTCCATCTTCCAAACCAAACTCGTTTTCCACGAAAACGTACAAACTGGATCGAAGTGGTTTTCGAGAAATAAATCTCGATCCCGGTCTCTTCGAAACAATCAACGCATTTGTCCAATATTGATAGTCGGTGATTTAACTATCAATTAATATTCACAAACAACCATCAATCAATAGATTATTTCCCAAATTATTTATTTATCTCAAAATATCTTTACAAAATATATTCTCACTTTCAAATCCTTTTGAAAACAGTTTTCAAACTATCTTTCTTTCCTCAGAATAAATTCCGAGTATTTCCATTTCCACTGGAATCACCGAGCACAAGATTTTAGATTTTTAAAATAGTTTCAAAACACTTTATTGTAAGATATATTTAATACTTTATATAGGAAATTTTACTTTAATACTTAATTTTAAATAATACCCTAGAAATAATTAAAATAAGTTTACTTTATAAATATAACTAGATTTTCTTCTTTAAACAAAATATCAAATCATTCTTTAAATAATTATTATAATAATAGATTTAAACAAAACACTTACTTTGGAATTTACTTTAAAACATTTAAGTTAAGACCACTTCAATAATTTACTAAAAATACATACTATATAAACATTTGAAAATAAAGTTACTTAATGGAATATAAAACTGGATTTCTATTTTTTTAAAAACAAAATACTCAGTTACTTGTTAATAATTACTGCTAAAATAGATTAAAGGAAAATACTTACTTTAGATTATAAATATTAGAAATAATAAATTTTACAAAAACTTGCTGTAACGACCCAGGATTTTTATTAATTTAAATTTGAATATTTAATTAATTTTAAAATATTAATAAGTGAAATTTATAAGTCGAATAAATTTTATTTCGAATTATTCGATTTAATTGAATAATTAAATCGATAATTTAATATGTGAAAATATGGAAATAATTGAAAATTGGGTTAAATATGATTGAAAATGATTTTTAAAATTTTATTTTATCATATTGAAGTTAGAATGATATTTTAGAACTTTTAAAATCGAATTAAAAGTTTATTTGTGAAAATTGAATATTTTAATATTTAATCGACTAGTGAAAATAGTCAATTTTTGAACAGTCTCAGAATTGAACGAAACCAGTTCCATTGGATCCGTAATAGTTAGTTATTATCGGATTTCAATTTTCATGTCAATCGGAGCTATCGTTTGATCGTGGCAGCTCGAAACGCATCGAATTATTTTTAATTTTAATTTGGCGAGTTAAAATAGCCATTTTTCAAAGAGTCTCGGATTTCGACGAAACCAGTTTCATCGGATCCGTAATGTGATATTATTGTATGGTTTCAAATTTCGTGTCAATTGGATTTACCGTTTGTCCGGTGCAAGTTAAAACGCCTAGAAAATCGTTTAAATCGGTTTAATTTAAATTGAACGTTTATTGCCATAACTCGCACAGATGTCCGAATTAGCTTCCGAAACCTGTTCCATTGTGTCCAGAACGCAGGGTAAACCCTAGAAACGCTGGTTACGACGCGTGAATCGGAGTTCGGAATTTCCGGAATGAATAGTGTCGTTCGTTCTTCTATAAATAGACCAACTCTCTTCATAAATTAAAAAAAAAACCCTAAACTAAACCCTAGCCGCCAGTTACAAATGAAAGGCCAGAAATCATCCTCCTTTCCCCCTCAATCACTCCCAATCTACAAACAATTAGAAGAAGTGATCAACTACAAAGATGAAGAGCATCCCGAGAGCTTCAGATCCGTACGGTGATGATGGGGTTTGGCGTCACGTGGAGGTGGGGAGGTGGCTGCGTGCGTGGCCGTTCATTTGCGTGCGCACTCAAAGGGGGGTGGCCGAGCTTGCTATGGAGGCAGGCGTGGGTAGAGGAGGAGATGAGCTTCGTGTTGCAAGTCCCTGATCGATTTCTGAGTGAGCGTGGCGGTCGAATTTCTTAACCCTAATCCATATGTGATGGGTGTCTTTGAACGTGTTTTACTGGAGGCGTGCGCGTGAGATGGAAGAAGGTGATGGACGGCCTGATGTTGAGGGTGATGGGATCCAGTGGCTAGGAATTGAATAGGTTTATAAATAGAAAATTTAAGTTGTAATTTATATATTAAAAATCGTGTAATGTTAGAAAATTCATATCTTTTTCATCCGAGGTCGAAAACGCGCGAAACCAGTTGCGTTGGAATCGTATGGACGAGCACTACGCGATGGAATTGGATTGGAGTCGTTTGGAGTTAGTGAGAATTTCGGGTAAAATTAAACGTCCGTTTAATTTTATTCGAAATAAATCGCTAAAACGGAAATTAAAATCAAGGTGAGAACTTCTCACTCAATCGAATCGGTTTCGATTTTATTTTAAATAGTTAGATTTAAAATATTTGAATGCATGTTTGAATGATGATTGTTATCTATTGATTGTTAAAATAGACATTATGCGCAGTTAGTAAGCGGATGTTATTTATTAAAAACATATACCGCGAATATTTCATAAACAGTGAAATTGGTATTATATATAATAGCAATATATATATATTGGCATATGTATATATTGGAGTTATTGATTTCCCGCATTTGTTTAGCGGATGAGACCCTATTGCGCCGTCTATTAAGCGGATAATATTTTAAATCCCATATACCGTGATAATTCCGTACTGGAGCAGAATTGGTATTGTGCTAATGTTTGTGGATGCAGGAAAACAGGTTGGAGGGATCCAACTGGATTCCTCAACAATATTTATTTGATTTCAGATATTTTGATATTTGATTGATTATCATATCGATATATGATATCGTTGTAGTCGTGATTGACTATTTGATGTGTAGCATCATTGAACCAAATTTTGGGATTTTAAAATGATTTTAAAGTGATTTTTTGAAAGTATACGTTTATAAAATATTTTTGGAACTGATCCATTTTAAATAAATAAACGTTATAATTTTTAAAGTTATAAAAATTATGATTTTGAGAAATACGATTAAAGATTTATTTTTGAAAATATAAGGTTAATGGTTTTATAAAATAGTTTAAAATTGGGAATTTGAATTTATTATAAAAAGTTGAAAATATAGGATTTATAAAATTTAATTATTTTATGAATAAAAATGGTGAAATTATAAAGGAATTTAAAGACGTTTTAAAGAATAATATAAATTGATTTATATTAAGAGATTTATAAATGGATATTTATAAATTGAAATATTGACATTATAAAACGAGTTTTTATAAGTGTTTGAATGAAGTGAAAATGAATTTTGTAAATGAATGGAATTTATAAAATTAAAAATGGTGAAGTTATAAATGAAATTTATAAATAGTAAGATTTATAAATTTTATAAAGTTATTAAAAGAATAGTTTTGAATAAATCATTGAATCTTATAAGTTATAGGATTTATAATTATGAAGTTCCAAGGAACGGTTTTTGTAAACGAATAAATTATAAGTATTTAACTTATAATATGAACTTTTAGTTTATAATTGAGTCATAAACTAGAATAGGTTAATAAAGGAATTTATAAAAGGAAGTTGTTATAAAATAAATAGAATAGGAATTTATAAACGTTGTTTTATAAATTCGCAAACGACTTATTTTGATAAGTAAATTGTTGAAACCTATTAATGGAGTTATATTCACATTTTTGACTGTGAATAATCCTTTAAAATGAAATGTATAAAAGGATGAAATTTGTTAACGTAGTATATTCACGTTTTGAATAGTGGATAATATGTTAAAGAAAACGTTTAGAATGTGATATTTTAAATTGGATTAAAATGATCTAACGATGTTTTAAAATATGTTGAGATTCGAAACCATAGATTTCAACATCTATTGTTGAAATAGACGTTTTCAAGAAATAAAAGGAAATAGTGGACTATAACACTGTTGTTATAGTAAATGATTTCCGAAAGGAAATGTTTTGTATAGTATTGGGATTTATATATCTATTTTAATTTCGAATCCCTATACTAGAGATTTTGGGTTGTCGTAACGATGTTTTACGCAACATTCGTTTTGGCCCAAATAAATATGTTTAAGAGAATGATTTCCTTAAAGAATGAAATATATACTTAATTTCGATTTAAGTATATTGAATATTTTCCAAAGGTTGAAAATAAAAGATTTGTGAATTACTTATTAAATAAGTATGGAAATGTTTTCCAATATAAAGTGAATATTTTGAGAATTTATCTTTTTGAAGATAAATTGAAATGAATAATTGAAATCGTATATGCATGGATATTTGGGAATGAAAATTCACTATGGAATTTATAAACGAAAAGAAGAATTTGTTTAAAAATAAATATTGATTTATTTTTGAAGTGTGAAATTATATATCTAGTAAAGATATTTTGGAAAATAAATAATTTGGAAAATTATTTGGAAACTGGTGATGTGTGCATATCCATTGATAGTTCAATAACCGACTATCAATATTTCCCTTTGAATGGGTAATTGATGTGATTTGTTTGAATTTGAATGCCACACTTATTTTTGAATAAGCGCTCACTATTCGGGTTAATCGGGAAAGGACCATGGGGTCGTATAACCCATTCCGAATATGTGATACGTCGTTATGAATTGCATTTGAAGATCGGTGTTGAAGACCCGGTATTTGCGAGAGCGATAGGATGACCTGTCGATTGACTCTGCATCGAGTTGCTCCGGTATAGAGCTCTCCATATGTGATGGTGAATCCGATCAGGATTGTGGATATCCGGATTGCAAGGACTTCTTTGTAAGTGCCTTCGGTTTTGTTCGAGCCCGGAACAGACTTGTATGGATTGTATGTCTGACGTTACAAATTGAGATATAAAGCAGATTTCATTCAAATATATTTCTGTTGGTGGCGGAGAATTTATTCTTTTAGCTTAACACCCTTCTCTGAGACGTACGAGCTTAGAGGTTATGTAGTTGAATGTTATCAGCAATATATTCCCAATTTGGTAATGTGATATGCTGAGTGTTGCTGTTAAATGATCATTGTGTTGATTATTTGTGATAGGATCGTTTATTTGATCGTCTATCTTGGTGATCATTTCTATGATCATTTGTTGACCCAAAGCATGGCTTTTGTATAAAGTATGTTTTTGTGGACGTGACTTCGTCGAGCCTCACACCCCGTGAATGGTCAAAACAGGAAAGATGCAGCAAGGTTATGAGGGGTAGCGCTCTTTAGGATATGTGCATTTCCTTCTGGAAAAGGGTGGTATCATGGTATGGAGCCCAGATACTTACTCATGTTGAAAACACTTTATGATTGTGTGAATTGATTGCGAGCGCTCGGTGAAAGGTCCCAAAGGACCGGGAGATGGCATATTCGGTCAGTTGTTACTCAGTTAGGGGTAACCCGGCCTTGTGTTGGTAGAGATCCGGTTTGGTTCTCGGGGATGTCCATCCAGAGGCATTCTCATGTGGCAATGGGAAGTTCCTTGGCCTGATCATTCGTTGGAAATCCAAAGAAACAATACGAGACTTGTACGGTTTTAGTTGTAGAACCTGCCATTTAATATGGTAGCTATAGTAAGCATACTATAATGGTACCTATGCTGGCTAAGATTTATATTCTACTTTCGAAATCGTTTTATACACTATGCACTAATAATAATATCAAATGTTTTTTTTAATGCGTATCAAGCATCTTTGACTATCATAAGGAGAAATCTCCTCCAAGTCTGCGTTTGCATTGTGTGTGTGGCGGGAGGTCTTATGGTAGTCTCATTTTTAAAAGCATTGCGAATTGACTTTAAAAATATTCCTTTATTTTGATTTTAAAAGAGAAATAAACTGTTTTAAGTTTTCACACCAGTCACATGACTGACTCGGAGTTTATTGTTTTCATTCCTAAACTCTGGGTGCCCACCAATTTCCACACGGGCAGTCAAGAATTAGGTTTATTAGGATATTCTGGATATTCTGGAATTGCTGGAGGCAAGCTAGATGGCATGGCGTATTATTAGTATATAGTATTTCTTTTCCGCTGCACTGTTCATTGTTGTTGTTGTACACTCTGATGTAATGATGATATGATGTGATGTAATGTAATAACTGATATAGTTCTTTGTTTACAGATTATTCATTTATTATTATTATATGTTGTTCCGCTGCGAATTGTGAGATTCTGTTATTGTTCTGCTGTTTTCTTTCTGTCCCGTTCTATTTTCTACTTTCTTTTCCCTCTATTTTCTATCTTCTTATCTCTTCTTCTCTCGTTTTCTTTTTCTTTAACCCTCAGTGTTCGGTTTTCCGTCGTTCGATTGCTCGGCAGTCGATAAAGTGAGTATCGATGTTGAATTTTCGAAAGACGAAAAATCGGGTCCTGACACTTGCTTTCTTTAAAAAAAACTTTAAAAAAATTTACTTTTAAAAACATGTACTTGGCTATCCAGAGAAAATTCCAACTTCAATCTCTTAAATAAATTTTCCCAAATTGATTTCCAATTTATTTTCTTTGAAATAAGTTTCTTAAATTTCTCAATTCATTTCAAAATTCATTAGTTATGGACTTATTATTAATGTTATTGTTTTCCGTTTGATTTTAAACCTTTTAACTGAAATATACAAATTTCATGCCATCAATTAATCACAGCTGTAGGTGTTTAATAATTTAAATAAATGTTGAGGAATCCAGTTGGATCCCTCCAACCTGTTTTCCCTGCATCCACAGACGTTAGCACAATAATATGCCAATTCAATATACCATACTATAGCACATTAATCAATTTCAATCATTCAAACAATTATTTAAATTTAATCATTTAAATTTAAATTTAAATTAACTGAGTGAGATTAGCTCACCTTTGCTATTATTTGCAATCCACTCCAGTTTCGACTGGTTTTCCCTACGATTTTAGACCTTGTATAAATATTAGATTGTTTTATTAATATTCGAACTAATCGCGAAATCAATTACCGTTTAATAAAGTTAACTTTGCATCAATATCAAACTTTGACTAATGATTTAATTTTTAAACTAATCTTCCTATAACAAACCATATCTTAATTACTAAGTACTTCAATAGGTTAAACAATCTAGTCTTTCTAATATATTATTTAAAAGTGTGACTGTATTATTATTTTTTTCTTTTTGAACTACCTATATATTATTATAAAATAGTCTATGGAGATTCTAAAAAAAATCCAATTTATCTAAACCTTTAAATGCTTTAAAAAATTCTTATCATCATATATGTATTTTCCAAAACCCTTAATCTATTTTCTGTAAGACAATAATTCTCTAACCAGTATGCATATACTACTCTTTCCAGATCTAAGCTTATATGTATTTCAAAACAAAATTTAAAAAACAAAATCAAGCTAATACCTTACTGCCACCAAAAAATAAGAACACAACGACCCTCCTCCTATCTCGAGCATTCCCCCCCACCCCACACGACAACACACCAGCCCCTAATGCTGCCCTTGCCCAAAACCCTAGCTCGCGCCATGGCCACGCGAACTCATCGAGATCTGGAATCACGATCTACCCTCATGAGCAGCCTTCAATTTGTCGTCGCTCGAAACGAACTCGTGAATAATCGAACAATTTAGCGCCGAAATGAGCACCACCATCTTCGTTGACACGCGCGCGAGCGATCGCCCTTTTTCGATCGCCATTTTTTTTAATGCTTGCCGAACGTTGAAAACGAAGAGGAGAGGAACTCTCGGCATTTCACTGAAAGGAAATCGAATAGATTTCGTAGAGAGGATGCGGCCATTATCCTTTTCCCTTTTTTTATTACGGCGAAAGAAAGGAAGTAGCACGATAAAAAGGAGAACGAGGCGCCTATCGATTTGATTTAAGCTTCGTATGGGAGACAAAGGTACGAGATTAATCAGAGTAGGTTGGCTTGCGTGTTTCAGGGAACGAGATGGTATTTTAAACGCTGATGGCAGATAAATTTGACAATTATCAATTGAATTTTCAACACGTTTATCTATCGTGTGCTCACACAACAACTCCAATCGCTATGAAATTTGAAATCCGATAATAAATCAATATTACGGACCCAATGGAACTGGTTTCGTCAAATTCCGAGACTGTGCCTTGGAAGGCTATTTTTAAATTCAATTTAAACGATAAAGTTTTAAAACTGAACAAACCATTGTTAATTTCAATTTTACAACTTCTATTATATTCAGTACTATCAATATAAATTTTACAAGCCTTCAAATTATTTTTGACACGCTTAAAACTCTAGATTCAACATTTTACCCAACTTCACATTATTTAATTCAATAATTTAATTATCAATTAATTAGTGATATTTGAATTCAAGTTAATAATTAACTTTTAAATATTTAAAATTTATTAAATATTCCAATTTTATATGCTCAAAAATTTTGGGTCGTCACATTCCTCTCCCCTTAAAAGAATTTCATCCCCGAAATTACTAGTTAAGAGGAATGGTCCAATACCCGTTTACTTTTCCCGAAACCAACAATTCAACATCCTACCAACTATCTTTTATAAAGACCCATTACCATTCTCACTAACCTCCCAAACTCCCTCACAATTTGCAAACAATATAATTTTCTTAACCATTCAAATTCCAATTTAAAAACCAAATTTTGAATTATCAAAATTTTCTCAAAAATTTTCTAACTCTCTAAATTTCCGTAAATTTTTGCCAGGGTCTCCTTTGCGCGGCTAGCTCGGTACAACTACAAAAGGCCTCTACGGGCTCCCAAATCCAAAAAGAAAACAAACGGCCAAGTGGCTCGATCAAAATCCTAATCAATTTTCATATAGAAACTTAAATACATACCTTTCTGTCGAGCATTTCAAATTTATCTTCTGAAATCAAAATCAATTCTCTTTACCTTTATATTACCTGCACATCTTACACAGCAATATGTCCAATCACAATATTCAAAAACATTTTATCGACTTTCTTATAAATGTAAATATCTATTAATTCAAAACTAACTTAGATTATGTTTGTAATATTCAACTTCCAATTAAGAATTTATCATTGCTTACTTAAATTAGTATAAGCATTTTATGTGTTCCTTATATTTATTTTCATCTTACCACTTTAGTTTATACCC
Organism: Allium cepa; assembly: GCA_030765085.1. Classification (NCBI taxonomy): domain Eukaryota; kingdom Viridiplantae; phylum Streptophyta; class Magnoliopsida; order Asparagales; family Amaryllidaceae; genus Allium; species Allium cepa. The sequence goes on from CM060931.1 coordinate 734,616,243, forward strand.
ATTCCTATTCAAATTGATTCTTCCATTTCCATATGAAATCAATTTATTATCAACTCTAAATTTTAAATTTTATTTTTCATTTATACTGACTCATGTCATTATTTTACATTAGTTCATTTACAAATTTATTTCAATTTCCAATTTTAAAAACGTTTGTCGTTAATAAAATTTTCCAAGATTTTCAAAAAAAATCTAACTCCCAAAATTTCTGAAATTTTTTGACAGAGTCTCCTTTGTACGTAGGAGCTTTTGCAATTTGACAATAAATATAAATATATATACATCGACCCACACGGTCGGAAAAAACAAAAACAGTTCATATTTCCTATTTTTATTGCGTAGGCGTACCTTATTTAGCATTTTAAGCAAGCGGCGAATTTATTTAAGCATTTGCGCGTCCAAAATCTCGCTAAACGGTCTTCCGGTACATGTACTTACTCAATTTAAACACATAAGCAACATATTTATGAAATTTGTAACATTTCATTCATTTAACAGGTACAACATATCAATAACATATGAAATACAATATAAATACTTCCATAGGCCGTTTGCGAAGTTTTCAAACTAATTCAATTTTTTTTTCACCGATTCATATACCATTTACATTCAGCTTAGGTGATCTACAACCCCTTTACTTATCTCCGGTTCATTTTTATGTCCAAATTATCCCATTTTCAATTTAATCGATTTCAAAAATCAGTATTTGTTACTTATCAACTTATAGTAACAACAAAGCCATATTTTAAAAATATATGCAAATTTAAACAATTTGACGATATTCATTTACACAAACAATTTCTTTAGTTTTATAATCATTTTAAAATTGACTCCATCAATTTATATATTATTTCATTCCAATGTATTCCCAAACAATATATTTGCATTTTATTTCACATTTACTTTGATTTTATTCAAAACCATTTCATTAATAAGCTCAACAATCTCCATGCTTAAAATTTAATAATCATTTCCCCAGTTTCATGTAAGCCATGCTTCATTCAAGTCTATGCTTAAGTTAATTACTTCAAATCATTCTAGTTTCATAAATTAAGTTCACTCTCATTTGCCTATAAATTCTCTTCCAATTTAATTTGATTCTATTTAAATCAAATCTCTTCCATTTACTACTTAGCTCAATTAATTAATTTATTCAATTCATTTAAAAATTTCAATTTCCATGTTCGATTCATTTTCGAACTTATTTAATTAATTACAAGACCATTTTCACTTTATTTATACTCAGCTAGATTTTGTTTGTACTTCAAACCATTTCATTTTAATCCAATTTCATTTTATTTGCTAACCAATCCAAGATGTATTTCATATTTATAACTCAAAGTCTCCTTCTCCCATTCACAAAATTTTATTAATTCACCATTCAACTTCTATTTAACCAATTTAAAATGTATCCATATATTTAAGTTACTAATTTATTCCAAATTAGTTTACTCCAAATTTATAATTTAATACTTGAATTTTTTTTTAGCTTCAAAAATCTCTTCAATTAAATTCCTTGGGTTCAATACTATTTTGTAATTCAGGTTTGGATTTTTATTCACTTCCCAAAATATCAAACAATTTTATTTGACTTATATCTCCTTTTCAAATTTTATAACCCACACATTCATTTGTTTTTCTCCACTTACATCCATTCACCCTTAACCACATTCACCCTTTTCAGTTTTTACTCAAGATCTTATATTTATTAAGCCAAGCATACCTGTATTTCAAACATTTAAATTCTTTTGATAAGCCATCAAAGTTTATTTATACAATTTACTCTTTATCCAGCTTATTTCAATTCGAATAAGGATTTTATTCCATTCAACTTAAATTATTCAAGCTTTTATTAAATAAACTTTTACTTTCCTCGAAGCTATACTTCTACGAAGTTTAATCTTTAGTTGATTTACTTATTTCACTTTCGTACTTAAATTCATTTCCATTATTATTTGATTCTTATCTAGATCAAATTTCATTTAATTAATTTATCCATTCTCGATTTGTTAAAATAATATCCAAGGCCAATTTAATTCATCCGTACTTGAATTGGATTTTATTTGCACTTCAAATTACCTTTATTTTAAGACAATTCCATAACAATTTAATTCATGTTTGATTCACTACAATTTCAATTGAATTTCTATTTAAAAATTCGGCTTCATTTCGAAATTCCACCATTAATTCAAATTTCAACTTAATTCAATACAACTAATTTTTTTTTTCAGTTTAATTCTACTTACTTCCATTTTTGATCTTAAATTAATTCCAATCCCATTTAAAGTTCTATTAAACTTCTCAATCCAATTCATTCACATTTTATTATTTTTATTTACTTCACTAATTCATTTATATTTATTTACATATTTTTTTTTTTTCTCATTTTCATTTTCTCATTTCAATTACGTACAAAATTTGCTATTTTATTTCTTCCCTTATAATTAAATTTCAAAAATTTAATCTTAATCCATGTTAAATTTTCATTTTTAACTTCTCACTTTTGATTTTAATTTCCAACATTCAAAGCTTATATTTCCTTCCTGATTTAAAAATCATCCCGATTTATAAGCTTACAACCTATCTCATCAGGATTTTAAATACCTGACTTTTAGTTTCAAATTATTTTGAAATCTCCAACATTTCAAATCACATTTCTCAAAAATTTAAACCAATTTGGGCTTTTACCCCCAACAAATTCCTTTTAAAATTTCAAAAACAAACTAGTTCTTCTGAACAAATCAATTTGGCAGCAATTCATCACTTAGAAAATCGAAAATGAACATCGATGATGCTGCAGTCATCACCGACGTTATATTCCAGTGACGGAAGTGAATTCTATGCTATATCCTTTCCCAAAATCTATTTGAAACAATTTCCTTTCAGAAATACCCTAAAATAACAATGCTATTATTCATCTTCAAAATACTTCCAAATCCTGCTTAAATCAATTTGATCATATTTCAATTTATAAATCACGTTACTAATTTATATTTATAGATTTATTTTTCTATATGAAATTATTTTCCTTAATCTTAAGTTATATTTTCAATTTCTAGTTAAATTTTTACACAACGATGATAGTAATTTAACATTGTCATTTCTAACATCCAAGCAACCATATATTAGCTAAAATAGTTTACAAAAACTTTTCTTTATATCAAAATATATTTTTTTGGGTAAAATTATTGCATTCACCCACATTTAAAACAATACCATGTCAATTGTTCTATTCAAGTGTTTAGAAACTCCTTCGATACAGTTGTGCAGACTGTGTCGACGAAGGTTCATATGCCACTCAATAAACCAATCAACACAATATTAAAACAATTTATATTCACTAACAAATACGCGCTCATATCTATTAATACGCTCAAACTCATTCTAGAGCACTACGGACTCTAATTTAAATGAGTAATTCCCACCAGAGCCAAGGTTATCACCAACCTACGCTCTGATACCAACTGTAACAGCCCGCAAATCCGTACCCCTTAAGTCAACACTATTCTACTTAAATCAACTCAAGTTGTACAAAAATACGAACCATTAGGGTTAATGAAGAAGAGGTAGAAGAATAAAATAGAAATCAACATCAGAATCTAACCAACGTAGCGGAATAAAATATAATAGATAATAAATGGTTTTTACTCAAAAATCAATTATCTCTGTTTATATATTACATCATCAGAGTACATCAATCACAGTTCAACATCAATAACATACAACTGGATACACAACTACTCAGCACAGCGGAATATATATAAACAAGTACGGGAGTACGTATTGTCATCCAGCTCGTCTCCTGAGCTCCACGGCATCATATCCTGTATCCTATAATACTCGGTCTGACCCGAGCATTACAGTTAAATAACACCCAGCGTGAGAAAATCACACCCAGTTGATTACTAAAGTTTCAAAAATCTTTTGAAAACAAAAGCATCTCGTAAGACCACGGCACAAATAAACATGTCGGGTTTTTACCTTACAATAGCTAAAACGATTTTTATAAAAATCCTCTGATATTATAATAGGGCCTATATACAAATACTTATAAAATAGCCGAAATTGTTACATTATTAAATTCCAGCTACTAGCCACAGAGTGGGTAATACATACAAAACTCGTACAAGGCTCGTAGGGAGAATGGATTTCCAACTAATGACTAGGCATTGGGGTACCACCTGTCACAGTACGGGGCCTAGATCACCGTACCGAGGAATGCGCCCACTCCCCTACAACACAAGACTGGGATTACCCCTTACTAGATAATCCCGAGTGAGATCACCCCGCGGTTGGGATCAGCAACCGTCCACTAAGCTGAAATAAAAAGGGACATCTAGACAGGAATGACCTCACCCTGCTTGGGTGCTACCCACCTAGCCTTGCTGCATAACCCCTGATTTTCATTCATTACCATTTGATGAGGCTTAAGGCTAAGCGTTACCTTTATAGAACATATCCCTTAGAATGCCCATCGTCCACCTGACGATGTTTCGCAAGCATTCATCAATACAAGTCCGTCCCGGGTTCGAACGGAACCGAAGGCACTATTCCTACTACATCCATTTTGGAAATATCCTCAGGATTAGTAGCGACTAGCCCTTGCACTTCATTGCTCCATCTTCGAATCCAAACTTGTTTTCCACGAAAACGTACAAAATGGATCGAAGTGGTTTTCGAGAAATAAATCTCGATCCCGGTCTCTTCGAAACGATCAACGCATTTGTCCAATATTGATAGTCGATGATTTAACTATCAGTTAATATTCACAAACAACCATCAACCAATAGATTATTTCCCAAATTATTTATCTCAAAATACCTTTACAAGATATATTCTCACTTTCAAATCCTCTTGAAAATAGTTTTCAAACTATCTTCCTTTCCTCAGAATAAATTCCGAGTATTTCCATTTCCACTGGAATCACCGAGCACAAGATTTTAGATTTTTAAAATAGTTTCAAAGCACTTTATTGTAAGATATATTTAACAGTTTATATAGGAAATTTTACTTTAATACTTAATTTTAAATAATACCCTAGAAATAATTAAAATAAGTTTACTTTATAAATATAACTAGATTTTCTTCTTTAAACAAAATATCAAATTATTCTTTAGATAATTATTATAATAATAGATTTAAACAAAACACTTACTTTGGAATTTACTTTAAAACATTTAAGTTAAGACCACTTCAATAATTTACTAAAAATACATACTATATAAACATTTGAAAATAAAGTTACTTAATGGAATATAAAACTGGATTTCTATTTTTAGAAAAACAAAATATTCAGTTACTTTTTAATAATTACTGCTAAAATAGATTAAAGGAAAATACTTACTTTAGACTATAAATATTAGAAACAATAAATTTTACAAAAACTTGCTTTCTTTAAAAAAACTTTAAAAAAATTTACTTTTAAAAACATGTACTTGGCTATCAAGAGAAAATTCCAACTTCAATCTCTTAAATCAATTTTCCCAAATTGATTTCCAATTTATTTTCTTTGAAATAAGTTTCTGAAAATTTTCAATTCATTTCAAAATTCATTAGTTATGGACTTATTATTAATGTTATTGTTTTCCGTTTGATTTTAAACCTTTTAACTGAAATATACAAATTTCAAGCCATCAATTAATCACAGCTGTGGGTGTTTAATAATTTAAATAAATGTTGAGGGATCCCTCCAACCTGTTTTCCCTGCATCCACAGGCGTTAGCACAATAATATGCCAATTCCAGAATATACCATACTATAGCACATCAATCAATTTCAATCATTCAAACAATTATTTAAATTTAATCATTTAAATTTAAATTAACTGAGTGAGATTAGCTCACCTTTGCTATTATTTGCAATCCACTCCAGTTTCGACTGGTTATCCCACGATTTTAGACCTTGTATAAATATTAGATTGTTTTATTAATATTCGAACTAATCGCAAAATCAATTACCGTTTAATACAGTTAACTTTGCATCAGAATCAAATTTTGACTAATGATTTAATTTTTAAACTAATCTTCCTATAACAAACCATATCTTAATTACTAAGTACTTTGATAGGTTAAACAATCTAGTCTTTCTAATATATTATTTAAAACTGTGATTATATTATTATTTTTTTCTTTTTGAACTACCTATATATTATTATAAAATAGTCTATGCAGATTCTAAAAAAAATCCAATTTATCTAAACCTTTAAATGCTTTAAAAAAATTCTTATCATCATATATGTATTTTCCAAAACCCTTAATCTGTTTTCTGTAAAATAATTCTCTAACCAGTATGCATATACTACTCTTTCCAGATCTATGCTTATATGTATTTCTAAACAAAATTAAAAAAACAAAATCAAGCTAATACCTTACCGCCACCAGAAGATAAGAACACATCGACCCTCCTCCTATCTCAAGCATTCCCTCCCCTCCCCTACACGGTAACACACCGGCCTCTCAATGCTGCCCTTGCCCAAAACCCTAGCTCGCGCCATGGCCACACGAACTCATCGCGATCTACCCTCGTGAGCAGCCTTCAATTTGTCGTCGCTCGAAACAAACTCGTGAATAATCGAACAATTTAGCGCCGAAATGAGCACCACCATCTTCGTTGACACGCGCGCGAGCAATCGCCCTTTTTCGATCGCCATTTTTTTAATGCTTACCGAACGTTGAACACGAAGAGGAGAGGAACTCTCGGCATTTCACTGAAAGGAAATCGAATAGATTTCGTAGAGAGGATGTGACCATTGTCCTTTTCCCTTTTTTTATTACGGCGAAAGAAAGAAAGTAGCACGATAAAAAGGAGAACAAGGCGGCTATCGATTTGATTTAAGTTCGTATGGGAGACAAAGGTATGAGATTAATCGGAGTAGGTCGGCTTGCGTGTTTCAGGGAACGAGATGATATTTTAAACGCTGATGGCAGATGAATTTGACCAGTCGAATTATTGTATTTAAATTTTAAATCAGTTATTATCAATTAAATTTTCAACACGTTTATCTATCATGTGCTCACAGAACAACTCGAATCACTGCGAAATTTGAAATCCGATAATAAATCAATATACCCAATGGAACTGTTTCGTCAAATTCCGAGACTGTGCCTCGGAAGGCTATTTTTAAATTCAATTTAAATGATAAAATTTTAAAACTGAACAAACCACTGTTAATTTCAATTTTACAACTTCTATTATATTCAATACTATGAATATAAATTTTATAAGCCTTCAAATTATTTTTGGCAGGCTTAAAACTCTAGATTCAACATTTTACCCAACTTTACATTATTTAATTCAATAATTTAATTATCAATTAATTAGTGATATTTGAATTCAATTTAATAATTAACTTTTAAATATTTAAAATTTATTAAATATTCTAATTTTAAATGCTCAAAAATTTCGGGTCGTCACATTAATGATTAAGATTGATTGGTAATAATGATTAATTGTTATGAGATGATTATTTATGGTAAGTAATTAAAGGTTTAATTTCTTAAAATAATTAATTCAAGGGTAATTAATTATATAACTGGTTTAAAGGTTAATTTAATTAATATGATTAATTAAGAATAATTTAATTAATTAAGGTGATCGATTAATTAATTTATATCAAATGATTTGTAATTAATTAATCAGGATTGGATAATTAATTAATTCATAAGTAATTAATTTAATTGGAAATAAATTGAATTAATTAGATTAAACAATTAATTAATCCTGCTTATAAATGATTATCGAATGCTTGACCTTACTCATGAATGACTGTATTGTATGAGATGCCTTCAATTGATTGTCCTAACTGATCTGTGATATTTTGTTCTGTGGATTGAGCTGTGTATTTTATTCATTTATTTGTGATACATTTATATATTATCTGTGAATCTGTGAATGAAAGATAAGCATTATAGTTTATACCACTTATCAACTATATTTTTGTGTTTTGATCTGTGATGATGATGTTGCTGCACTATTGTGTTAAACCTCTGGACCACACCATACACACACAAGTATGGATTTCACGAGGAAATCGATTAAGTCACAGATTTTTGAAATGATTTTTTTTCTTTTGTTTTGGTGTGGCTAATATGATATGGTATTGGATGTGTTGAGATGATTTTTATTTCATGTTTGACTAAAGATCTTTCTGCTTTGGTGGTTGAGGAGATTTGTTGTGGCTAAAGATATATATTTTTTTTCTTTTTGTACCTAGATTTTTATATTGTTTCTTCTTTTGCAAGCCATTGAATATGTTTACATTTTCTTCTTACTTACATTTGTCTTGTTAACACTTTGTCTTATTACTTTATAATATAAACAAATGTCTATTTTAATTTATTGTTTCATCATGTCTACATACTTGTCTTTTATTTGTTTGACTACTTGAGTATATTTTTTTATCTCTTCTTGTTACTTGTCTTTTGTCTTATGTGTTCACTTTGTATTTTACAAAGTTTATTTTCAAGTTTACATATATATCAATTGAATTACATAGATATATTTTACAAATTCAAATTATTTTTAAACTATTTACTTAAAATTTAAATTCAATTGATTTAACACATATTTAATTTGATTTGGAGAAACTCTAAATTCAATTGATTTAACACATATTTAATTTGATTTGGAGAAACTCAAATTGATTAACCAATTAATTTCACAAATTTTTTTATTCAAAAATTAAATTAATTATCAATTTAAACTCATTGAAAATCCGGGATCGTGTGGCGACCCTGACTCGACCTTCGAAAATCGGCACTGAATACGACACTCATATTCTAATGCCGCAGATCCAAACGTCGAACCTAGTGCGCCGGAGCTTATAACACCATTAAGTAAACAACACAGCGGAAGAAATAATGAATATCAATATACAACATCTGATACAACAGATGATACAATGAATATCAATATACATCAGAGATATGATACAAGAAAATAGCAGCGGAAAGAAAATAGATAACACCAACAGCGGAACAATAACTGTAAGATAGCCTTCAAGAGAGAACTCCAAAACTGCAACTCCAACTCCAAGAACTAATCCAGAAATAGCTCGAACTCCCAATAACGATGCACCAAGCTAAGCTAGTTCAGTCATGTCCTAAACTCTGGGTGCTCACTATTTTCCACACGAGCAGTCTAGAGTTGGGTTTTTCAGATAGTTAGGTTCAGTTGATCATCTGGAGCTAGTTCAGTCTTTGGACATGACTGACCTTGCTTAGCTTGGTGCATCGTTATTGGGAGTTTGAGCTATTTCTGGATTGGTTCTTGGAGTTGGAGTTGCAGTTTTGGAGTTCTCTCTTGAAGGCTATCTTACAGTTATTGTTCCGCTGCTGGTGTTATCTATTTTCTTTCCGCTGCTATTTTCTTGTATCATATCTCTGATGTATATTGATATTCATTGTATCATCTGTTGTATCAGATGTTGTATATTGATATTCATTATTTCTTCCGCTGTGTTGTTTACTTAATGGTGTTATAAGCTCCGGCGCACCAGGTTCGACGTTTGGATCTGCGGCATTAGAATATGAGTATCGTATTCAGTGCCGATTTTCGAAGGTCGAGTCAGGGTCGTCACAGATCGTTACATCTACCTTCCTAAACGGCATGTCCAAGAACATTCCCTCCTCCTTGGCTCATGGTTAATCCCTCCACCATCAACATTGCTTACGACCTAAACCACCACTTCCTCCTTCAAAACCCATGGCCTTAGCCTACTTCCTTTTTCTTAATACCCACATCCACATGCCATTTTCCTCCCCCCAAAAGCACACTTCCTAAGGCCAAAAAGAAGAGGAGAAGCGAGGGTGAAGAATTGTGTTTAGAAATGAATTTGTGTAGAAATGAAGTGCATATGCATGTGTATTACAAGTTTAGGATTTGAGTAGAAAAGTTAGCAAAAACCTCTCCTTAACCATAAAGTTAAGGTACATCCAAGACAAGCTCTTACACAACCATACCCCTAAAAAAAGCCATGAAACATGGTAACTTAAATCAAGCCTTGATTTAAGTGTCCTTATATACTAAATGTCTCTTTAATCTAACATGCTTACTTTAATTAATTTAATTAGGAAATGAGATGTTTTAATTCTTAGTTAACGTGTTCATATGATAACTATTCAAGTTGAAATATGTTCGCACAACTTGTATTGTATAGAAATTGATTTTTAACAAAACATTTTCTGGTCACATTTTCAGTATTTATCCAAAGTGTATATTTTTGTAAACACATTTCAAAAATAATTTTTCTAAATTAGTTATTAATTAAAAAGTGTTTAATAATGTTATAAAATCATTTTTAATCACATCAAATCTTAGATTCAAATATTTAAATCATTCAGATATTTAAATATGAAGTGTTCGAAATTCTAGGTCGTTGTAGTTATTTTTTTAAAATTTTCAAACGGGTAAAGAAAGTAATCAACTATTACATGAATATCCAGATAAATGTAACAGATATTAAGGTTAGCGCTTTCAGTATTTTGGAACTTAGAAACCTGCATCATTTTTTATAAAAAAAAGTATTAAACTACCTGTTAATATATAGAGAATTTTTTCTATCAACCATAAAGATTGGACTTTCCATGATACTCACTTCCTCGTATGTGCGTACCATTTGTGTTGTAGGCTCCGCATAGGAAGAACAATGTAACATTGCACACTATGTCTATACATATTTTATTCCTAACCTAAGCTGTTAAAAAAATTCATCTAGAGCAATTGATATTGTTTCCGTGATATGTTCTACAGAAGGAAAACAATATAATACTACAAGTTATATTTGTATATTTTATCCCTAATCTAAGTAGGTTTAAAAAGTTCATATGAAACCATTAATACGACTTCCACAAGGTCTTGATCAGACACAAATATAAAATCTATTTCCATGGACTAAACATGGGGTTGGCCTTTTTGAATTATGAAGTCAAAACTAAAGATAATGTAAATTGTATATTTGTATACCATCTTCAAATTTGGTTTGAAGAGACTTGCTTATCTAAACCTGATTGGATATATAAATATGTGTTGGGTTACAAATTGTGAAATTTAAATAAGATAAAGTTAAGATTTTAATTTCATTTCGATTCAACTGTAATGAACAGAACCAAAAACAAAATTTAAGATTATATGTCAAGTTTCAACGCAATGATTAAACTCAATTGCATTCGTGATATAAAAATCAAATATGTGCATTATTCATTATATAGTATCTATAAAACTTAAATTTTAAGTTGTATATATAGAATTAGGGATGGAATATAATAGCAAAAGATACACTGTAAAGGAAGAAAATAAATAAATACACTTCAAAATAAAATAAACAGCATCTTCGCTCAAGTAGTTGTATAGATAATCAGTTGTCTATCTATACAAGATTACCTTACAATGAGATGGAAGCTATATGGTCAACTGACAAAAAGGAACTTATGGGTATGTAATTTGAGGTATGTGCAACTAACTAAGTGGAGATAAGTATCATATAGAGCTATTTTTTTGTTCTTAGTCAGTTTCTATTGGAAAATTATAAACATATCACCTTATTTTTTGATGTATAGATCAGAAAGACAGGATTGAATAAAGATGATGTAACAACCCGCATATTTAACGATTATATATTTAAATGTTTTATTTAAATATAGTGTCGTTAGTCGGATTTTTAGGTCCGAAATGTTACTTTTTGCAAACGGCCGAATTGAGGCTCGAAACCACCTCCATTGGTTCCAAAATGACGTTTGCGATCTTTTTGAATAATCTTTGATATGTTTGGAGTTTGTGAAATTTTGACCCTTTTTCTACTTGGGCTTGAGTTTGGGTTCAGCCCCAATCTCCTCTTAACCCTCTAGCTCATTAACTCTTCATCCATTCACCCTCATTTCAATCCTTTAACTTAAGAAAACTGAAAATAGGGGAAAGGAAGAAGAATTAGAACTCCAAGCCCTAGTTCCATTTGCAAATTCCAAATTCTTGCTTGAAATTCAAAGAGAAGGATAGGTAGGCCTCCTCTTCATCTTCTCCAACTCTTTCTTCTTCAATTTCAGAAAATTTCCTAAACCTAATTTGGGAAATATGTGTTTTATTCTTAGATTGAAGCTTGTTGAGTTGAAGTGAAGATTGGTTGGTCTTCTCCTTGCAAATTGAGCTTCTTCTTCTTTGTTTTTGGGTTAAAGGTGAGTTTTGAACTCACATCTACTTCTCTTGATATCATGAGTGATGGGTATGAACTCCTATTACTTATTCATATGTATTTGATTTTTGTTTTGGATTGGTTTGATGACTATTCCAATTATTGAGTTTCAAAGTCAATTTTTATGAACATTCTCTGATGGATATTTTGATCTTATTTTGGTGATGAATCGAAGTTCTTATGGGGCCAGGTAGCCGCTTGGCGTAAATCCCTAGCGTCCGTGCTCGTCCGATTGAAGGTTGGGAGAGTTTGCACTTCATTGGTAATAAGTAGGAAATGTAGGAAATTGGGTTCAGTCGACTGGATCCTCTGTTCAGTCGACTGAGCTGAAGCCCGAAATTTTTCCGGACAATTTTCAGTCGACTGAACTGGGATTTCAGTCGACTGACCTGCTCCTTTTTACCTGTTTTGCCTATTTATGCTCATTTTGATTGGTTTTCCAGATTTTATCGATTCATGTTGGTTATTAGTGGTTGTTATTGCTTCTTTGGCTTTGATAACTTATCCTTGACTTCATTCATGGGTTTTTATAAAATAATCTTTCGAATTATATTAAAAGCTCCCTTCTCCAATTTATTAATTCTATTTAAAACACACACATCTTCGCACTCCGAGCGATGTGGGAGGAGAATTAAATGATTAGATAAAACGCGTGCAATGAACATGTGCGTTCATCTTTTCAGTTAATTCCCAATCTATTCGTTTGAACATTTTGACCTTTGGTCTGGTTTACCGATGAAATGAGGTGAACTTTGTACTGCTTTGAGTGTGAAAGTGACTGACGGACAGTAAACCATTATTGCGAATGAGTGGTTATGGGACACACGTTAACACTTTTCGGATTCCTTTTCGAGAGTTGTGGCACATTCCACCAGTTAGTGGTGTCCAGTACTAGGCCTCCGGACCTTCACCACTACGGTTTATGCCTTCGAGGCTTATTGCCTTCGGGGTTTGTTGCCTTCGGGTATGTTGCCTTCGGGTTTGTGCCTTCGGGTTTGTGGCCCTATAGTATCGCTTACGATGTTGGTCTTTATGAGCCGCATGGGTGACATTGGGTTTGGAGTCTTCGGGCCCATGGATCCTTGTTTATACAGTACCGAGCTCGAGCAATTTTCTGATGTTTCATTTGATATGTATATTCCCTTGGTATCTCCCTTCGGTGTTGGTCTTTTTGAGCCGCATGAAGTATAGCGATTACCTTGTGGAACTTGTATACCTTATGGGTATTTGTTATTTGCCTTTTGGCTTGCTTTGGGATATTCTTATCCTTTGTTTATTTGAATTGCAATGATACGAGGCTTGTTATGATATGATTCATCTTTTTGTTAGATGATTGTGTTATCTCTTTTAGAGATATTTGTTATACTTTGCGACCTTGCAGGTCATTGTTGTTCAGTTTATCTAACTGATTTGTTTAGCTTGGCTTACCCGTGTGTTCATTACTCGGGTCAAACCGAGATGTTTCAGGTTAGGTGCTTTTGGACTTAGCCTATTTTTCTTCCGCATGGACTACTCCGCTAGTGTTAACTCCGCCCCAGTTTTGACTCAACGACTTGAAAGATTACCGACCCAAAAGGTCGCCGACCTTACGCGGGTACTGGCCTAGCGCCTAAGAGGGATATCGACCTAACAGGCTTAAGATGGATGCCGACCTAATACCTCAACAAAAGTTACCGACCCAAGATGGCTACCGACCTAACATGGGTACCGGCCTAGCGCCTTAGAGGATGCCGACCTAAGATTTGAGGGGGTACTGACCTAAGGCTTAGGTGGGTTACCGATCTAACAAGGATGCTGGCCTAAGGTAGATGCCGATCTAACTGTCCAGGGAAGTTGCCGTCCTAACTGCTCAAGACAGGGACAAGATCACGAACTACACTTGGGTCGCTACCGACTTACGACCTATGCTAGAACGTTCACGACACAGGCAAAGGAAGACAAGTTCGATGCAGCTACTTGGAACTGTGTAACTCGTACACGATTCAGGACTTACCAGTTAAGCCATGACTTGCGACTTGCCAGTTAACTCGTTCACGACTCACGACCTAGCTTGAGTCATCCACGACCTAAAGCTACTAAATATAAGCCCGATGTCGTATTACTTATACAAGGTTGTGTTGACTCGGGGGCGACTTGGGACTTATGCAAGAGAACCTTTGTGAAACCATGGGGTTTGGCCAGATAAGTCGGCCACGACCCACCATAGGTCGGTCACGACTTACGACCCAAGGGGGGAAATTTCCCTATAAATACCAACCTACCTCGAGCATGGGGGATCTTTTGGCTCCTTCCGAAAATGCCGATACTCTATTGAATTCTCGACTCACTCAGCACTTCAAATACGAAAGGCATCTCAACAAACTTCAAGAGGAAATCTAATGCAATCAACATGGATTCAAAGAATTCTTCTACATTGAAGTTCTAGTTGTTTGTCTCATCGGTATTGTAATTGAAGATTGCTGTAAAGTTGTAATTGATTCAGTAATAAAAAGGGTTAAAGTGGACGTAGGCTTACCTGAAGCCGAACCACTATAAAAACTGTTGTCTTTTCTGCTTTCTCTGTGACTTTTCTACTTGTTTTAGTTCCCGTGTTCATGGGTGGTGCTTTCACTCAATCTCAATATACACCGGGGTGTTAGCGTTCGATTTTAAACGTTAACATTTTTGGTGCTTTCACTGAGAATTGAACTCAGGACACTTCCACCATTGCTTCGCGAAGGATTGTTGAAAGGATTTCTTTTAAAACCAGAAGTTTATTGGAAATAATGGCTCCTGGGAGAAAATGAAGTTCTGTAAGATCCGACAATGTTCGAGAGGATACTGCTACCTCTCCTCCTTCAAGTCAAGCAGCTCCAACTGTTGGAGTTACGCGAGCAGAATTGGACGCCGTAGTTTTGGGGTTGAATCAACAATTGAATGCTTAGAATGCGCAGTTGGAAGCCCAGAATGCCCAGAATGCCCTGATCTTAAGTAAGTTGAAAGATCTACTTGGGGCAGACTGTCAACCGGTTAATAATGATGGAAACCCTACTGTGGGAGTTCAGAATGTTGAAGGGAACATTTCTCAAAGAGCCGCAGACCCTGTGGAAAGGACTCCTCCTCAAGCTGGACGATCAGGGCCGCAGCCAACCCTCCGTGAACGATTGTCAAGACAGAATTCAGAGAGAGTGGCTGATGTTTGCCCTCCAGAGCCTCTAAATGATGAAGAGTATTTTTCGGGTATGGTTCGTCAAATCATGAAGGAGAATATGCGAAGAGATGGAGATGACAAAGAGTGGGGTTTTGCTCCAAGCAAAACTCCATTTACTGAAAAGATCTTGACGGCGGAGTTCCCAAGGAAATTCGTTCCCCCTACTATTCCGGCCTACAAGGGGACGAGTGATCCTAACGAGTTTCTATATAAGTACGACTGGCATATGACGGGTGCCAGAGCATCTGATGAAATCAAATGTCGATATTTCCCGGTATATTTGGAAGGTGTGGCTCTACTGTGGTTCACAAAGCTGCCAGTTAGGTCCATTGATCAATTCTCCGACTTGACCAGGAAATTCAAGGAGCAATTTCGATTGTATGCTTCTAAAGAAAAGGATATAATGTCGCTGTCAAGTCTAGAGCAAAATCCGGGAGAATCTATCAGATCATTTTTAAATCGTTTTAACATAGCTTTGGCCGAGGTAGATAATGTTGAGCCACGCATGGTCCTAACATACTTTATGAGGGCGATTGACAAATCGAGTGAATTTGGAAAGTGGTTGAAAATGAAAGAACCAAACTCGCTTGACAAGTTCTACAAGAAAGCGGATGAACTCATGCGCTTGGAGAGCCTCCAAATACCGGCTAAGGTGGTATCAGCAGAAGCCGGGAACAATGGTGTTCCTTCGAACAAGAAAGAACCTAACACTCAGAAAAGGGGAAATGATGGTGGAAAGAAACAGGGAGATGCTAAGAAAGGCCGTCCTTTCAATTTCACACCCTTGACCGATACCCCTGAGAACATCTTTTTTGCGACCAAGGATGATGTCAATTATCCGACACCACCTAAAATGAGAGTTGGGATCAAGATGGAAAAAAGTGGAAGGTTCTGCCGGTTCCACAACCAGCCCGGCCATGACACCAACGAATGCCGTCAGTTGAAAGAAGTAATTGAACAACTCTTGAAGGAAAACAAACTCCAGCAGTATGTGAAAAGAAATAAAATGCCCTAGCCTCGTCGACTCATGGACAACAAGTTCTCGCTCACCGTCCTGGCTCAAGTGAGAAGGCCGTAGAACATGAATCGGAAAGGCCCGTCATCAATATAATAACTGAAGGACCTCACCCAGCAGGCAAAAGCTGGGGCGAGATGGAAAGGTATGCCCGGGCCTTGAGGCATGTACCAGCTGAAGAGAATGTTTTTGTTTTAGAGAATGATGCGCCTTTAAAGCAACAAAAGACTCCCACAGATGATATTGTATTTAGTGCCAGAGATTCTTTGGGTATCGAGGCTCCTACCATAGATCCTCTGGTCATATCCGCTGGTATTGGGCCGACTACTGTGAGAAGAGTTCTAGTTGATTGTGGAGCTTCGTGCAACATTCTTTTCAAGAAGACTTTTGATCAAATGAAAATTCCAATGGCGGACGTTCAAGCTTCATCACTTAAGATTGCTGGGTTTGCTGGAGAACCCATACAGCCGATTGGGACCATAGATTTGTTTGTAGAACTTGGAAAGGGACTGAGGAAGGTGGCTCGAAAGCAAACCTTTATAATTGTTGAAGAATTCTCTGCCTACAATGCCTTTTTAGGCCGACCAACTCTTGCTGCATTTAAAGCTGTTCTCGCCCCGTGGTGTCTGACCATAAAATTCCCCACTGATAATGGAGTTGGCGTGATTAAAGGAGACCAAGATGCGGGACAGGAATGTTATCTTACAGAGCTGCGTGAATCAAGGAAAAGAGAAATGGGAAAAGGTGTGGCGACTCCAGTCCGCAAAAAAGAACAAGCCTTGTAGCAATTACAGGGTGGACCCTGCACTGGTGAATGTAGTGCCGCACGAAGAGAGATGGATCCAAGGAAAGCCAGTGCAGGGGAGAATAGGGTAGTACCGGTAGAGGTAACAGTGCCGGTATCCGTTGACCCAAAGGACCCGAACAAAGTGCTGAATGTGGGTTCACAACTTAACACAACGGTTCAGAATGTTCTGATTTCGTTTTTGAAGGCAAATTTGGATGTATTCGCTTGGAATCATGCTGACATGTGTGGAATATCCCCAGAGATTGCAGTACACACTCTGAACATTAATCCAAAGTTTACACCTGTGAAACAGAAAAGAAGAACTCAGGGTCCTGAGAGAACGGCAGCGTTAAAAGAAGAAGTGGATCGGCTCATGGAGAACGGTTTCATCAGAGAATCTACTTATCCAAATTGGGTATCAAATCCAGTGCTGGTTAAAAAAGATAACGGAAATTGGAGAGTGTGCATTGACTTTTCAGATCTGAACAAAGCCTGCCCCAAAGACTGTTTCCCGCTGCCCAGGATTGATCAGCTGGTGGATGGGACGGCAGGGCATGAATTATTATCTTTTATGGATGCATACTCCGGATATAACCAGATTATGATGCATGAGCCAGATCAAGAGGATACGAGCTTCATCACAGATGTTGGACTCTACTGCTACAAGGTCATGCCCTTCGGACTCAAGAATGCAGGGGCAACTTACCAAAGGCTTGTTAATGCCATGTTTAAACCACAGATTGGAAAGACAATGGAAGTTTATGTTGATGATATGTAGTGAAGTCCAAGAAAGCAGTGGACCACATGGATCACTTGGCAGAGATGTTCGCAATACTCCGAAAGTACAGAATGAAGCTTAATCCCTTGAAATGTTCATTTGGTGTGGAGTCCGGAAAGTTTTTGGGTTTCATTGTGAGCGCTAGGGGCATTGAAGCTAATCCAGCTCAGATCACTGCCCTGAGAGAGGTCAAGGCTCCTAGAACGAAGAAGGAATTGCAAAGTCTCAATGGAAAGGTTGCTGCCTTGAGTCGGTTCATTTCCAAAGTTACTGACAAATGCATTCCATTCTTTGATGCTCTGAAGAAAGGAAGAAAAAACTTTGAGTGGACTCCTGAATGTCAGAAAGCATTTGATGAGTTGGTTTGTCATATGGAAGTGCCTCCGATACTTTCAAAGCCTGACAGTGGTGAAGATCTCTTCATATATTTGGCAATTTCGTCTTATGCTCTCAGTGCAGTGTTGGTACGGGAAGACGCAAGGATTCAACGCCCAGTCTATTATATCAGCACAAGATTCACTGGGGCAGAGATGAACTATTCAAGGTTGGAAAAGCTCGCCTATTGTTTGTTGATCGCATCAAGAAAATTGAGGCTGTATTTCCAAGCTCATCCCATCAAAGTCCTCACTGATCAACCTCTAAAGCAAGTCCTATTCCGTCCTGAGACTTCGGGCCGTCCTTTGAAATGGAATATTGAACTCAGCCAATATGACATCACTTACCATCCCCGGAAAGCAATCAATGGACAAGCTTTGGCAGATTTCATCGCAGAATGTACGGATAAGGCTGATAGTGAGGAAGAAGTCACTGATGGCGTCCCAATCCAATGGAAATTGTATGTCGATGGCGCAAGGAATGATTACTGTTCCGGAGCAGGGGTTGTCCTTGAAACCCTAGAAGGGCGATCGCTATGTTATGCGCTGAGACTAGAATTCCCTTCGACAAACAATGAAGCTGAATATGAAGCCCTCATCGCTCGTTTAAGCATTGCTAAAGAACTAAAGATCAAGGCATTGCAGATCTTCAGTGATTCTCAACTTATTGTTTGCCAAGTCAAGAAGGAATTTCAAGCTAAAGGAGGGAATCTACCCGCCTATTTATCAAAAGCCTGGGAGCTCCTTCAAGATTTTGACCGTTATTCAATAAACCATATACCCCGAGAAGAGAACATGAAAGCGGATTCTCTTGCAAAGTATTCGAGTACTGGTGAAGCTCAACTATTGGGATTAGTTCCCGTCGAAGTCTTGTCAGCTCCAAGCACAAATGAAATGGATGTTGATTGGATTATGGATGTATCCCAAGAGCAAGAATCATGGATGACTCCGATACTTGAATATTTACTCAATGGTTCTTTGCCAGAAAGTTCAAAAGAACGACAAAAGCTGATGAGGAAAGCCTCCAGATATATAGTTCAAGATGGTCGTTTGTACAGACGAGGATTTTCAATGCCATTACTCCGATGCGTGAAAAAGGAAGAAGCTAAGACAATTCTGACTGAAGTACACGGAGGGGAATGTGGGGATCATATAGGTGGTCAAACTTTAGCAAAGAAAATCCTCCGTTATGGATACTTTTGGCCAGAAATTAATCAGGATGCTGCTGACTATTCCCGAAAGTGTGATAAATGCCAGAGATTCGCTAAAATTCCTAGAGCACCTTCCACTGAACTAACACAAATGGTTAGTCCATGGCCGTTTGCTATCTGGGGAATAGATCTCATTGGGCCTTTGCCGACTGCCAAATCGGGGATTAAATATGCTATCGTTGCTGTTGATTACTTCACTAAATGGGCTGAAGCCGAACCACTATAAGAACTGTTGTCTTTTCTGCTTTCTCTGTGACTTTTCTACTTGTTTTAGTTCCCGTGTTCACGGGTGGTGCTTTCACTCAATCTCAATATACACCGGGGTGTTAGCGTTCGATTTTAAACGTTAACAGCTAGCTTCTTTTTGTCATAGCTTTTTGTGTAGCCCCATTTTGTTGTAACTCTGATATGTATTCTTTTGGATTCATTTGTATATTGTGGTTTGCTATACCACCTGACATGTATTATTTTGTATACTCTGTTATGTATCAATATATGTGTATATGATGATCTACTGTTCTGTGATGTATATTACATTTGAGTTGTTATATTCTGTTCTGATAGATCCTCTAGCCACCTATGGTTTTGTTTTAAGTATTCATTGAATATGTCGATCTGTTTAGCATGATTATTGTTGGTGTATTTAATAGATAGTTAAAGCAAGGCTATAGATGGTCGCTCCTATCCAGCCTTATTTTCCGTGTTAGCAGACGGTATTATCTATTAATACTCTTTGCTAATGTGGGTATAGAGGTGGGGCATCTCAGCTTGGTATCAGAGCTGAGTTCAGACCAAAATATGATAAACACAGAATAGAAACATATATTACGTTACATCAGAGTGTAATAAGTGATACAAATCTTTGAATCATCGTGTCTCTCTATTCCATCAAGGTTAGATAGAATTTGGGAATATGTCTAGGAATGTATTTTATTCCGTAGTATTCCATATTGAAATATCTACCTTGTGAATAATCTTGTTCTTATCTTACTTTCAGCGTATGGCTGGAAGAGGCAGGGGACGACGTTCGGATGTTGGGCAATCCAGTGGCTCACATCCGGATGGCGTTTATATGTCTGCCGATCAGTTTTTGGAATTGTTTAGGAGCACTCAGCCTCCAGTTCCTCCTCGAGTATCTCCACCTCGCAAGCCTGCCTTTGCACGTCAGTGCAGTGATTTTGCTCATCTTGGAGGAAAGCCGTTTAAGGGCTCCGAGTCTGTTCTTGAAGTCTAAGCTTGGTTTCGCACGTGCGAGCGTATCTTCTCTCGTATGGATCTTTCTGACCATGATAGAGTTCTTGTAACTTCTAGCTTATTACAAGAGCGTGCTCTTGATTGGTATGAGCTTCTTATAGCCGAAATTGATGAGTCTACTCTTTCTTGGACTCAGTTTTGGGAACGATTCGAACTCAAGTTCGTTCCTGAATCTGAAAAAGTTTTATTGACCCGTCGTTTCCTTGAGTTGAAGCAAGGGAAGTCTTCTGTTTCTGTGTATGTTGCATCATTCGAGGCTTTATCTAAGTATGGTCTTGAATTCATTAGCACTTCTTATAAGAAGAATTTGAAGTTTGTTTCTGGTCTTAAGAAGTATCTTAAGAAGTCTTTGTTGCTCCAGCTTAAGCTCTCTTTTGAGGAGTTGGTTGATTCTGCACTTCATCTTGAAACTATCGAGAAGGAGTTGATAGTGGTGAGGATGTTGAGGTTTCCAAGAACCCCAACAAGAAGCAGTTTCCATTTCAGAAGAAGTCTTTTCCTTCCAAGAAGAAGAAGACAGGTGGTTCTAATTTTCAGTCTCAGTCTGTTGGAACACCTTTTATTCGGAAGTGTTTCAATTGTGGCTCTCCGGATCATATTATTCGAGCTTGTCCTAAACCTCTCTTCTGTCGCTATTGCAGAAAGGAAGGTCATCATGTTTCAGCTTGCCCTACTGTTCCTGGTGGTGCCAAGTCTGGCAAGCTTAATGCTGCCAGGGCTTCTAAAGGTCCTTCTCAGCCCAAAGGTATATCTCCATCTATTTTGGAAGGTTCTATTTTATTTCATGATCATAGTATACGAGTTCTTTTCGATACGGTTGCTTCACATTCTTTCGTATCGAAGAAGCTCGTTGATGATTTATCTTTGGATGTTTCTTGTATGGTTACTTCTTTAAGGATTGCGAATCCTATTGGGGGATCCGCGACCCTTAGCTTGCTTTGTGATAATGTTGAGATTGTTTTATGTGGCTTTTCTTTCCGTGCGAATCTGCACGTTATTTCTTGTCTGGGATTTGATATGATTTTGGGTATGGACTGGCTAGTGAGATATGATGCCAGGATTATTTGTTCAGAGAGAATTATATATCTTCGACATCCGGATTCGTCTACTCAGTTATCACTTGTTCTTCGGGATGTGGATAATTCCGAGATGGCTTTATATTCTCTTGACTCTCGAGATGATGATGATATATCTCGTATTCCTATTGCTTGTGACTTTCCTGATGTTTTTGAGCCTGTTTTGGTTTGCCACCTAAGCGGGCAATTGAGTTCCGCATTGATCTCATTCCAGGCACGCAGCCAGTTAGTCGTCCTCCTACGAGGATGTCTACAAGGAAAAATGAGGAACTCAAGAAGCAGCTTTTAGAGCTTGAGTCCAAGCAGTTGATTTAGAACAGTTTTTCTCCGTGGGGATCCGCGGTCGTCTTCGTGAAGAAACCCGATGGAACTCTTAGGCTTTGCATTGATTATCGCAAACTTAACGAGTTAACCATCAAAAATAGGTATCCATTGCCTAGGATCGATGATATGTTCGATTTATTGAGTGGTGCTAAGGTCTTTTCTCAGCTTGACCTTGCCACAGGTTTTCATCAGTTACGAGTCGCAGAGGATAGCATACCTCTTACAGCTTTCCGCACTCGATATGGTTCTTTTGAGTGGCTCGTTATGCCGTTCGGTTCGACGAACGCTCCTGCTTTCTTTGTCGATCTCATGAATCGGGTATTCCAGGAATATCTCGACAAGTTCGTCCTTGTGTTCATTGATGGTATCCTTATTTATTCTAAGTCTGAAGCTGAGCATGCTAATCACTTGGGTATTGTCTTGAGTACTCTTCGTCGCCATCATCTTAGAGCCAAATTCTCCAAGTGCCACTTTTGGGAGAACAAGGTTAAGTTCTTAGGCCATATTGTATCTTCCAACGGCGTTTCAGTCGATCCCTCAAAGATCGAAGCCATTCAGAATTGGAAGAGGCCCGAGAATGTTCATGAGATTCGTAGTTTCATTGGATTGGCGGGTTATTACCGTCGGTTCATTAAGGATTTTTCCCGTGTTGTGCTTCCTCTCACCAGCCTTACTCAAAAAGGCATTCGTTATATTTGGTCCGACAAGTGTGAAGCTTCCTTTCAGACATTGAAGGAACTTCTCACTAATGCTTCTATTCTTGTGGTTCCCGAAGGGAATCATGATCCTGTTGTCTACACCGATGCTTGTGGTAGTGGACTCGGTGCTGTTCTTATGCAGATGGATCGGGTAGTTGCTTATGTTTCTAGGCAACTACGTCCGAATGAAGTTCGCTATGCCACTCATGATCTTGAGTTGGCCGCCATTGTCTTCGCCTTGAAGATTTGGCGACATTATTTATTGGGCGAGCGCTTCGTTCTTTATACTGATCATAAATCCTTGAAGTATTTGTTCACTCAGAAGGAACTCAATATGAGGCAACAATGTTGGCTCGAGTTTCTTTCCTCCTATGATTTTGATATCCAGTATACCCCTAGAAAGGGTAATCATGTTGCAGATGCGCTTAGTCGCAAACATTCGGCTGTTGTTTCTATGATGCTTGCCGAATGGAATATTCTTGAGACTCTATCTTTTTGTGAAATTCATGATCGATGTTCATCTTCTGTTTCTCCTATTCTATTATTTAGTTTGGGAGCTCGATCCATTTTATTGGATCGTATTGCCGATGCTCAGCAACGTGATCCTGATTTGTTGCATCTTATTCAGCTTTGTGAGTTTGAATCCTGTGAAGAGGCGTTGCGGGATTTTAGCATTGATTCTCATGGGTGTCTTCGCAAGAAGAACCGTCTTTTTGTGCCTTATGATCTTGCACTTAGGCATGACATTCTTGATGACTGTCACCGTTTTAAGTATATTATTCATCCCGGTAGTAGCAAGATGTATGCCGATATGCGTCGCCTTTATTTTTGGGAAGGCATGAAGCGCGATGTAGCGAGTTATGTGAGTAATTGCATAACTTGTTAGCGTATTAAGGCCGAACATCAGCGTCCTTCTGGTCTTCTTCAGCCTCTAGAGATTCCATTGTGGAAATGTGATCAAATTTCTATGGATTTCATTGACGGCCTACCTCGTTCGAGGTCGGGCCATTCTAGCATCTGGGTTATTGTTGATCGCCTCACTAAATCTGCTCATTTTGTTCCTATCAAGTCAAATAGGACTGCTTCGCATTTGGCTAGGTTATATGTCAAGGAAATCATGAGACTTCACGGTGTTCCTAGTTCTACTGTGAGTGACCGTGATCCTTTGTTCACGAGTCATTTTTGAAAGAGTCTTCAGCAAGCTTTGGGGACAAAGCTTAATCTTAGCACAGCTTATCATCCGCAGTCTGACGGACGGAATGAACGGGTGAATCGTATCTTGGAAGATCTTCTCCGTATTTGTATTTTTGATTTTGGTGGAAGTTGGGAGGATCACCTACCTCTTGTAGAGTTCTCCTACAATAATAGTTTTCAGTCTAGTATCGGTATGGCTCCTTTCAAAGCCTTATATGGAAGGCCATGTAGATCACCTTCTTGTTGGTTGGAATCTGGAGAGAAGCTTGTTCTTGGCCCAGATTTTGTTCGTGATTCTTCCGAGAAGATTGATCTTATCCGGTTGAGAATGAAAGAGGCACAAAGCCGCCAGAAATCCTACGCGGACAGCCGTAGGAAGCCTCTTGAATTCTCAGTTGGTGATCTTGTTTTTATTTGTGTTTCTCCTCTGAAAGGGGTTATGCGCTTCAGTACGATTGGGAAATTGGCTCCTCGTTATATAGGACCATTTTCTATTACTGAACGTATTGGCCCTGTGGCTTATAGAGTTTCACTTCCAGCTCGTTTATTTGGCATTCATGACGTGTTTCACGTCTCTCAACTTCGGAAGTGTCTTCGAGAGTCGGATTCTGTTATCGATTCTCCTAATTTGCAAGAGCTTGAGATCTCACCGGACTTATCTATTGTACAGCAGCCTATTCGCGTACTTGACACAGAGGTGTGACACCTTCGAAACAAGGACATGTCGCTCGTTTGAACATTTTGACCTTTGGTCTGGTTTACCGATGAAATGAGGTGAACTTTGTACTGCTTTGAGTGTGAAAGTGACTGACGGATAGTAAACCATTTAGTGCGAATGAGTGGTTATGGGACACACGTTAACACTTTTCGGATTCCTTTTCGAGAGTTGTGGCACATTCCACCAGTTAGTGGTGTCCAGTACTAGGCCTCCGGACCTTCACCACTACGGTTTATGCCTTCGAGGCTTATTGCCTTCGGGGTTTGTTGCCTTCGGGTATGTTGCCTTCGGGTTTGTGCCTTCGGGTTTGTGGCCCTATAGTATCGCTTACGATGTTGGTCTTTATGAGCCGCATGGGTGACATTGGGTTTGGAGTCTTCGGGCCCATGGATCCTTGTTTATACAGTACCGAGCTCGAGCAATTTTCTGATGTTTCATTTGATATGTATATTCCCTTGGTATCTCCCTTCGGTGTTGGTCTTTTTGAGCCGCATGAAGTATAGCGATTACCTTGTGGAACTTGTATACCTTATGGGTATTTGTTATTTGCCTTTTGGCTTGCTTTGGGATATTCTTATCCTTTGTTTATTTGAATTGCAATGATACGAGGCTTGTTATGATATGATTCATCTTTTTGTTAGATGATTGTGTTATCTCTTTTAGAGATATTTGTTATACTTTGCGACCTTGCAGGTCATTGTTGTTCAGTTTATCTAACTGATTTGTTTAGCTTGGCTTACCCGTGTATTCATTACTCGGGTCAAACCGAGATGTTTCAGGTTAGGTGCTTTTGGACTTAGCCTATTTTTCTTCCGCATGGACTACTCCGCTAGTGTTAACTCCGCCCCAGTTTTGACTCAACGACTTGAAAGATTACCGACCCAAAAGGTCGCCGACCTTACACGGGTACTGGCCTAGCGCCTAAGAGGGATATCGACCTAACAGGCTTAAGATGGATGCCGACCTAATACCTCAACAAAAGTTACCGACCCAAGATGGCTACCGACCTAACATGGGTACCGGCCTAGCGCCTTAGAGGATGCCGACCTAAGATTTGTGGGGGTACTGACCTAAGGCTTAGGTGGGTTACCGATCTAACAAGGATGCTGGCCTAAGGTAGATGCCGATCTAACTGTCCAGGGAAGTTGTCGTCCTAACTGCTCAAGACAGGGACAAGATCACGAACTACACTTGGGTCGCTACCGACTTACGACCTATGCTAGAACGTTCACGACACAGGCAAAGGAAGACAAGTTCGATGCAGCTACTTGGAACTGTGTAACTCGTACACGATTCAGGACTTACCAGTTAAGCCATGACTTGCGACTTGCCAGTTAACTCGTTCACGACTCACGACCTAGCTTGAGTCATCCACGACCTAAAGCTACTAAATATAAGCCCGATGTCGTATTACTTATACAAGGTTGTGTTGACTCGGGGGCGACTTGGGACTTATGCAAGAGAACCTTTGTGAAACCATGGGGTTTGGCCAGATAAGTCGGCCACGACCCACCATAGGTCGGTCACGACTTACGACCCAAGGGGGGAAATTTCCCTATAAATACCAACCTACCTCGAGCATGGGGGATCTTTTGGCTCCTTCCGAAAATGCCGATACTCTATTGAATTCTCGACTCACTCGGCACTTCAAATACGAAAGGCATCTCAACAAACTTCAAGAGGAAATCTAATGCAATCAACATGGATTCAATGAATTCTTCTACATTGAAGTTCTAGTTGTTTGTCTCATCGGTATTGTAATTGAAGATTGCTGTAAAGTTGTAATTGATTCAGTAATAAAAAGGGTTAAAGTGGACGTAGGCTTACCTGAAGCCGAACCACTATAAAAACTGTTGTCTTTTCTGCTTTCTCTGTGACTTTTCTACTTGTTTTAGTTCCCGTGTTCATGGGTGGTGCTTTCACTCAATCTCAATATACACCGGGGTGTTAGCGTTCGATTTTAAACGTTAACATTTTTGGTGCTTTCACTGAGAATTGAACTCAGGACACTTCCACCATTGCTTCGCGAAGGATTGTTGAAAGGATTTCTTTTAAAACCAGAAGTTTATTGGAAATAATGGCTCCTGGGAGAAAATGAAGTTCTGTAAGATCCGACAATGTTCGAGAGGATACTGCTACCTCTCCTCCTTCAAGTCCAGCAGCTCCAACTGTTGGAGTTACGCGAGCAGAATTGGACGCCGTAGTTTTGGGGTTGAATCAACAATTGAATGCTTAGAATGCGCAGTTGGAAGCCCAGAATGCCCAGAATGCCCTGATCTTAAGTAAGGTGAAAGATCTACTTGGGGCAGACTGTCAACCGGTTAATAATGATGGAAACCCTACTGTGGGAGTTCAGAATGTTGAAGGGAACATTTCTCAAAGAGCCGCAGACCCTGTGGAAAGGACTCCTCCTCAAGCTGGACGATCAGGGCCGCAGCCAACCCTCCGTGAACGATTGTCAAGACAGAATTCAGAGAGAGTGGCTGATGTTTGCCCTCCAGAGCCTCTAAATGATGAAGAGTATTTTTCGGGTATGGTTCGTCAAATCATGAAGGAGAATATGCGAAGAGATGGAGATGACAAAGAGTGGGGTTTTGCTCCAAGCAAAACTCCATTTACTGAAAAGATCTTGACGGCGGAGTTCCCAAGGAAATTCGTTCCCCCTACTATTCCGGCCTACAAGGGGACGAGTGATCCTAACGAGTTTCTATATAAGTACGACTGGCATATGACGGGTGCCAGAGCATCTGATGAAATCAAATGTCGATATTTCCCGGTATATTTGGAAGGTGTGGCTCTACTGTGGTTCACAAAGCTGCCAGTTAGGTCCATTGATCAATTCTCCGACTTGACCAGGAAATTCAAGGAGCAATTTCGATTGTATGCTTCTAAAGAAAAGGATATAATGTCGCTGTCAAGTCTAGAGCAAAATCCGGGAGAATCTATCAGATCATTTTTAAATCGTTTTAACATAGCTTTGGCCGAGGTAGATAATGTTGAGCCACGCATGGTCCTAACATACTTTATGAGGGCGATTGACAAATCGAGTGAATTTGGAAAGTGGTTGAAAATGAAAGAACCAAACTCGCTTGACAAGTTCTACAAGAAAGCGGATGAACTCATGCGCTTGGAGAGCCTCCAAATACCGGCTAAGGTGGTATCAGCAGAAGCCGGGAACAATGGTGTTCCTTCGAACAAGAAAGAACCTAACACTCAGAAAAGGGGAAATGATGGTGGAAAGAAACAGGGAGATGCTAAGAAAGGCCGTCCTTTCAATTTCACACCCTTGACCGATACCCCTGAGAACATCTTTTTTGCGACCAAGGATGATGTCAATTATCCGACACCACCTAAAATGAGAGTTGGGATCAAGATGGAAAAAAGTGGAAGGTTCTGCCGGTTCCACAACCAGCCCGGCCATGACACCAACGAATGCCGTCAGTTGAAAGAAGTAATTGAACAACTCTTGAAGGAAAACAAACTCCAGCAGTATGTGAAAAGAAATAAAATGCCCTAGCCTCGTCGACTCATGGACAACAAGTTCTCGCTCACCGTCCTGGCTCAAGTGAGAAGGCCGTAGAACATGAATCGGAAAGGCCCGTCATCAATATAATAACTGAAGGACCTCACCCAGCAGGCAAAAGCTGGGGCGAGATGGAAAGGTATGCCCGGGCCTTGAGGCATGTACCAGCTGAAGAGAATGTTTTTGTTTTAGAGAATGATGCGCCTTTAAAGCAACAAAAGACTCCCACAGATGATATTGTATTTAGTGCCAGAGATTCTTTGGGTATCGAGGCTCCTACCATAGATCCTCTGGTCATATCCGCTGGTATTGGGCCGACTACTGTGAGAAGAGTTCTAGTTGATTGTGGAGCTTCGTGCAACATTCTTTTCAAGAAGACTTTTGATCAAATGAAAATTCCAATGGCGGACGTTCAAGCTTCATCACTTAAGATTGCTGGGTTTGCTGGAGAACCCATACAGCCGATTGGGACCATAGATTTGTTTGTAGAACTTGGAAAGGGACTGAGGAAGGTGGCTCGAAAGCAAACCTTTATAATTGTTGAAGAATTCTCTGCCTACAATGCCTTTTTAGGCCGACCAACTCTTGCTGCATTTAAAGCTGTTCTCGCCCCGTGGTGTCTGACCATAAAATTCCCCACTGATAATGGAGTTGGCGTGATTAAAGGAGACCAAGATGCGGGACAGGAATGTTATCTTACAGAGCTGCGTGAATCAAGGAAAAGAGAAATGGGAAAAGGTGTGGCGACTCCAGTCCGCAAAAAAGAACAAGCCTTGTAGCAATTACAGGGTGGACCCTGCACTGGTGAATGTAGTGCCGCACGAAGAGAGATGGATCCAAGGAAAGCCAGTGCAGGGGAGAATAGGGTAGTACCGGTAGAGGTAACAGTGCCGGTATCCGTTGACCCAAAGGACCCGAACAAAGTGCTGAATGTGGGTTCACAACTTAACACAACGGTTCAGAATGTTCTGATTTCGTTTTTGAAGGCAAATTTGGATGTATTCGCTTGGACTCATGCTGACATGTGTGGAATATCCCCAGAGATTGCAGTACACACTCTGAACATTAATCCAAAGTTTACACCTGTGAAACAGAAAAGAAGAACTCAGGGTCCTGAGAGAACGGCAGCGTTAAAAGAAGAAGTGGATCGGCTCATGGAGAACGGTTTCATCAGAGAATCTACTTATCCAAATTGGGTATCAAATCCAGTGCTGGTTAAAAAAGATAACGGAAATTGGAGAGTGTGCATTGACTTTTCAGATCTGAACAAAGCCTGCCCCAAAGACTGTTTCCCGCTGCCCAGGATTGATCAGCTGGTGGATGGGACGGCAGGGCATGAATTATTATCTTTTATGGATGCATACTCCGGATATAACCAGATTATGATGCATGAGCCAGATCAAGAGGATACGAGCTTCATCACAGATGTTGGACTCTACTGCTACAAGGTCATGCCCTTCGGACTCAAGAATGCAGGGGCAACTTACCAAAGGCTTGTTAATGCCATGTTTAAACCACAGATTGGAAAGACAATGGAAGTTTATGTTGATGATATGTAGTGAAGTCCAAGAAAGCAGTGGACCACATGGATCACTTGGCAGAGATGTTCGCAATACTCCGAAAGTACAGAATGAAGCTTAATCCCTTGAAATGTTCATTTGGTGTGGAGTCCGGAAAGTTTTTGGGTTTCATTGTGAGCGCTAGGGGCATTGAAGCTAATCCAGCTCAGATCACTGCCCTGAGAGAGGTCAAGGCTCCTAGAACGAAGAAGGAATTGCAAAGTCTCAATGGAAAGGTTGCTGCCTTGAGTCGGTTCATTTCCAAAGTTACTGACAAATGCATTCCATTCTTTGATGCTCTGAAGAAAGGAAGAAAAAACTTTGAGTGGACTCCTGAATGTCAGAAAGCATTTGATGAGTTGGTTTGTCATATGGAAGTGCCTCCGATACTTTCAAAGCCTGACAGTGGTGAAGATCTCTTCATATATTTGGCAATTTCGTCTTATGCTCTCAGTGCAGTGTTGGTACGGGAAGACGCAAGGATTCAACGCCCAGTCTATTATATCAGCACAAGATTCACTGGGGCAGAGATGAACTATTCAAGGTTGGAAAAGCTCGCCTATTGTTTGTTGATCGCATCAAGAAAATTGAGGCCGTATTTCCAAGCTCATCCCATCAAAGTCCTCACTGATCAACCTCTAAAGCAAGTCCTATTCCGTCCTGAGACTTCGGGCCGTCCTTTGAAATGGAATATTGAACTCAGCCAATATGACATCACTTACCATCCCCGGAAAGCAATCAATGGACAAGCTTTGGCAGATTTCATCGCAGAATGTACGGATAAGGCTGATAGTGAGGAAGAAGTCACTGATGGCGTCCCAATCCAATGGAAATTGTATGTCGATGGCGCAAGGAATGATTACTGTTCCGGAGCAGGGGTTGTCCTTGAAACCCTAGAAGGGCGATCGCTATGTTATGCGCTGAGACTAGAATTCCCTTCGACAAACAATGAAGCTGAATATGAAGCCCTCATCGCTCGTTTAAGCATTGCTAAAGAACTAAAGATCAAGGCATTGCAGATCTTCAGTGATTCTCAACTTATTGTTTGCCAAGTCAAGAAGGAATTTCAAGCTAAAGGAGGGAATCTACCCGCCTATTTATCAAAAGCCTGGGAGCTCCTTCAAGATTTTGACCGTTATTCAATAAACCATATACCCCGAGAAGAGAACATGAAAGCGGATTCTCTTGCAAAGTATTCGAGTACTGGTGAAGCTCAACTATTGGGATTAGTTCCCGTCGAAGTCTTGTCAGCTCCAAGCACAAATGAAATGGATGTTGATTGGATTATGGATGTATCCCAAGAGCAAGAATCATGGATGACTCCGATACTTGAATATTTACTCAATGGTTCTTTGCCAGAAAGTTCAAAAGAACGACAAAAGCTGATGAGGAAAGCCTCCAGATATATAGTTCAAGATGGTCGTTTGTACAGACGAGGATTTTCAATGCCATTACTCCGATGCGTGAAAAAGGAAGAAGCTAAGACAATTCTGACTGAAGTACACGGAGGGGAATGTGGGGATCATATAGGTGGTCAAACTTTAGCAAAGAAAATCCTCCGTTATGGATACTTTTGGCCAGAAATTAATCCGGATGCTGCTGACTATTCCCGAAAGTGTGATAAATGCCAGAGATTCGCTAAAATTCCTAGAGCACCTTCCACTGAACTAACACAAATGGTTAGTCCATGGCTGTTTGCTATCTGGGGAATAGATCTCATTGGGCCTTTGCCGACTGCCAAATCGGGGATTAAATATGCTATCGTTGCTGTTGATTACTTCACTAAATGGGCTGAAGCCGAACCACTATAAGAACTGTTGTCTTTTCTGCTTTCTCTGTGACTTTTCTACTTGTTTTAGTTCCCGTGTTCACGGGTGGTGCTTTCACTCAATCTCAATATACACCGGGGTGTTAGCGTTCGATTTTAAACGTTAACAGCTAGCTTCTTTTTGTCATAGCTTTTTGTGTAGCCCCATTTTGTTGTAACTCTGATATGTATTCTTTTGGATTCATTTGTATATTGTGGTTTGCTATACCACCTGACATGTATTATTTTGTATACTCTGTTATGTATCAATATATGTGTATATGATGATCTACTGTTCTGTGATGTATATTACATTTGAGTTGTTATATTCTGTTCTGATAGATCCTCTAGCCACCTATGGTTTTGTTTTAAGTATTCATTGAATATGTCGATCTGTTTAGCATGATTATTGTTGGTGTATTTAATAGATAGTTAAAGCAAGGCTATAGATGGTCGCTCCTATCCAGCCTTATTTTCCGTGTTAGCAGACGGTATTATCTATTAATACTCTTTGCTAATGTGGGTATAGAGGTGGGGCATCTCAGCTTGGTATCAGAGCTGAGTTCAGACCAAAATATGATAAACACAGAATAGAAACATATATTACGTTACATCAGAGTGTAATAAGTGATACAAATCTTTGAATCATCGTGTCTCTCTATTCCATCAAGGTTAGATAGAATTTGGGAATATGTCTAGGAATGTATTTTATTCCGTAGTATTCCATATTGAAATATCTACCTTGTGAATAATCTTGTTCTTATCTTACTTTCAGCGTATGGCTGGAAGAGGCAGGGGACGACGTTCGGATGTTGGGCAATCCAGTGGCTCACATCCGGATGGCGTTTATATGTCTGCCGATCAGTTTTTGGAATTGTTTAGGAGCACTCAGCCTCCAGTTCCTCCTCGAGTATCTCCACCTCGCAAGCCTGCCTTTGCACGTCAGTGCAGTGATTTTGCTCATCTTGGAGGAAAGCCGTTTAAGGGCTCCGAGTCTGTTCTTGAAGTCTAAGCTTGGTTTCGCACGTGCGAGCGTATCTTCTCTCGTATGGATCTTTCTGACCATGATAGAGTTCTTGTAACTTCTAGCTTATTACAAGAGCGTGCTCTTGATTGGTATGAGCTTCTTATAGCCGAAATTGATGAGTCTACTCTTTCTTGGACTCAGTTTTGGGAACGATTCGAACTCAAGTTCGTTCCTGAATCTGAAAAAGTTTTATTGACCCGTCGTTTCCTTGAGTTGAAGCAAGGGAAGTCTTCTGTTTCTGTGTATGTTGCATCATTCGAGGCTTTATCTAAGTATGGTCTTGAATTCATTAGCACTTCTTATAAGAAGAATTTGAAGTTTGTTTCTGGTCTTAAGAAGTATCTTAAGAAGTCTTTGTTGCTCCAGCTTAAGCTCTCTTTTGAGGAGTTGGTTGATTCTGCACTTCATCTTGAAACTGTCGAGAAGGAGTTGATAGTGGTGAGGATGTTGAGGTTTCCAAGAACCCCAACAAGAAGCAGTTTCCATTTCAGAAGAAGTCTTTTCCTTCCAAGAAGAAGAAGACAGGTGGTTCTAATTTTCAGTCTCAGTCTGTTGGAACACCTTTTATTCGGAAGTGTTTCAATTGTGGCTCTCCGGATCATATTATTCGAGCTTGTCCTAAACCTCTCTTCTGTCGCTATTGCAGAAAGGAAGGTCATCATGTTTCAGCTTGCCCTACTGTTCCTGGTGGTGCCAAGTCTGGCAAGCTTAATGCTGCCAGGGCTTCTAAAGGTCCTTCTCAGCCCAAAGGTATATCTCCATCTATTTTGGAAGGTTCTATTTTATTTCATGATCATAGTATACGAGTTCTTTTCGATACGGTTGCTTCACAT
The DNA here is from genome assembly GCA_030765085.1 of Allium cepa. Taxonomy (NCBI): domain Eukaryota; kingdom Viridiplantae; phylum Streptophyta; class Magnoliopsida; order Asparagales; family Amaryllidaceae; genus Allium; species Allium cepa. The sequence continues at coordinate 734,649,795 of CM060931.1, forward strand.
TCTTTCGTATCGAAGAAGCTCGTTGATGATTTATCTTTGGATGTTTCTTGTATGGTTACTTCTTTAAGGATTGCGAATCCTATTGGGGGATCCGCGACCCTTAGCTTGCTTTGTGATAATGTTGAGATTGTTTTATGTGGCTTTTCTTTCCGTGCGAATCTGCACGTTATTTCTTGTCTGGGATTTGATATGATTTTGGGTATGGACTGGCTAGTGAGATATGATGCCAGGATTATTTGTTCAGAGAGAATTATATATCTTCGACATCCGGATTCGTCTACTCAGTTATCACTTGTTCTTCGGGATGTGGATAATTCCGAGATGGCTTTATATTCTCTTGACTCTCGAGATGATGATGATATATCTCGTATTCCTATTGCTTGTGACTTTCCTGATGTTTTTGAGCCTGTTTTGGTTTGCCACCTAAGCGGGCAATTGAGTTCCGCATTGATCTCATTCCAGGCACGCAGCCAGTTAGTCGTCCTCCTACGAGGATGTCTACAAGGGAAAATGAGGAACTCAAGAAGCAGCTTTTAGAGCTTGAGTCCAAGCAGTTGATTTAGAACAGTTTTTCTCCGTGGGGATCCACGGTCGTCTTCGTGAAGAAACCCGATGGAACTCTTAGGCTTTGCATTGATTATCGCAAACTTAACGAGTTAACCATCAAAAATAGGTATCCATTGCCTAGGATCGATGATATGTTCGATTTATTGAGTGGTGCTAAGGTCTTTTCTCAGCTTGACCTTGCCACAGGTTTTCATCAGTTACGAGTCGCAGAGGATAGCATACCTCTTACAGCTTTCCGCACTCGATATGGTTCTTTTGAGTGGCTCGTTATGCCGTTCGGTTCGACGAACGCTCCTGCTTTCTTTGTCGATCTCATGAATCGGGTATTCCAGGAATATCTCGACAAGTTCGTCCTTGTGTTCATTGATGGTATCCTTATTTATTCTAAGTCTGAAGCTGAGCATGCTAATCACTTGGGTATTGTCTTGAGTACTCTTCGTCGCCATCATCTTAGAGCCAAATTCTCCAAGTGCCACTTTTGGGAGAACAAGGTTAAGTTCTTAGGCCATATTGTATCTTCCAACGGCGTTTCAGTCGATCCCTCAAAGATCGAAGCCATTCAGAATTGGAAGAGGCCCGAGAATGTTCATGAGATTCGTAGTTTCATTGGATTGGCGGGTTATTACCGTCGGTTCATTAAGGATTTTTCCCGTGTTGTGCTTCCTCTCACCAGCCTTACTCAAAAAGGCATTCGTTATATTTGGTCCGACAAGTGTGAAGCTTCCTTTCAGACATTGAAGGAACTTCTCACTAATGCTTCTATTCTTGTGGTTCCCGAAGGGAATCATGATCCTGTTGTCTACACCGATGCTTGTGGTAGTGGACTCGGTGCTGTTCTTATGCAGATGGATCGGGTAGTTGCTTATGTTTCTAGGCAACTACGTCCGAATGAAGTTCGCTATGCCACTCATGATCTTGAGTTGGCCGCCATTGTCTTCGCCTTGAAGATTTGGCGACATTATTTATTGGGCGAGCGCTTCGTTCTTTATACTGATCATAAATCCTTGAAGTATTTGTTCACTCAGAAGGAACTCAATATGAGGCAACAATGTTGGCTCGAGTTTCTTTCCTCCTATGATTTTGATATCCAGTATACCCCTGGAAAGGGTAATCATGTTGCAGATGCGCTTAGTCGCAAACATTCGGCTGTTGTTTCTATGATGCTTGCCGAATGGAATATTCTTGAGACTCTATCTTTTTGTGAAATTCATGATCGATGTTCATCTTCTGTTTCTCCTATTCTATTATTTAGTTTGGGAGCTCGATCCATTTTATTGGATCGTATTGCCGATGCTCAGCAACGTGATCCTGATTTGTTACATCTTATTCAGCTTTGTGAGTTTGAATCCTGTGAAGAGGCGTTGCGGGATTTTAGCATTGATTCTCATGGGTGTCTTCGCAAGAAGAACCGTCTTTTTGTGCCTTATGATCTTGCACTTAGGCATGACATTCTTGATGACTGTCACCGTTTTAAGTATATTATTCATCCCGGTAGTAGCAAGATGTATGCCGATATGCGTCGCCTTTATTTTTGGGAAGGCATGAAGCGCGATGTAGCGAGTTATGTGAGTAATTGCATAACTTGTTAGCGTATTAAGGCCGAACATCAGCGTCCTTCTGGTCTTCTTCAGCCTCTAGAGATTCCATTGTGGAAATGTGATCAAATTTCTATGGATTTCATTGACGGCCTACCTCGTTCGAGGTCGGGCCATTCTAGCATCTGGGTTATTGTTGATCGCCTCACTAAATCTGCTCATTTTGTTCCTATTAAGTCAAATAGGACTGCTTCGCATTTGGCTAGGTTATATGTCAAGGAAATCATGAGACTTCACGGTGTTCCTAGTTCTACTGTGAGTGACCGTGATCCTTTGTTCACGAGTCATTTTTGAAAGAGTCTTCAGCAAGCTTTGGGGACAAAGCTTAATCTTAGCACAGCTTATCATCCGCAGTCTGACGGACGGAATGAACGGGTGAATCGTATCTTGGAAGATCTTCTCCGTATTTGTATTTTTGATTTTGGTGGAAGTTGGGAGGATCACCTACCTCTTGTAGAGTTCTCCTACAATAATAGTTTTCAGTCTAGTATCGGTATGGCTCCTTTCAAAGCCTTATATGGAAGGCCATGTAGATCACCTTCTTGTTGGTTGGAATCTGGAGAGAAGCTTGTTCTTGGCCCAGATTTTGTTCGTGATTCTTCCGAGAAGATTGATCTTATCCGGTTGAGAATGAAAGAGGCACAAAGCCGCCAGAAATCCTACGCGGACAGCCGTAGGAAGCCTCTTGAATTCTCAGTTGGTGATCTTGTTTTTATTTGTGTTTCTCCTCTGAAAGGGGTTATGCGCTTCAGTACGATTGGGAAATTGGCTCCTCGTTATATAGGACCATTTTCTATTACTGAACGTATTGGCCCTGTGGCTTATAGAGTTTCACTTCCAGCTCGTTTATTTGGCATTCATGACGTGTTTCACGTCTCTCAACTTCGGAAGTGTCTTCGAGAGTCGGATTCTGTTATCGATTCTCCTAATTTGCAAGAGCTTGAGATCTCACCGGACTTATCTATTGTACAGCAGCCTATTCGCGTACTTGACACAGAGGTGCGACACCTTCGAAACAAGGACATGTCGCTCGTTAAGGATCAATGGTCCGCTAACCCCAATGACTGTACTTAGGAAACCAGGGAGGTTATCGAGCGATCTTATCCGGATTTTCTATCCTTGCTTAGAAACGGTGAGAATATCTTTTCATCTCAAGCTTATTTTCTTTTCTTTTGAATGTTGTATGTAGTTGTTACAAATATCGTCTCTAGGAATTGCGAGGACGCAATTTTGTAAGGAGGGGAGATCGGTAACAACCCGCATATTTAACGATTATATATTTAAATGTTTTATTTGAATATAGTGTCGTTAGTCGGATTTTTAGGTCCGAAATGTTACTTTTTGCAAACGGCCGAATTGGGGCTCGAAACCACCTCCATTGGTTCCAAAATGACGTTTGCGATCTTTTTGAATAATCTTTGATATGTTTGGAGTTTGTGAAATTTTGACCCTTTTTCTACTTGGGCTTGAGTTTGGGTTCAGCCCCAATCTCCTCTTAACCCTCTAGCTCATTAACTCTTCATCCATTCACCCTCATTTCATTCCTTTAACTTAAGAAAACTGAAAATGGGGGAAAGGAAGAAGAATTAGAAACTCCAAGACCTAGTTCCATTTGCAAACTCTAAATTCTTGCTTGAAATTCAAAGAGAAGGATAGGTAGGCCTCCTCTTCATCTTCTCCAACTCTTTCTTCTTCAATTTCAGAAAATTTCCTAAACCTAATTTGGGTATGTGTTTTATTCTTAGATTGAAGCTTGTTGAGTTGAAGTGAAGATTGGTTGGTCTTCTCCTTGCAAATTGAGCTTCTTCTTCTTTGTTTTTAGGTTAAAGGTGAGTTTTGAACTAACATCTACTTCTCTTGATATCATGAGTGATGGGTATGAACTCCTATTACTTATTCATATGTATTTGATTTTTGTTTTGGATTGGTTTGATGAATATTCCAATTCTTGAGTTTCAAAGTCAATTTTTATGAACATTCTCTTATGGATGTTTTGATCTTATTTTGGTGATGAATCAAAGTGCTTATGGGGCCAGGTAGCCGCTTGGCGTAAATCCCTAGCGTCCGTGCTCGTCCGATTGAAGGTTGGGAGAGTTTGCACTTCATTGGTAATAAGTAGGAAATGCAGGAAATTGGGTTCAGTCGACTGGATCCTCTGTTCAGTCGACTGAGCTGAAGCCCGAAATTTTATCGGACAAATTTCAGTCGACTGAACAGGGATTTCAGTCGACTGACCTGCTCCTTTTTACCTGTTTTGCCTATTTATGCTCGTTTTGATTGGTTTTTCGGATTTTATCGATTCATGTTGGTTCTTAGTGGTTGTAATTGCTTATTTGGCTTTGATAACTTATCCTTGACTTCATTCACGGGTTTTTATAAAATAATCTTTCGAATTATATTAAAAGCTCCCTTCTCCAATTTATTAATTCTATTTAAAACACACACATCTTCGCACTCCAAGCGATGTGGGCGGAGAATTAAATGATTAGATAAAACGCATGCAATGAACATGTGGGTTCATCTTTTCAGTTAATTCCCAATCTATTCGTTTGAACGTTTTGACCTTTGGTCTGGTTTACCGATGAAATGAGGTGAACTTTGTACTGCTTTGAGTGTGAAAGTGACTGACGGATAGTAAACCGTTTAGTGCCAACGAGTGGTTATGGGACTCACGTTAACACTTTTCGGATTCCTTTTCGAGAGTTGTGGCACATTCCGCCAGTTAGTGGTGTCCAGTACTGGGCCTCCGGACCTTCACCACTACGGTTTATGCCTTCGAGGCTTATTGCCTTCGGGGTTTGTTGCCTTCGGGTATGTTGTCTTCGGGTTTGTGCCTTCGGGTTTGTGGCCCTATAGTATCGCTTACGATGTTGGTCTTTATGAGCCGCATGGGTGACATTGGGTTTGGAGTCTTCGGGCTCATGGATCCTTGTTTATACAGTACCGAGCTCGAGCAATTTTTTGATGTTTCATTTGATATGTATATTCCCTTGGTATCGCCCTTCGGTGTTGGTCTTTTTGAGCCGCATGAAGTATAGCGATTACCTTGTGGAACTTGTATACCATATGGGTATTTGTTATTTGCCTTTTGGCTTGCTTTGGGATATTCTTATCCTTTGTTTATTTGAATTGCCAATGATACGAGGCTTGTTATGATATGATTCATATTTTGGTTAGATGATTGTGTTATCTCTTTTAGAGATATGTGTTATACTTTGTGACCTTGCAGGTTATTGTTGTTCAGTTTATCTAACTGATTTGTTTAGCTAGACTAACCCGTGTATTCATTACTCGGGTCAGACCGAGATGTTTCAGGTTAGGTGCTTTTGGACTTAGCCAATTTTGCTTCCGCATGGACTACTCCGCTAGATTCTTTTTGTCATAGCTTTTTGTGTAGCCCCATTTTGTTGTAACTCTAATATGTATTCTTTTGGATTCGTCTGTATATTATGGTTTGCTATACCACTTGACATGTATTATTTTGTATACTCTGTTATGTATCAATATATGTGTATATGATGATCTACTATTCTGTGATGTATATTACATTTGAGTTGTTATATTCTATTCTGATAGATCCTCTAGCCACCTGTGGTTTTGTTTTAAGTATTCATTGGATATGTCGATCTGTTTAGCATGATTATTGTCGGCGTATTTAATAGATAGTTAAAGCAAGGCTATAGATGGTCGCTCCTATCCAGCCTTATTCTCCGTGTTAGCAGACGGTATTACCTATTAATACTCTTTGCTGATGTGGGTATAGAGGTGGGGCGTCTCAGATGATCAGTAAATAAAATGGTTCAAATGTTTGAAGAGTTAGGCCCAATTACTACAAGGGGAAAAATGATTTCCGACGGCCAAAAACCGTCGGCCGCCGTCGGAAAAAGCCGACGGAGTATACTACGTTGGGGAGCAGTATTTCGGACGGCTTCCGACGAAGGCTGTCGTAAAAGATTCCGACGGAAACCGACGGCTTCCGGCGGATCCCGACAAATGTCGGAATCCGTCGAAAGCCATCGAAAATAATGTGCTATGGGCCACTGGGAGCCTCGGAAATTTTAACCTGTAAGCCGTCGGTACCCGTCGGAAATCTGCTGTTTTTTTTAAAATTCGCTACAAATATAGCCTTCCAACCACATTTCTCTTCCAAACACTATTATATCAATACTGCACAATCCCATATACAATATTCCAACCCAATATCAGAACCCAAATTACATAATATTCAATAAACACACAAATAAATAAAATTACATCAAAATAGAATACATAATATACATAACCGTTCCAACGTTAACAATAATCCTAACAATAAGTGTTCTACCATGTTATTAATACACAAATTCATCAACATCCTCATCCACATCCTCATACAACCACGGAACCAAGTGTATCAAACATAATTATACATAAATCAACAATTACCTACGCCATCTACCAAATCATTCTATACTAAAACAAAACATACCTAAACGAACGAACAAGCAACCAAGCAACGAATCAATCTCCTCCAGATCCAAAGCCAGCCGAGGAAGGGAAGCGGCCACCAAACTGCTGCATGTACTCTAACATCTTTGCAGTCTGCAAGGCCTGTTGGAGGTTCTGCTCCTCCAGTTGGGACACTCTAGTCCGCAATTCTTCTATATCTGCTAGATCGCTCTGAGCTCTACTCCACCGTCACCTACTCTGACTACTGGCCTGTAATAATTGAAAAATGAATAAAATCCAAGTTTATTGTTTTGAAAAGGTCAAAATATCATATTTGAAGTATTTTAAGAAAAAGTTAATTATTTACTGCTAGATTGCCAAATCCGTATCATTGACCATGCTCTACTGGATCCATAACGGGCTCAAAAATAGCGTCCTCCTCATCGTCGTCAGCTGATCTTGACCCATATCAGCAAGGAGTTTCTGCCGCTGCTCCATAAACTTCTCCTACATTAACAAATTAATAATATCATATCTTATTTCATTATAATTTAACAAGCAAAACAATTACTAATACTGAATAAAATGGAATATGCTTACATGGCTTTTGCTGGATTTATCGTCTTGCCATGTATACGAAACAGTCCCGTTTGGATTAACATGCTCGACAACATGCGTACGGGTGAACACGTCCATATAGCTGACAGGACCATGTGTTTCGGCTTCCTGAAGTTGATTGTTACATACAATTATACATTTAAAATCATATAGCATAAACTATTTACATTTATTATTCAGTTAATTTACCAACTCCTGCCGATACTGCTGAAACGACTTCTATTCTCCGCGATGAGTGATGGGATTCTTATTTCTATTTGCAGAGCTTCTATCCGACTCTGCCTATACATTCAAAATTTGATACATTATTTTTCGATCACGTCAAATAAATAATTCAAAAAAATTTAGTATACTTGCCTTCGCCTCGTCCGTCTCCCAGTATCTCAACCAAGCTTGCCACACGCTCTCTCCCATCTACCTGGTTTCTTACCAGATTTCTTAATCTCAGATATCGTGTCCCTGTAGTTCTTGCGCATCTTCTTCAACCAGTATCCTCGTTCCAGCATCATATCGTCTGTCTGGATGTCTATCTTAGCCTGTGTTTCACGATAAAAAGTAAAAAAAAAATTACACTTTAAACGATAAACAGTGGAAAAATGAAAATAAAAATAAAAATGGAAAACAGAAAAATATACATAATAGGACATCCTGCCATATACACTTTATGATGTGAGGAGGGATGCTATCCCACTTCGGCCAGCAAGCACTCATCCTACTGCGATAAGAAGCTCTAGAGACATTGAGCATAACCTTCGAGGGAAGTGGGTCGAACCCCCTGTTTTTAAATACGATATAGATAAGTACGTACATATATCATAAAGGGGTTTTTGGGCACAAGGAAGAAGTTGCAAAAAAAATTAGTCTCAGGGGCAGCAAGTTTGGTTTTTAGTCTGAAGGACACTTTGTAGTGTAAATCACGGAATGATAGATGTAGCTATCATTTTCTGTTTACACTATAAAGTGTCCTTCAGACTAAAAAACAAACTTACCGTCCCTGAGACTAAATTTTTTTGTAACTTTTTCCTTGTGTCTATTTTCCTGTATCATAAAAAAAATAAGATGCGGATTAAAAATTAATTCTTGCCCCTCTGCTCTAGGGACTAACAAAACTACTGGACGTTGTGGCTCTTGCGATGGGCCACTGTCATCGCCTCCTGACGATCGAGAAGAGCTCTTGCCTCTATATGACATAATGATAAACTTGTGACATATACACATCATTGTATAAGAGAATAATGACATGATAATGAAATATATTTCATATGAAAATGACATCAACGGTATAAATTGCTAAATTAATAACTGAAATGGAAATAGAAATGGAAGTGTGTTGTACCTGATTCATAATGGGTGTACTCTTCCGACAATAAGCAGATTTCATTGCATTTTTAATAAAAATTGCTAAATAAATGACAAATGGAAATGACATAAAACATGTAAACAATGGTAAACGGATTTGGTTTCATAGTTACATCAATTTCATTATACATCAAGATTTCAACATAGTTACATCAATTGCAAAAAAAACAGATTCAGATTTATATCAGTCATCATCGTCTTCTGATTCAGATTCGGTCTCGTTTTCGACGATATTTTCCTCTGCACTGTCAAACGCTTCTACCAAAACATTTGATTCATTAATCAAAGGACCAAAATCTGTATGATCGTCTGTAATTATTATTTCGTTATTTTTCTCAAGATCTGCCTGATAAGCTTGTTCGTCCGGAATATTTTTCCCATCGAATGTGAATTTGGCCTTTGTTTTAAAAACTGCAGACCAATCTGCTTTATCTCTTTTTAGAGACGGATAAGGAGCATAATAAACTTGCAATGCTTGTTTGGCTAGTACAAAAGGATCATACTTGTGATAGTGCGATGTATGCTTTATTTCGATAAGATTATAATCCTTGTGCACATTAATTGCAGAACCTGTGACATTGCTAAACCAATTGCACCTAAATAGAGACGCCTCCTCCGTGGGTCGTGAGAAATATGTCAGTTGTAAAATTTGTGTTAGAAAGCCATAAAAATCATTTAAGTGATTTTCTGGATCGTCACTACCTTTAACAAATACACCAGTATTATTTGTTAATTTTTCTACACCGTATTCTTTGGTGTTAAATTCATATTCATTGACGAAATATATTGGATATGTCTTGACCACTCATTTTGGTCCCATCACAAGATGTTTTAACCCTTCGTCAACAACACAATTTCTCGGCTCATAAACGTAATCTGAAAACCAACCGGAATTTTTTTTACTGAGATCTCTGTTCGGATGTTCACGTTCATATACACTGTTTGTATAAACAAATTACTACATTAGGTTATACACGCGCATGCATTATAGAAAAGAATAAAACACAAATTATTATTTCAGATTACCTAACAAAAGGTGCAACCTCGGCACAATTTAGAAGAATATAAGTGCGTGCTACATGAAGATCTCTATCGTCTAGCCATATTTCTACACATTTTCCAAAAGGCCGACCATGTTGTCTAAAAATAGATAACATTGCTTGAGAGAACTCTTGTTCATCGCCTTCGTCATTACGAGAAACACTTTGAAATGAAATATTCACATGGTCACTGAAATAGTGAGAGAAAAAGAACGAAACTTCTTCTTCGATGTAAGATTTACATATCGAATCTTCAACTCGTGCTTTTTGCCTTACTTTTTTCTTTAGATGATTCAAATATCTATGCAAAATTAATTTATATCAACTTCATCTTTCAAATGCAATTACGTTATAACATATTACATACCTCTCAAATGGATACATCTATCCATATTGGATAGGACCTCGAAGTTGTGCTTCTGATGGGAGATGAACAGGTAAATGTTCCATTACATTAAAAAAACCTGGCGGAAATATTTTCTCTAATTTGCAAAGCAATACAGGAATGTCCACTTCAAGTTTACATAAACATTGCACTTTTAAAGTAGTCAAACAAAGCCCTTTGTAAAACATACTAAGCTCCGTTACTACCTTCCAAACTTTTAATGGCAGTAGTTCTTTGAACATTACGGGAAATAAATTTTCCATCATTATGTGACAATCATGACTTTTCATTCCGCTCAATCTACCATTTTCAAAGTCAACACATCTACGAAAATTTAATGATATCCCATCAGGAAATCTTAACCCTTCCACCAATTTTAACACAGCTTTAACTTGATTATTATCTAATTCGTAACGTGCTTTGGATTTTTTACTGTCATTTGGTTTCATATGAAGCTCCGGACGTTTGCATAATTCTTCTATATCACGTCTTGATTTCAAATCATCCTTCGTCTTCTCTTTCACATTCAAAATTGTGTTAAAAACATTATCAAATACATTTTCTCATTGTGCATTACATCTATATTACGGCGAAGCAGAAGATGTTTCCAATATGGCAACTCCCAAAAATAGTTTGTTTGCACCAGTTATGAACAACTGATTTGCCTTCAATTTCTGTTTTCTCGCCAGTTTCATATATCTTTGGATAATCCTTAACAAGTTCATATATGTCTTCGCTTGATCATATCGTCGGTGGTTGTCTGGTTTCTACTCTATTAGCTAAAATGTTTTTCTTGTCTCTTCTGAAGGGATAATTTACATAGAGAAAATATCGTTGACAGTCAAACCATGAAATTTTCTTACTATGAGGTAAAGAAAACGCTCGGGTTTCATCCATGCAATATGGACATGCTAGACGACCGGCAGTACTCTATCCCGAAATCTGGTGACGAAGGAACTGAGAGAACAAGTCCCGCCAGGTACGGCAGTGATGATACTTTTGAGGGGTTGAGCGACCTGATGATTACTTCATAGGAGATTTTTAAAGATGATCCTATCAATGCTAAAGTTACTTCTCCAGCAGTTGAAATGACATCCGTTCTTCAACAAACTCCATCATCCCAAGAGTTGACACTGGCTGTAAAATCCATCATCACCTCCCAACCCAAGAGTGGTTCGTAGTTTGACGCACGTAGTTTGCACGTTACACACACTTAGGACTTTTCAGCACTTATATGCGTTCAACTTTCTTGCTTTGAAGATTTCTGAGTTTGTTTTTCTTCATTTTTAGGTTCTCCAATGGGAAGAAGTGGCTCTTACTATGACAATTTCCAGCGTTATGGGAAGCGCGATTCTTATGAACCCAGGAGGTATCTCCCTGCCTCTTGGGAAACCGACGAAGAAAGAGCTGCGAGGAAGGCTCGTGAGAAGCGCGCTTATGAAGAGCGCTACGGGAGACGGGACGAATGACATGATTCTTCCCAGAGAGAGGATGATTCCCACAAGCAAAAATCCCGTGATGACAAGGAAAAAAGCCATGTCACTGAGGACCCGAGTAAACGGGCCAAACTTGGTGAAAAACTGACATCCGAACTCTCTGAAAATCCCACTGCTCCCGTCTCTTTGGAAATTCCTTCCAGCTCTCCCCCCTTCGAAGAGCTGATATTCATACAGTCATAAGTAGTCCCCCTATCAAGTTGGATAGGGTCCGGCTACTATTCAAAGCCGATTCCCGCACTGATGCTTAAAGGGAGTACGCTTCGATCTTGACTTGGTCCCGATTGATAAGCAAGCCATGTTGCGAAATCTTGATGTTGTCAAACTCGATATCGAGAGAATGTCTGGGTGGCAGAAACTCGTTGACGAGCTTCAAAGAGTGAATCGCGCAAACCTTGAAGCCATGCTGACTATGGAAAATGACAAATCTGAGTGGCAGAAAACACTCGATCAGCATGATGTCGAAATGAAGAGTACTGCCTCTTATAATGAGAAGCTTGAAGCAGAAGTTGAAAAACTTAAGGAAGAGCTCGCCACTTCTTCCACTTCCTATTCTCAGAGAGAAGAAGTGCTTCAAAAACAAGTGAGAGATGCTCACGCAGCACAGAGAGATGCTGAAGCTAAATTTGAAGCACAGCAACAGGTTGTGGATAGCTACCGAGCTGACGTTGCTCATCTACGAGAAAAGACCAACTCCCAGAACTTAGAAATTGAATTGCTAAAAGCTCGATTTTCTAAAGCTGAAAAGGAGCATGATGAAGCTATTGCCGGCAAAGCTGCAGCCGAAGAATCTCATATGGCAACTAAAGCCGAAGTCAGCTCCACTCTATTCGAGTTTTACATCCATAGTGTTCTGGGGCGCGGTAGCCTTAAATTTTTGGGACCGGAGTATGAAATTACTTTGGCCAAAGTGTGGGAGGCCATACTTGATATGCTTGGAGGAGCTGGATATGTCGAAGTAGATTTAATGGCGCACTATCTAGATGATGATGCATGTGCCGCTCTTGCCGGGGAAAGGAGCAACTTGCCAGAGAGAGAGCCGGAATGGCGGAAGGAGAACATTTAGGAAAGACAATCTCAGCCGAAGCAGTTCTACCTTCAGTTTCGGCCGACATCGATATTGCTGGCTCCAGTTCCCATTCTCCTCCTCTTGCTAAAGCTGTTATTGAAAGTGCCACCACCCGCACTAGAGATGAGACTCGAGAAAGCGCTGAAGCATAGGACTTTGAAGTTGACATGATAAATCCTACTTCTCCAGGTAACCTCAATGTTGATCTCGCTCAAGTGGATTGCTTGCTTACTTCACATGAGCTTGATGAACTTTTTGATTATTACTTAAATCTTGACGTGCCACTTTCTCCTCTTTTTATGTGAGATACTGACTTTAACTTCTCTTCTCCTGTAGTGAAAGCGCCAAGTGTTATTCAGCCTTCCCCTCTTCCAGCTGTTTCCTCTCCACCTCTTCAGATTACTCCTCCTTCCGTTTCTTAACCGAGGTCACAAGAGGAGCAGATAGAAGCTCTTCAAGGCTTGGATGACTCGGTCGCTTCTCAAGAACAGAAAGCTGAGGAACCTGAAGAAGCCGAAAGAACCCCGGAGCAAACTATTTCTGATGACATAACATTGTTTGCACTTTTCACTCCGGGCAGTAAGTCTTCTTTAAGGAAGAAGGGGAAGCGTGTATTCTCAAAGAAAAGGAGAGAAGCTTCTGCTGGCGAAGAAAAAGCAGAAGAAAGTCCAATTGCACCCCTTCCTCTTTCTTCCCCTACTCTCACAAGCCGGCCCAAAAAGTTAATCATCCGGCCAGGAGAAGGCTCCAAAGGTGGCAGGAAGAAGAAGTGATGGGTTTGGGACTTATACTTTTCATCTCGCTTTTTTGCTTTTTTGCTTGTATACATAAAGACTTGTGTTGACCGGAGATTGTGCGGGTACCGGTCCCCGCCTTCTTTTGTTTTGAAACCAGCACATGTATAAAAAATTTATAGTATGGAATAAAATGATTCTTTTACTTGTACAAACTTCTGTCTATATTTGAGAATGCATTTATTCTTCTTTTTCATACAAGTTTCTTTATTTCCTCTGTGTGATGTTGCAGTAAACCTATGATATGTTGCTTGAGCATTGTTTTTATCTTTGTAACTATATTATATTACCCCTATACCATGGTTTATTGTAATCTCTTTCACATTGGCAAAATTTTTGGAGAACAACTCTTCTGTTTCGAGAAGACATGTACTCTTTCTTTAGAGAACAACTTTTCCATTCGAATAAGGTTTGCATCTGTACTTTGTAGAATAATTTTTCCATTTTAAGGAAATATTTTTCTGATTTAGTAGAGTGCGCCTCGTGTTGGAGAAGTTCTCTCTTTTTTTAGCGAAGTTTTTACACTTCACTTTTGGAAAAAGTCGCTTTTATTTTTGGCAAGTGAATTTTCCTTGGTGGTAAAGTGGGCCTCCAAAAAGGGCTTTGACCTGTTTGTGCCTCCGAAGAGGGCTTTTGTTTGATTGTGCCTCTGGGAAGAGGGCTTTTTTATTTGATTGTGCCTCTGGAAAGAGGGCTTTTTTTGTGTTTGCCTCTGGGGAGAGGGCTTTTGTTTTTTCCCTGTATGTGGGGAAGCGGGTCTCCGAAGAGGGCTTTTTGTTTCTGCCTCTGGGGAGAGGCTTTTATTCTTTCCCTTTTCGTTGGAAAGCGGGCCTCCGAAGAGAGCTTTTCACATTTCGACTCGTGTGAAGTTTTATTTCATATCGCGGTGAAATGTGTGCCTCCGAAGAGGTCTTTTAGCATTTCAACTTTGGTGAAATGGGCCTCCGAAGAGGGCTTTTCACATTCCAACACTTGTGAAGTTTTATTTCAGATTTCGGTGGAATGCGTGCCTCCGAAGAGGTCTTTTCACCTTTCAACTCATGTGAAGTTTTATTTCAGATCACGGTGAAATGTGTGCCTCCGAGTAGGGCTTTTGCCTGCAAGTTTCTTTCCCACGGTTGGATGGATTCACGGGGCGGACACAAGTTACTTGGATTGTTTGTTTGCACAAATGTTCTCAGCTAGTTAACGAGTGTCCTATGCCACCGGTCATTCCACAACTTTTTATTGAGAAAGAGAACTTTCCTTTTCTGGAATGTCCCATTAGAGGTCTTTATGCTCCGAAGAGTTGTGCCTCCGAAGAGGGTTTGCGCCTCCGAAGAGGTCTTTTGTTGTTTGTTGCCTGTTCGCCCATGTCTTTTCGCCATTTGTTCAAATCAGCGGTTCCCTGTTATCATTTTAAAGCACGCATTCCTTTCTTTCGCAAATAGCTTATTTTATCCAAAGAAGTGTACTTCATTGTTAAATGAGTTCGCAGAGGCAGACACAGGCTAATTAATCGGATGTTTGTTTGCACAAACGATCACAATTAGTTAGGAAGGGTCTACCTCTGGCGGAACCACTAACTGTTTGCTTGAAGCACTTCTTATGTAGGATTTGAGTCTGGAATTTTTGTGGCTGAACAATTCATTCGTTGAGTGATGTCAGGGATCGCTTGGCCTTATGATGGGTAAGCTTTGTTTTAATGGTCTGCAATATTAAATCGACATTTTAGCAATACAATTGAATTACTTTATATATCGAAATAAAACAAGCAGTTTATAATAGTAGAGAACACAAGATTTATAGTGGTTCGGCCAAGAACTGGGCCTAGATCCACTTTATAGTTCTTATTATTCACTTGCACTGGCTTTACAATGGCTTTCAATACAAGAATCGTACATTCATAATTCTTTTTACAGTATTTCAGTAAAGCTTTTAAGTAAAATATGGACGTAAGTGATTGCTGTTCCAAGCTCTTGGAATTGGATCTCCTTCGACAGTTGCCAGTTTGAAAGTGCCATCAAGAAGTTTTTTTCCTATGACATATGGTCCTTCCCAGTTTGGCGCAAACACTCCTGTTGCTGTCATGACGCTTTTCAAGACTAGATCTCCAATCTCAAAGCTGCGTTGGAGAACTTTGGAATTGAAGTGCCTGGCAATTCATTGCTGATGGGCTGCAATTCTGAGCTGAGCCTCTTCCCTTTTTTCATCAAGGAAGTCAAGTGCTTCAAGTTGCAACTCTTCGTTTTCATCTTGGTTGAAATGAATTCTTCTATGTGAAGGGACTTCCATCTCCACCGGAATCATTGCTTCTGATCCATATGCCAATGAAAGTGGAGTGTGCCCAGTCGCAGTTTTGTGGGTAGTTCTATATGCCTATAGTGCTAGTGGAAGCTTATCGACCCCACCACCTTTCTCTTTTTCCAGCTGTTTTGATGGTTGATTTGATAATTTTGTTTACTGCCTCCACTTGCCCGTTTACCTGCGGATGAGCTACTGTTGAGAAGCTTTTTTGGACCTTGAATCGCTTGCAAAAATCTTGGAACTCTTCACTTTCGAATTGGGTTCCATTATCTGTGATTATCTTTTGAGGCACACCTACCTGCAAATGATATTCTTAGTTACAAAGTTTATCATCTTTTTAGAGGTAATAGTAGCTAATGGTTCAGATTCAGCCCATTTAGTAAAATAATCAACAGCAACAATAGCATATCTGATTCCGGATTTGGCGGTTGGCAAAGGCCCGATGAGAACTATCCCCAAATAGCAAATGGCCACGGGCTGACCATCTGTGTTATCTCGGTGGAAGGTGCTCTTGGGATTTTTGCAAATCTTTGGCATCGGTCACATTTTCGGGCATAGCTTGCAGCATCACGATTAATATCTGGCCAAAACTACCCATAACGGAGAATTTTCTTTGCTAGAGTTTGACCACCTGAATGGTCTCCACACTCTCCACCGTGTACTTCAACTAGAACTGTCTTAGCTTCTTCCTTGGTCATACATCGACGTAATGGCATTGAGAATCCCCGCCTATACAATCGGCCATCTTGAATTATATACCTAGAGGCTTTTCTTAGAAACTTCTGTTGTTCTTTTGAATTTTCTGGTAGAGAGCCGTTGAGAAGATATTCCATTATCGGAGTCATCCATGATTCTTGCTCCTGAGATAGAGTCATGATCCAGTCGATATCCATCTCGTCGGTGCTTGGAGCTGACAGGACTTCCACAGGAACTAATCCCAATAATTGAGCTTCACCAGTGCTTGCGTACTTTGCGAGAGAATCTGCCTTCATGTTCTCTTCCCGGGGTATATGACTTATTGTATAATGGTCAAGATCATCGAGAAGTTCCCAGGCTCTTGACAAGTAAGCAGGCAGATTTCCTCCTTTAGTTTGAAACTCTTTCTTGACTTGACATACAATAAGTTGTGAATCACTGAAGATCCGCAACACTTTGACATTCAATTCTTTAGCAATTTTCAAGCCGGCAATAAGAGCTTCATATTCTGCTTCATTGTTTGTCGAAGGGAATTCCAATCTCAATGCATAGCACAATGACCGGCCATCAGGGGTTTCAAGCACAACCCCAGCTCCGGAACAGTAATCGTTTCTTGCACCATCAACATATAATTTCCATCGAATTGGGGCATTATCAGTCACTTCTTCCTCACTATCACCTTTATCTGTACATTCTGCGATGAAATCTGCTAAAGCTTGTCCATTAATTGCTCTCCGAGGATGATAAGTGATGTCGTATTGGCTGAGTTCAATATTCCACTTCAAAAGGCGAGCCGAAGTTTCAGGACGAAACAGGACTTGCTTCTGAGGTTGATCAGTGAGGACTTTGATAGGATGAGCTTGGAAATATGGCCTCATTTTTCTTGATGCAAGCAGTAGACAATAGGCGACCTTTTCCAGCTTTGAATAATTCATCTCTGCCCTAGTGAATCTTTTGCTGATATAATAGACCGGGCGCTGAATTTTTGCATCCTCCCGTATCAACGCCGCACTGAGCGCATGAGATGAGACTGCCAAATATACGAAAAGAACTTCACCATTGTCCGGCTTAGAAAGTATTGGAGGCGTTTCCATATGACGAATCAACTCATCGAAAGCTTTCTGGCATTCAGGAGTCCAGTCAAAAAATTCCTTCCTTTCTTTAGGGCATCAAAGAATGGAATGCATTTATCAGTAGCTTTGGAAATGAATCGACTCAAGGCAGCGACTTTTCCATTAAGACTTTGCAGTTCCTTCTTCGTTCTAGGGGCTTTGACTTCTTTTAAGGCAGCAATCTGAGTAGGATTAGCTTCAATGCCCCTAGCACTCACAATGAAACCCAGAAACTTTCCGGACTCCACCCCGAACGAGCATTTCAAAGGATTAAGTTTCATTCCGTACTTTCAGAGGATTGCAAACATTTCTGCCAAGTGATCCATATGGTCTACTGCCTTATTTGATTTCACCAGCATATCGTCAACTTAAACTTCCATAGTTTTTCCAATCTATGGCTTGAACATAGCATTGACGAGTCTTTGGTAAGTTGCCTCTGCATTCTTAAGTCCAAACGGCATGACCCTATAGCAGTAGAGACCAACATCGGTGATGAAGCTTGTCTCTTCCTGATTCGGCTCATGCATCATGATCTGGTTGTATCTGGAGTAAGCATCCATAAAAGATAACAACTCATGCCCCGCTGTTCCATCCACCAACTGATTTATTCTAGGTAACGGGAAGCAGTCTTTGGGGCAGGCCTTGTTTAAATCTGAGAAGTCAATGCATACTCTCCACTTTCCATTATCTTTCTTAACCAGTACAGGATTTGAAACCCAATTAGGATAAGTAGACTTCCTGATGAAACCATTCTCCATGAGCCGGTCTACCTCTTCTTTCAATGCTGCTGACCTTTCAGGACCCTGGGTTCTTCTCTTCTGCTTTATCGGTGTAAACTTCGGATCAATATTCAGAGTATGTACTGCAATTTCTGGGGATATTCCACACATATTAGCATGAGTCCAAGCGAATACATCCAGATTTGCTTTCAAGAATGTTACCAAGGAATTTTGAACTGTCACACTAAGTTGCGAACCCACATTCACCACTTTGTTCGGATCTTTTGGATCAACAGGTACTGGCACCGTTACTTCCACTGGCACCACTTTATTTTCCCCTGCACTAGCTTGTCTAGGATCCATATCTCTTCATGCCCCGCTATGCTCGCAGTGCAGGGTCCACCCTGTAATTGCTACGAGGTTGGTTCTTTGATGCGGACTGGGGCTGCCGCATCTTTGCCCATCTCTCTCTTCCTTGCTTCACGCAACTCTATTAGATAACATTCTCGCCCAGCATTTTGATCCCCTTTAATAACTCCAACTCCATTATCTGTGGGGAATTTCATAGTGAGGCACCACGAGGCGAGAATTGCCTTAAAAGCCGCAAGAGTTGGCCGGCCTAGGAAGGCGTTGTAGGTAGAAAATTCATCAACAATTACAAAAGTCTATTTTCGAACCACCTTTTTCTGCCCGTTTCCAAGCTCGACGAACAAGTCAATAATTCCAATGGGCTGCTTTGGTTCCCCAGTAAACCCAACGATCTTCTGAGATGAAGCTTGAACGTCAGCCATCGGAATTTTCATTTGGTCGAATGTCTTTTTGAAGAGAATATTGCAAGAAGCGCCGCAATCTACAAGCACTCTTCTCACAATAGCCGGCTCAATGCCTGTAGAGATGACCAAGGGATCCATGGTTGGAGCTTCAATACCCATAGAGTCCCTGGCTTTGAACACAATATCATCATTGAAAGTTTTCTGCTGCTTCAAAGGTGCAGCATCTTCTAGCACAAAAACACTCTCTTCTACTGGTACATACTTCAAGGCATGGGCATATCTTTCCATCTCGCCCCAGCTTCTGCTTGCTGGGTGAGGACCTCCTGTAATCACATTGATAACAGGCCTTTCTGATTCATGCACGGTATTCCTCTCACCCGAGCTAGATGGATGAGCAGGAAGTTGCTGGCCCTTAGTAGATGAAGTTGGGTCATTTCTACTTCTCTTAACATATTGCTGCAACTTGTTCTCTCTCAGTAGTTCTTCAATTAAACTCTTCAGATGGCGGCATTCGTTGGTATCATGACCGGGTTGATTATGAAACCGACAGAATCTCCCACTTTGAGCAGCTTTTTTGCTAACTCTCATCTCGGGCGGTTTAGAATATTCTACCGCATCTTTGGTAGCAAAAAAGATATTCTCCAGGGTGTCAGTCAAAGGAGTGAAATCTGAAGGTTTTAAGAAGCGAGGTTTCTTCACATCTTTCTGTTTCTTCCCACCATTATTTTCCCTCTTTCGACTTTCGGATTCCTTTTTGATAGGGGCAGCAGTATTATCCTTAACCTCTGTCAATGCCACTTTAACTGGTGCCCGAAGGCTTTCCAAGCGCATGAATTCATCAGCTTTCTTATAGAATTTCTCAAGCGAATTCGGTTCTTTCATCTTCAGCCACTTTCCAAATTCGCTTGATTTGTCGATTCCTCATCAGGTATGTCAAGACCATTCGTGACTCTGCATTGTCCACTTCAGCCAAAGCTATGTTGACGCGGTTCAAGAAAGACCTAATAGATTCCCCAGGATTCTGTTCCAGGCTTGACAGTGACATAATATCCTTTGCCTTTGAAGCATACAACCTGAATTGCTCTTTAAACTTCCGAGTCAAATCGGCGAACTGGTCTATGGATCGGACCGGAAGCTTTGTGAACAAGAGCAGAGCCACTCCTTCTAAGTATACCGGAAAGTACCGGCATTTGATCTCATCAGACGCTCTAGCACCAGTCATGTGCCAAACATACTTATACAGGAATTGATTAGGGTTGCTTGTTCCCTTATAAGCCGGGATGGTAGGAGGAACAAACTTCCTTGGGAATTCCGCCTTTAGAATCCTTTCAGTGAACGGAGTTTTGCTCGGAGCGAATCCCCATTCCTTTTCATCTTCATCCCTCTGCATGCTTTCTTTCATGATTTGTCGCACCATGCCCGAAAGATATTCCTCATCATTTAAAGGATCTACAGGACAGACTTCGGCCATTTTCTCGGAAGTTTGTCTGGACAAATGTTCACGGAGAGTTGGCTGTGGTCTCGATCCTCCAGCTTGAGGAGGTGTTTCTTTGGCGGGGCTAGTGCTCTTTGAGGAATATTCCTCTCTTCAGGATTATGAACATCATCTGCAAGGTTTTCTTCATTATTCACCGATTGACGGTTAGCTCTGAGCAATGATTTAACCTTTCAAGCATCAAAGCATTCTGGGTTTCCATCTGTTGGTATAACCCAGATACTGCAGCATCTAACTCCGCTCATGTAATTCCGGCACTTGGTGCTGCTTGACTTGATGAAGGAGAAGCGGCAGTATTCTCATGAACATTAGTAGGTCTTGTAGATCCGCGCTTTCTTCCAGGAGCCATTATCTCTGACAGACTTCTGGTTTTGAGAGAGATTTTTTCAACAAACTTTTGCGAAGCAATGACGAAGATATCCTGAGTTCAACTCTCAATGAAAGCACCAAAAATGCTAACGCTCAAAATTGAACGCTAACACCCCGGTGTATGTAGAGTTTAAGCAAAAGCACCACCCGTGAATACGGGAATTAGAAACAAGTAGAGAAGTCACAGATAAAGCAATAAAAGACAACACTTTTATAGTGGTTCGGCTTCAGGTTAAGCCTACGTCCACTTTAATCTTCTTTATTACTGAATCTATTACAACTTTATAACAATCTTCGATTACAACACTGATAGGACAAATAACTAGAACTCAGATGTAGAAGAAGTCTTTGAATCCATGTCGGTTGTGCTAGATTTCCTCTTGAAGTTTGTTGAGATGTCTTTCGTGTTTGAAGTGTCGAGTGAGTCGAGAATTTAGCAGAGTATCGGCGTTCCAGAAATGAGCCAAAAGATCCTCTTTTGGTTGGAGCTAGTGCTATGTTTATAGGAGAGTTTGGAGTTAGTTCGTAGGTCGCAAGCGACCTTGGATAGGTCGTAGGTCGTGAGCGACCTAGTGGGAGTGGTTTGCGGCTTAAATATGGTATACTTGATCATTCTGAACAGACTAACAAGTCATAGGTCGTGCCCGACCTAGGGAGGAAGCGGCATAAGAAGCTCCTTTGGTATGCTTAGGTCGTGAGCGACTTAGGAATAGGTCGTAGGTCGTGAGCGACTTATTAAACACGGTTTACGGCCTAACAGGAGCACCCTTGGTCACCTGAATAAGTCATAGGTCGTGGGCGACCTAGGGAAGGAACGACATAAGGAAAACAAGTTACCTCGGTTCTGCATAGCTCACTATGTCATTAAGTCCTTAGGTCGCGAGATACTTTAGGTCGTTAACTCGCTAGCTCATTAGGTCGTTAGGCTCTTTAATCCGTTAAGTTAGTAAATCCACTTAGCTACCAGGTCGCTTCACACTTTAGGTCGCTGCACCCCATAGACAGTTAGGTCTCTTTAGGCCATAGGTCGTTAGGTCGCTGTAGTCCAGTAAGTCGCGAAGTCTTTTTGCTGTGACATGCTATTGATGGTTAGGTCGCTAGGTCGCGATACCCTTAGGTCGCTGAGCTGTGAAATAGTGGAGTTAACAGCCATGGAGGATCCGGAAGCTCGAAATTAGGGATTGGAAGCTTGGAGAAGGGATTTGGGGGTTTTTGGGTTTAATTTTTGTATGAAATAATGAAGAAGAAGAGGTCTCGGCTAAGGCCTATAATCGCAGTTTTCCGACGGCTTCCGACGGCCACCGACGGCTCGTCGAAAGCCATCGGAAATTAGCGGCCCTAGCTGTCGGTATTAAAGCCTTTTCTAGTAGTGAATACATTTGAGATGTACAGATTGGCAAATTCTTAATTAGTAGCAGGAATAGTGTGACCAAAAACATGAATAAGAGTAAAAATGAATGCAATTTGCCTTACAGGAACTGCCCAAATCACCATGGACGGGTAGTGGCTTGCTTAGTGAATGGAACTTACATTCTACAATGTTACAAATAGTATTTAACATAAATAAATGGTTTCATTGTTGCATTTCTTATGTCAAATTCTAGTGTACGACATGCATATAGATTCTTAAAAATGGTAAGCAGATTTCCATAGAAATTCAACCTGAAATCAAAAGATTATAAGTTGATTAAATTAATGTTACAGCGTAAATAATTATAATAGTAGTTGCAGCCATAGCGCTAGCCTTCATAACCTATTAGTTGCCCAATAAAATGTTAAATATTCGTAATACATAACAATTATTTAACATGGTCTTGAAATATAAAATTTAACATCTTTTCATATAGTATGTTAAACTTGCAAAAGCTAAAATCAATGTATAGAGAAATTAATGCACTATGAGAACAATACTCAAGTAACAATATAAAAGTACAGATGTGATAGTCTATGCACATTCTTAGTAGAGGGAAGAATAATACTAAAAAACATCGGTTTAACATTGACTTGCTGTCAAAGTTCATAATAACTGTAGAGTTCATAAGACCTTTCTTAATGTATAATCTATTAACATACCAGTCACAGTTCTTATTGTATACGGATACATATTTTGCTCATATACATCACTTCTGACATCCATATACTGAACATCCATAGAAAGGAAGGATAAACTCAAGCCTAGTGGAGAGTACAGGGCTATCATATGTTGCTGATATAAACACAATACCCAATCAAGATCAATTTGTTAAAATAGTGATTATAATGTTGTTAATTATGTATATTATACTATTAAAAATATATTTTTTCTCTTACAAAGCCATACTTCAACATAAAAGCTTGTACAACTCACATAAGTAATGCGGACTGAATGCTTTGGCTTCATGCACAAGGTCTTGGAGTAAATATGCAGGCGCTTGAATGCAAAAATAATACATGAAATCAAGTGCAGGCAATAAAATAAGAAGTATGGACGACGTGTTGCATAATAAGACAATACAACGTTATTTTAGCATATGAAGATAACAAAGAAAATGCATGCATGCAAATAAGTATGAGACATGATGGTACCTAAATGACCTTACATATTAGTACAGAAGGCTCAAGCTTTATGCAAAGAATGGTACGTGATAGTTGAAAAAAAATACAAATGCAGGTGCAACGAAGAAAACAACATCTCATAATATATCAAACCATCATATTCAAAGGAAAAAATACGCATAATGAAGCAAAAATTGTTGCACTGGGGTAGCCATGGTATTTATACATGAACTGTATTTATGAGAATGCTTAGCAATTTCAACAAATTATTCCTCTAACACACTTTTATTGTGAAGACCCGTTTCTTCGACCTTTGGAAATCGACACTAATATATCCTCGGTATTCACATACCGCAAATTGAAGTGCCGGAGAGGCGGTTCTTTAAGGGTAAGAAAGAAAATAAAGTCAGAATAGAATCTCAAATGAATGGAATAACATATACTATTTCACCATATAATCTTTATAGTGGAAAATTTAATATACATTTATTAGAGTTTAACTTATTATCAATATAGACAGTTATATATATCTATCCTTACAAATGCAAAATACAATAATACATAAGTGTGGTGGAAATAGATACCAATCTTTAGAAGGATCTTCTAACTCCATGCTCCAAGCTCTTCCAGATTTTTTTTTAAATAAACCCAACCACTAGGTCGCTCGATAAAATAAGGTACCAAGAATTTAAGGGGAAAGAAAGTAAACTCTGGATTAGTCATCTGAGTGATACGAGAAACTCAAAGTACGATGTTTGGGAACAAAAGGTATCTCATAAGACCACGCATCGCATAAAAATGGAATGAGTTTTTACCTTATGATAACTAAAACAATTTCTACATAGAATTTGAGGATATTATTTTTAATGGCATTCTTTTGAAAACACTTTGCAATTAAACTTATTAATCTTAGCCGAAATTATTGCCATTACTAATATGTTAGGCTCTACAAACAAGTCCTAATGCACTTATTGAGGAATAAATTACAATAGAAAGGTAAGGGACTTCCTTTCGTACAATAAATCTCTAGAGGGATGTAACCAGGATACAAAAACAATCCTTTGCATTTTCCAAGACCGGTCTATTCCTTTTTGGCACTCAGAGGGCTAGATAGAAACCGAATATGTCATCACCTCGATCGTAACAGACCTATCTGAAATACCATAGCATGCACCACATACTCGACATATAGAGAGTAATCTTGAAAGATGAGGATCATAGCCTGATGGTTGCGAACCATATAGCCTTGCGGCGTACCTTGTTTAAGCCATTACCGGGTGATGATGCCTGATGATTTAATAATTACCTTTCACCTAGCACATTGCACTTTGAATGCCACATTGCCAATTCCATCATGCTATTGATTTCGACAAATGTACAACCTCTAAGCTCATACGTATCGAATAAGGGTGTTAAGCTAAGAGAAGTTGCCTTCTCCGCCACTAAATACATGTACATTTGTAAATATCAATGTGCGTGCCTGTTAGAAATGCAATGTCAGACATTCGTCCATACAAGTTACCCAGAAATAGAAAAAACCGAAGGTGCTCTCCTACCAAATCATGTCGAAAATTACCCCTAGGATTAGAAATGAGAAGTCCTCGTATCGAAGATATCTAATGAAGAACTATTATGTATATGTATAATATGGGAAAATTTCCCTCGAGGGTCAGTGGCAAGTAGCCTTGCATTCCATCTTCCAAATCATATCATCCCATGTCTTTTATTTTCCAACACGTAAATTGGTTCAAAGTGGTCTTTAGGTAGGAATCATCCAAATCCAACCCCGGTTCCTATGAACCAACCGTCAATAAAAAAATGTGAAGTGAATAGGGAATTATTCTTTGATTAATTAATCAAAATATCTTTTAGGGATATATATTTTTAAAACATTCTTTTCGGTAATACGGAATCATTACACCTCTCTTTAACTTTGGAATTACCAAATTATTTCATAAATCATTTTAAAAAACATGATAGATTAAATATGATCATGGAAATTATAGTAATTCTACTCAATATCAATTTCTGCATTCAACCTTTACTATCCGTCAAATAACGATGAGAACACATTTTCTATCATTGATTAAACAACTTTTCTATTATTTGGAAGTCCATACTCATAACTCAAATTTATTTTAAACATTCTAATATTTATAAAGATTTTTTTATATTTTTAAAGAATTTAAAAATGTAAATTTAAAAGAATCCCTTTTTGGATTTCAAACTGCAAACTACGATTATTTGGAAAACTTGTTTAGCTTATATTTATAAATTTACTAAACCAAATCTTGATTATAACAGTTTGAAAAATTCTTATTATAAAGAATTCCTGTAGGATCGATTTTACCCTAGAGGGGCATGAATATAGTGATACTAATAAGGATAAAAATTTAATGCAGAAATATATAAAATAACCACAGCACAAATAATAACAGTATAATAAAAGAAGAAATAGAACAACATAGATTTACCTAGCGTCGGCAAAACCCTACCTACGTGCTACCTCCAAGATTTCTACTAGAAATTAAGTAGTCAGATGCTTATACACGTAAACTTGCAACACCGGCTATCGACTAACCTAACTCTACACTCAAAACTCTGCCACAACTCAGCCGCTGCGTTGTGAATTCTCGAACTACACAGCCGTAGTTCGTCCCTGGTCACACGACTAGAATTTTACACAATAAAATAGAAAAAAAACTAAATAAAAACAAAAAGCAAAAACCTATATAATCACTAAATCCCAAATACAAGTAAAATAGATCGGCCCAAACTAAACTATAATTTGTGAAAAACTCATCTCCCCTATTGTAAACTTCGGCCGCTCTCTTTTTCTTTGCAATGTCTACTTCTCTTTGTAAAATTAGGGCTTCGTTCACCTGAGGCCGCCGCTTGAACTTGTTCTTCGAATTGAATTAAACTTTTCTTTAGGTTCCTTCGTCAAATGATTCGTTAGCTATGACTTTCTCTCGACTTTGAAATGCTTTCGGCTGCTCCCAGGATTGAGTTCGAAGCTATGAATTTGGTATGTAAATTTTACCGTTTAACTGCTTTATTGTTTTGCTTTGGTTTGAACTCGATTTGAGTTGTTGATTTGGGATTTAATTTAAAACTTGGCTCTGTGATTTTTTGCTTGAACTCGAATACCACTGCCAATAATGATGATTGGTTTTAAATAGGGATGAAAGCCCTATAAGTACGTTCGTATACTGCTGGTTTGAATAATTCATGATTTTTGTCACTTACGTTGATTTTTTGATCGAACGAGCACTGTTATCTTTGACTTATTCATTGTTTAATTTTCTTGAATATTATACAAGTCGGTTCCATTATGTTATCTAATGCATTTGAATTTTGATCGAATGATTCACCGATTCATTATAAAATTAACTGCGACTTTTTCAACTCTTTCTTTAACTTTCATCGAACTGTTACTGATAGAAATTTGAACATCAACAGATTTGATTTGCCATTTCTTTCCTCCTTGACTTGTTCTAACTGCACCTTGGTCACCATAGCTTTGAATCTTCGACATTTTGAATTTTTGTTGACTGCTTTTAAATTCTATGATTTGAACTTTGTTTGGTTGGACCTATATATATTTATATATAAATACATGTGTATTCATGTATGTATGTATGTTGAGGCTTTTCTATTTTCATGATCTGGTTGCCTTTGATTTTTTTCAGAGCTAAACTGCATTGTTGCATACCACTGTTTACTGATCTGGGTTGGTAGTCTTGGTCATGCGTTTCATACGTATGCTCCAATGTTTATATGTTGTGTTCACACTGATATATTTGTACGCTTGTGTTTGGTCTTTGTGAAACTGACCATTGCATTACTCGTGCACATTTTGATTTCATGTTCGAATATGATTCATATGTATGTTGCCTCGAGTTAAACTACCTCTTGCCTCTTCACTTTCATACCTGTATGGTGATTCTCTGGCATCATCCTTTGTACATGTTGAAATGTTTATGATGGTCTGGGTTCCTATTGAAGTCTTGTTGGGTGGTGTTCCTTTGGTCATTGTATTCATGTTGCCAGGTCTGGTTATGTTCGGTTTTGATGTCTGACTGCATGTATATATGTACACATGTGTGCAAACATATGTATGTTGTCATGTTGATGTATATGCATGCTCCAGTTTTGTTGCTTCTGCTTTGCTTGCCTGAGTTATTTGCTGTACTTATCTAGTTTTGTCCTCTTGAATTCTAGTCTTTTTATGGTTGTTCATCCACTTCGGTGCTTGCATATTCCAGTGCGTTTTTTTTGTTCCACCGACTTGTCTTTTTGAACTGGTCCATTGAGCTAGCTGCTCCATGCTCAAATCTGTTTTACTGGGTTTGGGTTCAATTTTTTTTGTGTACATTGAGTTGGTTTTCATATTGCTTTGGGTTGTTTGGAGTTACATATCCAGTTTGCTTGAGTCTGTTGCTTCGAGCCAATTCATGTTGTAACTAGACTTGCATATAGTATCATGTTGAACTACTTGTCGAGTTGTAGTGACCTTCCTCAAGTTAGAATGGACTGGTTCATGTTGTTATTTCATGTATGCTGTCATGTGAACAGTTGACTGTTGAGACCGTGTTCCATGATTGCTTTGATCGAGCATTTTCACTTGTACTTGACAATTTTGTGATGTTTTTGTGTTGCAACTGAGTTGAATCCAGTTTCGGCTCGGGTTTGACCTCTTGCTCACCTGTCCCGCTAGTTTTATCAAGTGTATATCGGTATGCACGGCCTTATAGCATATACAGTGATATATTGTGGATGTCACAGGTTGTTCGTGTTCAATGAATTCAAAAATGGATAATGAACAACCCAAATAATCGAGGCAAATAATATTTTCAAAAAACACACATGTTATTTTACGCTGCGATTTTTTTTCCAAATTTTACTGAGTCGGTGTTTATTTTGCAGATAATTCAGATGTTGGATTCAATCTGGAATAAAGTTGAAGATAAATACGAGTGAATGAGTGATATGCAGTGAGGTGCTAATGTAAACGACAATTATGCAATGAAAAATTGTGTTGTGATTTGATATGTTATATATATAGTGAGAGCTCAAATTTTTATATTATTTAAAAATTGTAAAAATATCTGTTTGAATAAAATATATGTTTGAATTTAAATTCCGTATTATTTATTTTATTCAGCAAATATTTATTTAATTATGTGAAATCAAATATTACAATAACAAATACACTTTTTTTTTTATTGTCATCAAACAAAAATCATATACTAACAAATTCAACAATCTCCTTCTTTTGATGATAACAAACATATATTTAAGATTTTGAATTTATTGAATGTATTTGGCCATTATGAACTCTATTTGCTCCCCATATTTGAATGCTCTCTCTCTACAACAATGCTCCCCTTCATATATGCATCAAAATAAATAAAAAAATATATGTAAAGAACCTATATGGAAATATGCAATAAAATATTTGACATTTATTTGACAGAATCTTAACATTTCTCTTCCTTTTTGTTATCAGCAAAAGAGTAATAGTGTTAGAAAAATGAAGATAATGATATAAATTAATACAACATCAATACCCAATCGAGTATAAATATTAAATTTAACAAAAGTTGTAAATAGTTTGTTAGGTGCATATTCGACCACGACAATTTTTATTTTTATTTTTAATAACGCCTTATTCTAAAGGGTTACTGTTTATACTTAATCATTTGTTTTTTAACTCATTTTTTTATACCATGCTGCGTAACGCTCTTGCTCCAAAATTTTCGTCTGCCCTCCAGAAAAACATTTAACCAGTTTCGTCTCCCACAAAAAATACTTAACCATTTTCATATCCCTCCCAAAATAAAACTGTTAATTTTCGTCTCCAACCAAAACACCCTAATCAAAACTATTCGCATCATCTCGGATATTCGCAGTCGTTCTCCTCTACTTCAATAGTGCGCTCCTCAGTAGTCAACTCAACGGCGTCTGGAACCCTAATATCCGACCTTTGATTTCGCCGTTCGTCAATATTTCCAAATTCGAAATCCCTTTGAGGTAAAATCCTTTTTCTTCGCATTTATTCTATTGTGCAAGTTTCTGTGATGAGTATGTCTTTTTCTGGGTTCTGAGATGAATTTCGTAGCTTGTTACTGAATCATGTATTACAACTGTTCTTTGGGAGAAAAGATTGGTACTAATTTTGTGGTTTTTAATTTTCTTGTATGTTTGTCAAATTTTGATTTTTATGCACGAATCATAGATTTCAGTTTATGCTAAGTTCGAAGTTTGTCATTGTTGCCATTTGTGGTCTTAAATAGTTGTATTGTAATTTTCATGATGATGACAGGTAAGTTGTTCTGCTCATATACAATACTCAAAATGAGTGTCCTTATAATATCAGCAAACATTTACTTGATATAAAATGTTCATGTGTAGGAGTTTGGATCATTCTTTTACCTTCTTCTGCTAATTTGAATTGGTCTTTCCTGGACTATAATTCAACAATAACTCCATTTTCACACCCTTGTTTGAAAAGTTGTTGAGTGCTAGTGATGTTGGTCGATCGGATGATTAGTCTTACCAAAAAATATGCCGATGTAAGAGCACAGTTTCCATTTTTCAAAAAATAATAATAATATATTTTTGTCAATATATAATGCTTCTAAAAGAAGGTTAGGGAAATAATTTTATTGCATTTTTATTAGGGGAAACGTTTTTTCTTTTCCCTTGGTATTTTTCTGATATTTTCTATTTTTTTTAGAATCACTCTCCTTGCTCATGTTGGTTCTTTCTTTAATAATGGTTCTTCTAATCCAGAGTCATTTGATGTCAATTCTTGGTTGTAGTTAATAGTTTGCATCATTTCAAAATAGGAGGATATGTTTTGATAATTGATGATATCCAGTTACAGCTTTCTTTTGGTCACAGTTTGAATGTTTTATTTCAAGCTATTACCTCATATATATCTTCATACCTAATGGATCACCTAGGTCACTATGTGTAGATGCTTAAATTTTGTTCATTTTTCATACCTTTCTTATTAGTAGCTAGTAACAAGTACGGCTTAAGGATTTGCACCCATTCACATAAGATGTTATCGTTGGATCTTATAACCCATTACTGGATTTATGAATTATATTTTGTTATATAAAAGTTGTGGTTATTCTTTTTTTGAATTTGCATACATCTAATTTTTGTTTGCTAGCATGAGGCTCCAGTGATTTGAAAGCCTTCTGTTTTCACGAAATATCAATCTGGCATAATTCTACATATAACATAAGTGCATAATCATGATATTTCTTGGTTCCTTTTCATTATGTCCATTTTGATATACTATATCCAACATTTCGAGTTAATGCATGATTTTTCGCCTTAAAATGTCTTGAGGCCATGTGAACTTTGAAGTTACAATTCTAATTTATGTCTTTAGCCTAGTGTATTAGGCTTTTCTTTTTTGGCCACATACAATAAATGTACAAGTTAATGATATTGAATATGACTTCAAGTAAGGAGAAAATATGATTATTGATTCCATCTCATACTATACCAAATACCTTCTCTTTGTGCATGTCAAGGGCCAAATATGATTATTGATTCCATCTTATTGGTTCCATCTCTTAAATTGTAGGGTTTAGTTTATGTGAAAGTGTAAATAAAAATTGAGATGTTAATGATCATTATGGAACATGTGCGGAATAATCTAAAAATACGGCTGAAATTCCTATTAACGTGAAAAAGAAATACCGTTCATTGAAACATTTTGGAGTAGCTTGATAACTCATTACTAAAAGAATTTTTTTGGAGCGCAAAAAAAAAACATGAATAAGGGATATAATCCTTTCTATGCATGAAATGCATGAGCACATACCTCTTCAAACAACTAGGATCTAAGCTAGGAAGATCGTTCATTTTTACTACACAATGTATTGAACTGCTGAGTACTTAATAAATATCTCAACTATACTAGTGAATTGATCTGCTATGATAACTGGGACATCGTAATTTGTTAATAAAACATTGAACAAAGTGACAGTCTAGAATGCTATGTGGAATGCTTTATGTTATTAGTTATTTCAATCATTTATGCAAAGAATGTGGCCTTAACTATTATAAGTTATCATGTTTGTTGATTCAGTTATGAAGCAATGATTCAATAAAAGATACCTTGAAAAAACAAATCACCTTTGACGCTTTCCTCTACCACCATCTTTAAACTAGTTTTCTCAGATATTTGTAGTTTTTTGTTTTCCTGGGATATCACTGTAAGAGGAACATGCAAAAGTCAAAATTAAGTTACTTTGAAATATTTGATGAATAGTTACATGATTAAAAGCAGAAAATGGGCATGAATAACTAAAAAATAATAACACATCTAGATGGTTCTGTAACGATGCGGATTTTGCCCGCTCGAAAATCGACATCCATACTTCATATTGTATTCGAATGCCATAGATTCGACCGTTCAAATCCGATTCACCGGAGCTTATAACAACATTAAGTAAATAATCCAGCGGAATAAAAGAATAATACATTGATATACAGCACACCTACAATATTTGATACAACAGATGATGCAATAGATATCAATATACATCAGAGATATGGTACAAGAAATAGCAGCGGAACAATATAACTCTAAGGTAGTCTTCAAAGGAGAACTCCAGCAGCAGCAGCTCGTTTCAACATCATGATACGCAAAGACAAGCAAGTCTCGTCCACATCCAAAGACTGAACTAGCTCCAGATAACTTACAAATCTGACTATCTGAAAAACCCAACTCTAGACTGCTCGTGTAGAAAAATTTTGAGCATCCAGAGTTTAGGAAAGAAACAATAAACTCCGGATCAGTCATGGGACTGGTGTGAGCAACAAAAATAGTTTATCTTTTAAAACAATCAACAAAAGATTTTAAAGTCAATTCGCAATGCTTTTTGAAAATGTAACTACCATAAGACCTCCCACCACGCACACAATGCAAACGCAGACTTGGAGGAGATTTCTTCTTATGTTAGTCAAAGATGCTTACTATGCAAAATCAAATCATTTGATTATTATTATTAGTGCATAGTGTAGGAAACATTTCGAAAGTAGAATATAAATCTTAGCCAGCATAGGTACCATTATATTATGCCCGCTATAGCTACCTCCTGAGAAGGCAGGTTCTACAACTAAAACCGTACAAGTCTCGTATTGTTTCTTTGGATTTCCAACAAATGGTCAGGCCAAGAAACTTCCCATTGCCACATAAGAACGCCTCTGGAAGGACGTCCCCGAGAACCAAACCGGATCTCTGCCAACACAAGGCCGGGTTACCCCTAACTGGGTAACTACTGACACGAGTATGCCATCTCCCGGTCCTTTGGGACCTTTATCCGAGAGCTCTCTAATCAACATCACACAATGATAAATAAAGTGTTTCAACATGAGTAAGTATCTGGGCTCCATACCATGACACCACCCTTTTCCAGAAGAAAATGCACATACCCTAAAGGGAGCCACCCCTCATAACCTTGTCGCATCTTTCTTGTTTTGACCATTCCAGGGTGTGAGGCTCGACGAAGTCTCGTCCACAAAGCCACGCTTTATACAAAAGCTGTGCTTTGGGTCAACAAATGATCATAGAAATGATCACAAAGATAAGTGATCAAACAAATGATCATATCACAAATGATCAAACAATGATCATTTCACAGCAACACTCAGCATGTCACATTACCAAATTGGGAATATATTGCTGATAACCTTCAACTACATAACTTCTGAGCTCGTACGTCTCAGAGATGGGTGTTAAGCTAAGAGAATAAATTCTCCGCCACCAACAGAAATATATTTGAAAGAAATCAGCTTTATATCTCAATTTGTAATGTCATACAAACTATCCATGCAAGTCTGTTCCGGGCTCGAACAGAACCGAAGGCACTTACAAAGAAGTCCTTGCAATCCGGCTATTCACTAATCACGTTCGGACTTCCCATCACATATGGAGTCTCTATACCGGGGACCAGTCGATGCAAAGACATTCGAAGAGTTGTCCTTTCGCTTTCAAAAATATCCGGTCTTCAACACCGGTCTTCAAATGCTATCCATAACGACATATCACATATTCGGAATGGGATATATGACACAAAGGTCCTCTCCCGGCTAAACCGAATAGTGAGCGCAGTATTTTAAAAATATATGGATATTAGGATTTCAATTAAGTCACAACTTAAAACCCAAAACTTTTCTTCAAATGGTTTAAACCAATTACCATTTCAAATCTTTATATTACAAAAAAGATTTATTTCACAAAGATCAATTTATAGACTTTAAAACAATTTCCATTCCAATTGGATTAACTCATTAAATCTTTAAATCAAAGATTTAACTCATAGCTTTCAAAATTCGATTAACTTGTTGAATCTTTAAATCAAAGATTCAACTTATAGTATCATTTTCATAACTTGGAAATTATCTTCATTTTCAAACTTGAAATTCTTTTTAACACAAATTGGACGTTCATTTCTTATGTGAAAGCTTTTATTATTTGAAAACAAACAGTTTTCGTTTCAGAAAAATCCAATTATATTTACACGAGTTAAAGCCCTTGAATTCTATTCACATCCCCAAATCAATACTTTTAAAATAGTTTAACCCATATATAACTGGTATAACATTTTTAATCCCTAGTTTTTAATCATAGGATTCAATTTCAAATCTTGAATTTAAGTTCAAATCAAATTATCCAACTTCATATTTTATCGAGTTATTCAAAATAAATTTCATCTATGAAATTCCATTTCAAAAGCTTTTCACTTTAAACCCAATCCATTTCCAAAACATTTGAATTCAAATATTCAAATTTAAAACTATTTCAAAAATCTGTGACTTAATCGATTTCCTCGTGAAATCCATATTGGTGTGTGTATAAGTGTGGTCCAGGGGTTTAATACAATAGTGCAACATCATTCAATCATCATAGATCAGAACATAGAAATATAGTTGATAAGCGATATAAACTATAACGCTTATCGTCTATTCACAGATTCACAGATAATAAATTACAGATAAATAAGTCACACAGCTCAAAACAAAGTATCACATATCAGGGGTATCAAACAAAACAATTATTCAGCCAAGTCCAAACATTCATAATTGAATTTATTAATCAAATAATTAATTTAAATCGGATGTATCAATTTTTAATCCGGGTTAATTATCATAATTTAATTACAAATTATTTGAAATAAATTCCCTTTCATAATTTATTAGTTAACCCTTAATTTTTGATTATCATTCTTAATAAATGAATCAATTAATCTTTAAATTATTAAGTTAATCTTAATAAATCACATTATTAATTAATCCTTTAAATTTATTAACAAATAATTTACTAAAATTTCAAATCATCATTTAATTGATTACATTCATTAATTATCTATTAATTACTTCTATAAGTAATTATATTTTCAAAATTATCAAGTGATTATTCTGAATTAATTAACTTAAGAAATTTAGGTTTTGAATAAATCAAATTAACTCAATTAATTATGCTAAATAAATCAATTCCATAATTTCTATCATTAAGTAATTATACTTAGTAGTTCCATAATTTATTATCATTAAATTTGTTAATCTAATTTATGGTTAAAAAATTTATCACATTAATTAATTGTTCAGATAATCTTAGTTAATGATTTCATTAACTATTTAGTTTCTTTAATTCCCTTTTTTAAAGAAAATTTCTCACATTAACCATTATTAATTATAAATCGATTTACTATAGAAATTCATTCGTTAATGAAATAGAAATTATTAACTTCACTACTTAAAGTAAAGTTCAATCATATTTATAATTTAAGTATTATTCACAATATGTTTAAAACACTGTTTCAAATTCCCTTTCACTTAATTACTTTGCCATAAATAAACTTAATTTTGTATTTAAACAAAAGTTGTTATAACTTTAAAATTTTCAAGTTTAACAAAAACTATACCTGAGCAAAAACTTTGGTAACTCGAGTTAAGACCCGAGTGATTTACCTATTTTCCCGAGTTCCCTCCTTTCTCACTTCTCTTCTTCTTCTTTTTTTTTATACAAGCTTAACTTAAAAAATTAAAACTGCAGTATCAATAAACATTCACGCGCGCACCGGAATCAACTCGAAGCAACCATCCAAAATTCTCGAGTATCACTCGAGTCAAGTCATCACGTGGCTCCTGTGAAATAACTGCGCCACCGTGCACGTGCACAGCTTTGCCGCGCGCCTCCAATCAACGCCTCCCCATCGAGCAAGTCGAACTCTACCCACGTTCAATCTTTGATCGCCAGAACTTCGCCATACTCTCGAATTCAAAATCGAGCACGAGAACGAAACCTGAAAAAAACAACACAGCTCCATATTGAAACCTGTCAACGCCGCGCCTCCTCATCCCCGATCACCCGCGAGCACGCCATCCATACCAGAGATGCAACATGACCTCCTCGCCACATCCCCCCACCCGCGGTCGCTTAAATCACAATATCGAAGACGAGAACAACTCTCGACCCTCACGTAGAAAACACAGGGGTTAAACCCTAATTCGAACTCGATTTACAGGATTTTGCATTAGAAAAAAAATTTCAATATTTTTACCATACTCCTGAATCAACAATCTAACTCCACAACAAATTTCAACATTAATTATTGATTAAATTGACAGTAATTGATAAAAAAAACATTTTGGGTTCTTTAATGAACTGCACTTTGAATTCCTGCCTAAAATTATCATCTTTGCTTTTAAAAATCTTGTTTTAGTATAACAATTCACATTATGTAACTGGATTCACAATTAATCATGTTCGAATATATCACAACTTTGAGTTTTCCTAAAAAAATCAATTTTTTTAGATGCTGGATATCACCATATAGCTTGAAACATTTTTTTATATATATATTATAATTCAAGTGTAAACAACATGTTTTGTTTGTACATTTAAACCTTAACATGGATTATATTATGAGATCATGATTATATATTTTTTTCGATCAGAACTTAAGCCTGGAACCTAGAATAGGCAAGAACAAATTACAATAGAAAGCATGCATTCAGACATTCATGTATATACACAGAGAATTCCATCATGTACATCCACACAAATCATTTTTTCTTATCACAAGAATCAATCAGGCAACCATATTTACTTAAGTTGTTTTAAATAAAAATGTTACTCACCTTTTAAAATTTTGAAGCAGAGAGTTGCTTTTGGGTTTTGATGAACTGCAGTTTCTTCTTTTTCTTGAATCTGCTTTGTTGTATAACTGAGCTTTAATTGTATAAAATAATGATGTTTTTTTTCTTTCTTTCAGTTATGATGGTGCTCGAACTAAAATGAAGAGGAAGTTTAATATATATAAGATGAGTTGTTAAGGTGATATTATAATGCATTGTACAGGTGATGATCTGGTTTGTACAAAGGCATGGGTGAAGATGTATTCATTAATTGCTAGAGGTGTAGACATGTAATGCATTAATTGCTTTAGTACTTCAGCCATGGCTTATTTCTTTAACTTTGTTCTTGCCTACTAAACTTTACAGGCTGCATACTTTTTTATTTATTTGCTTTTTTCACTTTATATACTTTGTTTCTTTAACTTGCCTTAATTATCTTTCTTATTTTCTTTGTTTATATTTTATATCCTACTAGGTGGATGAAATGATATGTATTTGTTGAGAATACATTTTGTTGTGGCTGATATTTTATATCCTACTAAACTTTATTTCTTCTCAAAGTTTAACCATCTACTGTTTTTATAATTTATTTTCAAATATTTAAATTTATTCTCGATTGTTAAAATTTAACTAACATTTTATATAAAAAAATCGATTATTACACAATTTTTATTCAAAAATGAAATTAATTGTCAATTCATACTCAATTTAAATCCGGGGCCATTACAGGTTCCATGAGGAGCGGGGCAGTAATGAGCCTTGATAAGGGAGAGGATGCACAATGAAAGAATTGTGCATGCTATTATGATACAACTTCCAAGTTTTCTATTTTGTGGCATGTTCAAACTCTTTAAAGACTTTATTCCATTTCGATTAACTCCATTTTTCTCTGTTTGCTTTTTGGTAGTTTTCCTCTGCCTTTTATTTCTATAGCTTTGAAGTTTTGGAGTACTTGTCATTTGTTTGTACTGTAAAGTCAGACCATTGGTCATATTGTAAAAAAATGCACCAAATCTTGTGCAACTAACTTATTTATTTCAGACATATAATAATGCCAAATTGTTTGTTGTGTGCTAGGTGTACCGATGAATAAACTATTAGGGACTTTTCTATTGAATAATATTTGATTTCACATATATAATTCTTTTTCATCTGTATTTTGTTTGCCTCCACCGTTGATGCACTAAGTAAAGGCAACAGATTTTCTAACAAAAAGCGTTAAGAAATCAAAATGAGACGTTCGTATTGTTAAAGTTAAAAGGATTGAATATGAATGAAATATCCTTTAGTCCCACATTGCCAAAAATCAAAATAGAAATGAAGTATATCAATAGCCTTCTCATGAGGAGGTTGGGGCCTAGGGGCACCCAAATGTATACTTCGTTGTGAGGAGGGAGGCCATGCTTCACCATCACGCGCGCGCGCCGCAGCCGTCGTCCGTCCGACCGACCGACCGAACCGGGCCAGGCTCGGGTACGAGTCTAAAATGACCATTCTTTTTGCTAGGCCATTGTTTAATGGTTTTGGGCTTCGGCTGAAACTGGGCTGGGCCTGAAATTCGAAAAGAAGCAGGCGGGTGAAGACGGACGCGGGTTTTGGACTGAGGAGGCACGACTTCTGAAGCGGGCGCAAAAACGAACATGTGCGACCTATTTATGAAGCAGCATTTTTTTCTGAAAGGATGTGACCAGCGGGCGCAGTTTAATTTTTGGCGAACGGATGCGGTCTGTTCAAAATGAAGGGGCGCAACCGATAAACAGCAGCAACAAGGCAGAAACGTGCGGCCTTTTACATGGAAACGGGCGCGGCCGTTTGGACAAACGTGTGCAGACGCGACCGTTCTAAGGGATACAAACCAACTATAAATAAAGAGGAAGACTGATCACTTTCCTCACTGAATTTCCAATCTGAATATCTCTTCTCTTCTGATAACTACCGTTCTTATATTCAGATCACATAGTGATATACTCATTATAATTTCGAGCGGAATTTGTCTATTGTATCTTGGGAGAATTTTGAAATAAAATTCTTCAGGAAATCGTTACGACGAGCCTCAGACATAATCCGGTTAGAATTCTAATTTTTTTGTATATTTATATACATTATTTTGTATTCTATCCGTTATTCTGGTTATACTATTTAATCAAAATAGTATAACGCTGTTGTTGTAACTTATTTACAACATTCATATTGTTATAATAATTAATACAGAATTCCAGTGTAGTATACTATTTAATCCGGTTGGTCGGTCGGACGGCGGCGGCGGCGCGCGCGTGTGATGGTGAAGCATGGCCTTCCTCGTCACAACGAAGTATACATTTAGGTGCCCCTAGGCCCCAACCTCCTCATGAGAAGGCTATTGATATACTTCATTTCTATTTTGATTTTTGGCGATGTGGGACTAAAGGATATTTCATTCATATTCAATCCTTTTAACTTTAACACGTATAATTTATTTATGATGTATTAGAATGTGTAGAAAAGAATAACGGATATTCTGTGATGAATCTGAACGTTTTTCTCTTTTGCACTTTTTTTTGCTTGCAATTCCTTATAGCATTGATAATTTACTTGCTATTAGTAATGTTTTAAAAGAAAAATAATAACAAATTAGAATGCTATTAAATAAACCCTATCAATCTCATAGATTCCATTACCAAATTAAAGACTATTATGTATGGTTCTATTATGTTTTCTATTCTAGTATTTAATCTAGCTAACTTTCATTCTTATTCATGTCATATACTACTCACAAACGTCAACGAAAGAAATAGTAACCCATTGCCATAATTTCAGGTGTATGTCATAGGCGAGGAGGGAATTTTAAAGGAGCTTGAACTTGTTGGATTTCAGAATCTTGGAAGCTAGGTATGAATCAAAATAATTTACGTTACAAATCTTTTTTTATAAGGATTATAAACATATTTATTTCCATCATGAATTCTTCTATGTCATAAAAAAGGAAGTTCGTCTTTCTTGAGAAATATACAATTTCTCATATATATATAAAGATAATGAAACAACATGCAAGAGGATATGGGCGAAAGGAATGTGTGGCTCTTCTTTTAGAACATGGTGTAGCTGCGTAAATTTTTATTTTCTTTATAAAAATAAACTTAAAACTATGTTTTGAATAAGAAAATTTGAAACTCATCCAGTGTTTTTATGTAATGAAATAAACATCAAGAGTTTCAGTAAGCTATTTAATAACTATAATTGATTGGAAACCTGCTGCAATGGAAGTTGATTCCTTAGGTAGCTGTACACTGCAGAATTTTTTTAAACCATAATAAAAAACATAGCAATGCACTGATAGCTTTTACATTTCTCTGCTTTTGAAACCTTAAATTCTTCTTATAAAATACAATGATTTATCCGTGCATGGTTTAAATGGTGAAAAATACATGACAACATATAATATGCGATAATCTGAAAACTTGGAAAAAGGGTTCAGTGCAAAAATTTATATGTATCTTATATGTTGGACACATTCTTGTATCAACTATATGTTCTTGTGATTAACATCTATTAAATAGCTAATTCTGTATCAACTATATGTTCTTATGATTAATATCTATTAAATAGCTAATTCTGTACTATGTATACGTAAAGGTTGAAATTGTAACTATAGATGGATTATAATAGTCTACCAAATGAAATGAGTTATAAATAGGAAGTTGACAACTACGGTAGAGAAAAATCAAACAAAAATCATTCGGATTCAGCATAGTTCTATGACTTTTTTGAAGTTTTTTGAAATAG
Source organism: Allium cepa (assembly GCA_030765085.1). NCBI lineage: Eukaryota > Viridiplantae > Streptophyta > Magnoliopsida > Asparagales > Amaryllidaceae > Allium > Allium cepa. The sequence continues at coordinate 734,690,066 of CM060931.1, forward strand.
ATAACAATGTACTGAACATAAAACCTTTAACAATAACGCTGGATATGTATGAGCTTATTATCTTTATAGGTGCTGTGCAAGGCGCTATATTGTGCTGAAACATCCACAAAGAGGGATAATGGGGTAGCCTGCAAGCGCAGTGAAGGCGCTGTGCATGGTGTTGTCCAACAAAGTCAAAGACCTATGCTTACCTGAACCATCCAATGCTTCAGGTTTGAGTTATTTTGGTTTCTATGCTTCAGCTTTGGAAGTTTGCATGTGCTGTTGATCTAAAAAACAAAAAGTAGTGTTTTATGAACCATACCAATATCAATGATATGCAGAGCTAGAGAGGCATCATGAAAGAGCCGTATAGATTATCATCGGTGAATGCTGAGATTATTTACCGCAAAATAGTAGTCAAATTTGGTACGTAGGGTGAGGCTGCTATTTTATCACCTTAACGGTACCTACTGGCTACTTGTATATTATTTTGTAGTTAGTTCACATTTACCACATATGTGTTTTGGTTGTATCCTCGGATTATAGAAATTTGAATTGAAACGGTACTAAACTAATGACATTAACAGAAGCAAAGGAGAACATATAGAGATTGATAGAAATTGATGTCCAACACTTGTAAATAATTAAGAAATGGCACTTTCCATTAACTATTTAATCAAAGAAGAAAATCAGAAGAATATATAAATAATATCTTGTAATGTTAAAGAAGATGGGTCTGTTTTTATATGCTTAACATCATGTATTGATTGAATGATAAATTAATTTTGCAGTATACTATTTTTGGATAAATATGTTAAAATTTCAAATTCCAAGTATATAATTATGTGATAACGAAGGCTGAGGTTAATTTCAGATCTTGTGAGGCTGCGACGATTCGCAAATTACCCCGCCGAACTGAATGGTACTGAACTTTTATACATGATTGTAATTAGCTTTTCAGCTTTACTTCACTCGTTTTATATCAAACTAAGGCTAAAGTTCATCTGCAATTTGTTTTAACTTTGGTCCTAACTGTTTGTGCTTGGAATACTACATGTAGGTTCAAGAGTGGTTGAGGTTAATATCAAGGAGTGACCTAAGCATATTGATATTTCAACATGCAGTATGTTGTTTTGCTATCATGCTTAAGTTATCGAATTACTTTTACACAGCTGCGTTAGTAGAATTCACAAGTCTGAGGTTGTCATTGCTATTCCAGGGATATTCTTCTATATTTGGTCTGCACCACATACAGATTGGTTAGCAAAAAACATCTTGGGATTATCATTTTACATTAAGGTTAGTCCTTTTTTACCAGATGGTTAACACTAACTAGTTGTAAGAAATAACAAGCAAGTGTTAAATATAGTTCATAAGCTCGAACTGAGATATAACATGTTTGTTTGGTTGAAATTTAATTATATACCACAACATGCAAAATTTGGATTTTGGATTGTTTATAATTAAACACGTTGAAGGCCTCTTTCATTGATTTTTGGATATCATGGATCTCAGTTGTTAACTTCATAAAATTTCATAATATTCATAATTTTAACGTACTCTTTATTTTCTATGATATAGAAACAAAAGCCCTAACTATATTTCGTAGTACTTTGTAGCTGAAACTAAAGAATCGGTTAGGTTCTATTTATTGTTTAATGGTCTTTACCCATATATGCTTTGGCAATCACACAAAACTTATTTTTCATTATCACTAACATCAATTTTGGCCTTTTATCCAGAATCATTATGATTATAAAATTAACTTAGTTGATATAGTTTTATAAAAATTAACTAAGTTGATATTAATAATAATAAATAAACCAATATTTATGAAAATTAACTAAATTTTTAATAATAATAATAATAGTAAATTAACTAAAATTATAAAAATCAACTTTGTGTACTAAGTCATATAAAATATAAATAAGCTTAACTTAAAAAATTAATACTGCAGTATCAATAAACATTCACGCGCGCACCGGAATCAACTCGAAGCAACCATCCAAAATTCTCGAGTATCACTCGAGTCAAGTCATCACGTGACTCCTGTGAAATAACTGCGCCACCGTGCACGTGCACGGCGCTGCCGCGCGCCTCCAATCAACGCCTCCCCATCGAGCTAGTCGAACTCCACCCACGATTCAATCTTTGATCGCCAGAACTTCGCCATACTCTCGAATTCAAAATCGAGCACGAGAACGAAACCTTAAAAAAAACAACACAGCTCCACATTGAAACCTGTCAACGCCGCGCCTCCTCATCCCCGATCACCCGCGAGCACGCCATCCATACCAGAGATGCAACATGACCTCCTCGCCACATCCCCCCACCCGCGGTCGCTTAAATCACAATATCGAAGACGAGAACAACTCTCGACCCTCACGTAGAAAACACAGGGGTTAAACCCTAATTCGAACTCGATTTACAGTATTTTGCATTAGAAAAAAAATTTCAATATTTTTACCATACTCCTAAATCAACAATCTAACTCCACAACAAATTTCAACATTAATTATTGATTAAATTGACAGTAATTGATAAAAAAACATTTTGGGTTCTTTAATGAACTGCACTTTGAATCCCTGCCTAAAATTATCATCTTTGCTTTTAAAAATCTAGTTTTAGTATAACAATTCACATTATGTAACTGGATTCACAATTAATCATGTTCGAATATATCACAACTTTGAGTTTTCCTGAAAAAAAATCAACTTTTTTAAATGCTGGATATCACCATATAGCTTGAAACATTTTTTTTTTATATATATTATAATTCAAGTGTAAACAACATGTTTTGTTTTTACATTTAAACCTTAACATGGATTACATTATGAGATCATGATTATATTTTTTTTCGATCAGAACTTAAGCCTGGAACCTAGAATAGGCAAGAACAAATTACAACAGAAAGCATGCATTCAGACATTCATGTATATACACAGAGAATTCCATCATGTACATCTACACAAATCATTTCTTTTTATCACAAGAATCAATCAGGCAACCATATTTACTTAAGTTGTTTTAAATAAAAATGTTACTCACCTTTTAAAATTTTGAAGCAGAGAGTTGCTTTTGGGTTTTGATGAACTGCAGTTTCTTCTTTTTCTTGAATCTGCTTTGTTGTATAACTGAGCTTTAAATGTATAAAATAATGATGTTCTTTTTTTTCTTTCTTTCAGTTATGATGGTGCTCGAACTAAAATGAAGAGGAAGTTTAATATATATAAGATGAGTTGTTTAGGCGATATTATAATGCTTTGTACAGGTGATGATCTGGTTTGTACAAAGGCATGGGTGAAGATGTATTCATTAATTGCTAGAGGTGTAAACATGTAATGCATTAATTGCTTTAGTACTTCAGCCATGACTTATTTCTTTGACTTTGTTCTTGCCTACTAAACTTTACAGGCTGCATACTTTTTTTTATTTGCTTTTTTTCACTTTATATACTTTGTTTCTTTTACTTGCCTTAATTATCTTTCTTATTTTCTTTGTTTATATTTTATATCCTACTAGGTGGCTGAAATGATATGTATTTGTTGAGAATACATTTTGTTGTGGCTGATATTTTGTGTTGATATTCTTAATTTAAGTTTGTTTTGTTTGTAGAAAATTATTTGGTCTCACTTTTATTTCCTTGCATGCCTTTATTCATATGTGAATGTATTTATTTAATAATTTACATAGTTTATAAATATGTTGTTTGGCTTTATATTTTATAATTTATCTTATATATTCGTTTAACATTATCACAAACTTTATTTCTTCTCAAAGTTTAACCATCTACTGTTTTTATAATTTATTTTCAAATATTTAAATTTATTCTCGATTGTTAAAATTTAACTAACATTTTATATAAAAAAATCGATTATTACACAATTTTTATTCAAAAATGAAATTAATTGTCAATTCATACTCAATTTAAATCCGGGGCCATTACAGGTTCCATGAGGAGCGGGGCAGTAATGAGCCTTGATAAGGGAGAGGATGCACAATGAAAGAATTGTGCATGCTATTATGATACAACTTCCAAGTTTTCTATTTTGTGGCATGTTCAAACTCTTTAAAGACTTTATTCCATTTCGATTAACTCCATTTTTCTCTGTTTGCTTTTTGGTAGTTTTCCTCTGCCTTTTATTTCTATAGCTTTGAAGTTTTGGAGTACTTGTCATTTGTTTGTACTGTAAAGTCAGACCATTGGTCATATTGTAAAAAAATGCACCAAATCTTGTGCAACTAACTTATTTATTTCAGACATATAATAATGCCAAATTGTTTGTTGTGTGCTAGGTGTACCGATGAATAAACTATTAGGGACTTTTCTATTGAATAATATTTGATTTCACATATATAATTCTTTTTCATCTGTATTTTGTTTGCCTCCACCGTTGATGCACTAAGTAAAGGCAACAGATTTTCTAACAAAAAGCGTTAAGAAATCAAAATGAGACGTTCGTATTGTTAAAGTTAAAAGGATTGAATATGAATGAAATATCCTTTAGTCCCACATTGCCAAAAATCAAAATAGAAATGAAGTATATCAATAGCCTTCTCATGAGGAGGTTGGGGCCTAGGGGCACCCAAATGTATACTTCGTTGTGAGGAGGGAGGCCATGCTTCACCATCACGCGCGCGCGCCGCAGCCGTCGTCCGTCCGACCGACCGACCGAACCGGGCCAGGCTCGGGTACGAGTCTAAAATGACCATTCTTTTTGCTAGGCCATTGTTTAATGGTTTTGGGCTTCGGCTGAAACTGGGCTGGGCCTGAAATTCGAAAAGAAGCAGGCGGGTGAAGACGGACGCGGGTTTTGGACTGAGGAGGCACGACTTCTGAAGCGGGCGCAAAAACGAACATGTGCGACCTATTTATGAAGCAGCATTTTTTTCTGAAAGGATGTGACCAGCGGGCGCAGTTTAATTTTTGGCGAACGGATGCGGTCTGTTCAAAATGAAGGGGCGCAACCGATAAACAGCAGCAACAAGGCAGAAACGTGCGGCCTTTTACATGGAAACGGGCGCGGCCGTTTGGACAAACGTGTGCAGACGCGACCGTTCGAAGGGATACAAACCAACTATAAATAAAGAGGAAGACTGATCACTTTCCTCACTGAATTTCCAATCCGAATATCTCTTCTCTTCTGATAACTACCGTTCTTATATTCAGATCACATAGTGATATACTCATTATAATTTCGAGCGGAATTTGTCTATTGTATCTTGGGAGAATTTTGAAATAAAATTCTTAAGGAAATCGTTACGACGAGCCTCAGACATAATCCGGTTAGAATTCTAATTTTTTTGTATATTTATATACATTATTTTGTATTCTATCCGTTATTCTGGTTATACTATTTAATCAAAATAGTATAACGCTGTTGTTGTAACTTATTTACAACATTCATATTGTTATAATAATTAATACAGAATTCCAGTGTAGTATACTATTTAATCCGGTTGGTCGGTCGGACGGCGGCGGCGGTGCGCGCGTGTGATGGTGAAGCATGGCCTTCCTCGTCACAACGAAGTATACATTTAGGTGCCCCTAGGCCCCAACCTCCTCATGAGAAGGCTATTGATATACTTCATTTCTATTTTGATTTTTGGCGATGTGGGACTAAAGGATATTTCATTCATATTCAATCCTTTTAACTTTAACACGTATAATTTATTTATGATGTATTAGAATGTGTAGAAAAGAATAACGGATATTCTGTGATGAATCTGAACGTTTTTCTCTTTTGCACTTTTTTTTGCTTGCAATTCCTTATAGCATTGATAATTTACTTGCTATTAGTAATGTTTTAAAAGAAAAATAATAACAAATTAGAATGCTATTAAATAAACCCTATCAATCTCATAGATTCCATTACCAAATTAAAGACTATTATGTATGGTTCTATAATTATGTTTTCTATTCTAGTATTTAATCTAGCTAACTTTCATTCTTATTCATGTCATATACTACTCACAAACGTCAACGAAAGAAATAGTAACCCAGTGCCATAATTTCAGGTGTATGTCATAGGCGAGGAGGGAATTTTAAAGGAGCTTGAACTTGTTGGATTTCAGAATCTTGGAAGCTAGGTATGAATCAAAATAATTTACGTTACAAATATTTTTTTATAAGGATTATAAACATATGTATTTCCATCATGAATTCTTCTATGTCATAAAAAAGGAAGTTCGTCTTTCTTGAGAAATATACAATTTCTCATATATATATATAAAGATAATGAAACAACATGCAAGAGGATATGGGCGAAAGGAATGTGTGGCTCTTCTTTTAGAACATGGTGTAGCTGCGTAAATTTTTATTTTCTTTATAAAAATAAACTTAAAACTATGTTTTGAATAAGAAAATTTGAAACTCATCCAGTGTTTTTATGTAATGAAATAAACATCAAGAGTTTCAGTAAGCTATTTAATAACTATAATTGATTGGAAACCTGCTGCAATGGAAGTTGATTCCTTAGGTAGCTGTACACAGCAGAATTTTTTTAAACCATAATAAAAAACATAGCAATGCACTGATAGCTTTTACATTTCTCTGCTTTTGAAACCTTAAATTCTTCTTATAAAATACAATGATTTATCCGTGCATGGTTTAAATGGTGAAAAATACATGACAACATATAATATGCGATAATCTGAAAACTTGGAAAAAGGGTTCAGTGCAAAAATTTATATGTATCTTATATGTTGGACACATTCTTGTATCAACTATATGTTCTTGTGATTAACATCTATTAAATAGCTAATTCTGTATCAACTATATGTTCTTATGATTAATATCTATTAAATAGCTAATTCTGTACTATGTATACGTAAAGGTTGAAATTGTAACTATAGATGGATTATAATAGTCTACCAAATGAAATGAGTTATAAATAGGAAGTTGACAACTACGGTAGAGAAAAATCAAACAAAAATCATTCGGATTCAGCATAGTTCTATGACTTTTTTGAAGTTTTTTGAAATAGATAACAATGTACTGAACATAAAACCTTTAACAATAACGCTGGATATGTATGAGCTTATTATCTTTATAGGTGCTGTGCAAGGCGCTATATTGTGCTGAAACATCCACAAAGAGGGATAATGGGGTAGCCTGCAAGCGCAGTGAAGGCGCTGTGCATGGTGTTGTCCAACAAAGTCAAAGACCTATGCTTACCTGAACCATCCAATGCTTCAGGTTTGAGTTATTTTGGTTTCTGTGCTTCAGCTTTGGAAGTTTGCATGTGCTGTTGATGTAAAAAACAAAAAGTAGTGTTTTATGAACCATACCAATATCAATGATATGCAGAGCTAGAGAGGCATCATGAAAGAGCCGTATAGATTATCATCGGTGAATGCTGAGATTATTTACCGCAAAATAGTAGTCAAATTTGGTACGTAGGGTGAGGCTGCTATTTTATCACCTTAACGGTACTTACTGGCTACTTGTATATTATTTTGTAGTTAGTTCACATTTACCACATATGTGTTTTGGTTGTATCCTCGGATTATAGAAATTTGAATTGAAACGGTACTAAACTAATGACATTAACAGAAGCAAAGGAGAACATATAGAGATTGATAGAAATTGATGTCCAACACTTGTAAATAATTAAGAAATGGCACTTTCCATTAACTATTTAATCAAAGAAGAAAATCAGAAGAATATATAAATAATATCTTGTAATGTTAAAGAAGATGGGTCTGTTTTTATATGCTTAACATCATGTATTGATTGAATGATAAATTAATTTTGCAGTATACTATTTTTGGATAAATATGTTAAAATTTCAAATTCCAAGTATATAATTATGTGATAACGAAGGCTGAGGTTAATTTCAGATCTTGTGAGGCTGCGACGATTCGCAAATTACCCCGCCGAACTGAATGGTACTGAACTTTTATACATGATTGTAATTAGCTTTTCAGCTTTACTTCACTCGTTTTATATCAAACTAAGGCTAAAGTTCATCTGCAATTTGTTTTAACTTTGGTCCTAACTGTTTGTGCTTGGAATACTACATGTAGGTTCAAGAGTGGTTGAGGTTAATATCAAGGAGTGACCTAAGCATATTGATATTTCAACATGCAGTATGTTGTTTTGCTATCATGCTTAAGTTATCGAATTACTTTTACACAGCTGCGTTAGTAGAATTCACAAGTCTGAGGTTGTCATTGCTATTCCAGGAATATTCTTCTATATTTGGTCTGCACCACATACAGATTGGTTAGCAAAAAACATCTTGGGATTATCATTTTACATTAAGGTTAGTCCTTTTTTACCAGATGGTTAACACTAACTAGTTGTAAGAAATAACAAGCAAGTTTTAAATATAGTTCATAAGCTCGAACTGAGATATAACATGTTTGTTTGGTTGAAATTTAATTATATACCACAACATGCAAAATTTGGATTTTGGATTGTTTATAATTAAACACGTTGAAGGCCTCTTTCATTGATTTTTGGATATCATGGATCTCAGTTGTTAACTTCATAAAATTTCATAATATTCATAATTTTAACGTACTCTTTATTTTCTATGATATAGAAACAAAAGCCCTAACTATATTTCGTAGTACTTTGTAGCTGAAACTAAAGAATCGGTTAGGTTCTATTTATTGTTTAATGGTCTTTACCCATATATGCTTTGGCAATCACACAAAACTTATTTTTCATTATCACTAACATCAATTTTGGCCTTTTATCCAGAATCATTATGATTATAAAATTAACTTAGTTGATATAGTTTTATAAAAATTAACTAAGTTGATATTAATAATAATAAATAAACCAATATTTATGAAAATTAACTAAATTTTTAATAATAATAATAATAGTAAATTAACTAAAATTATAAAAATCATGTAACGACCCGTAAATTTTCGATAATTAAAATAGCTAATTTAATAAGATTTCGTGATTTGGTGTTAGAAAAAAATTTTGTAAGTCGTTTGGAATAATAATAACTAGAATGAAATGCAACAAATTTATCTAGTTAATTATTTATGAATTGAATGACATCCCAAATCAATTGAAATAATATGTAGTCAAAGGTAATTGATTCGAAGTAATATAGTAAACCGACTGATAATGAAATTTTATTTAAAATTCCAATATTGAAATCCGTCAAATATTAAACAATTAAATTGTTAAAATTTAATATTTGGAACTTATTGAATAACGGGTTTAATATGATATAAAAGGGATTTGTAAAATTTTATTTTATCATATTAAAGTTAGAATGATGTTGTAGAACTTTTAAAATCGAATTAAAAGTAAATTTGTGAAAATTGAATATTTTAATATTTAATTATCGACTGAAAAATAGCCAAATTTTGAACAGTCTCAGAATTGGACGAAACTAGTTCCATTGGATCCGTAATAGTTAGTTATTATCGGATTTCAATTTTCGTAGCAATCGGAGTTGTCGTTTGACCGTGGCAGCTCGAAACGCGTTGAAATTGTTTTAATATTAATTTGGCGAGTTAAAAAAGGTCATTTTTCAAACGGTCTCGGATTTCGACGAAACTAGTTTCATTGGATCCGTAATGTGATATTATTGTAAGGTTTCAAATTTCGTGTCAATCGGATTTATCGTTTGTCCGGGGCAAGCCAAAACGCATAGAAATTAGTTGAATCGGTTTAATTTAAATTTGATCGTTTATTGTCGTAACTCGCGCATATGATCGAATTAGCCTCCGAAACCTATTCCATTGTGTCCGGAACGCGGGGTAAACCTTAGAAACGCCTGCCGGCACGCTTCGTTTGGAGTTCGAAAATTTTTCGGTGAATAGTGTTTTTGCAGTTTTCTATAAAAGGACCCATCCTCTTTCATTTGCTCCAAACCCTAACTCTTTTTGACCAGCCGTCACTCTCATTTCAATGGCCTGGAAATTTCGAAACTTCCTCCTCATTTTCCTCTCAATCCATCAACAATTAGCAAAAACTCTCAACTACAAAGTTGTAGAGCACGATGAAAGCTTCAAATCCATACGGAGATGATCGAAAACGGAGCCACGGATCAACGGGAAATCGCGTTCAAAGCTGCTGCGTTTTTCACGTTTTTCGAGGCAAAGGGGGCAGCCGAGTTTCATGCTATTCACGGTGTAGGTAGGGTTCGCCGAGAGCTTCGCGATGGAGGTGGCCGATCGTCTTCAAGTCGTGTATTTTGGTCGTGAAAATTCGTTGAAGCTTGACGGATATGGGTTGTGTTGCGCGTTCGAACACCGGGAAGAAGATAAACGCGTGCAACGGCCTGATCTGCTTGGGCTGGAAATCAACTACTGAGATCGCGTAGGGTTTGGAAAAAAAAAATGTTAATTTATTTACGTTTTAAATTTGTTCAATCTTTAAAATGCTCTAATTTTTGCATACGAGGTCGGAATTCAACGAAACGAATTGCGTTGCAATCGTTTTGTCGAGCACTATGCAATGCAACAGGATTGGAATCATTTGGTGCTAGAGAAAATTTTGGGTTAAATGGAACGTCGTTCGATTTGATTTAAATCGTAAAAATCAAGGTGAGTGTTTTATAACGCTCACACCGTACTAAATATTTTATGCTAGTTAAATTTGATATTATGAAGTGTTATGATTTTATTTGTCGTTGTTTGGTAAAAATTTAATTGTCATATAGCTTGTCATTTGCATTAACCGTTGAAAAATTAAATTGACAGTTAAATTGAAATTAAAATTGAATTGCGATTAAATTACCTGACATTGATAACTATGAAACTGCCATGAATTGTATTGTTTATTGGATGATGTATTTTGATGGATGCTATTGGTTGATAATTGAATGTTTGGATGTTTATTTGCTTATATAGATCCTGTTATGCATACATATGATAGTGAGATTTAATTTAAGTAATATATACTCATCACTGACATTTAATTGAAATAAATAATTACTTGGCCATACGATAGAAAATTTTATACGGACACCGAATTGGCTAAAATTAATAACATATAATAATTTTTTTTAATCGTCGATTTGAGATTTATTTAAATGTTTGATGTGAAAGTTATAAATAGAAATCGAATTTATAAAAACCGAATTTATCGAAAATGTGAGTTGGAATGTTAAAATAAATTTTGGTTAAAGGGATTTTGTTAAATAATTTAAGTTGAGACTTTGAGGTTTGAAATTGGATATGATTGGATTTCGAAAATTAATTGTTTGAAGGTTTAACCTTAATACGGGCTTTGAATATTACTAAGTAAAAGTGATATGAAATGATATTTTGAAATCGAGCTTGGAATTGAATCGTATTTGAAATTTGGATTTAAAACTTGAATATTGTTGGAAAATTTTGTCAAGTGTTATAAATCGATATTTTTGAGAAATCAAGCTCCAAATCGATATAAATTGAAATTGAATAAATTAAAGGTGAATGTAGAATTGAATTGATTTGAAATCAAAGTTGACATTTTTTTTTTTGAATTGAAATCGAAATTGAATCCGTAGAATGGAAATTGAAATTGATTTGAATTGGGAAGTTATAATTGAAATGGTTTGGTTTGAAGCTGTTTATTTTGTTTTCCAAATTTCTCGGTTATATAAACCATTTTTGAATACTGAAACTATTTTTAATCTATTTTAAATCTACTTACCCGATTTAAATTATTTTAAACTAATTTATCTATTTGAAAACCATTTTAAGATTTTAAGTATTTTTAACTATTTTAATTATTAAAAAAATACTTTAAACTACTTAAAACTATTTTCTAAAATTCCAAACTGGTCAATAAGGTGAATGTTTATATTTAAAATCTTGAATCTAAATACGAATTGAGTTAAATGAAGTTGCAACCTAAATTTGAAATTCGAAATGATTTTGAAAACGAAATGGGATATTGATGCGAAATGATTTTTGCAATGGAATTTTACATTTGAATAGATACGATGATATTTGAAATGGATTTGATTTTTGAAGCGAATATGATATTTTGATATCAATTATGAATCGATTTGAAATGTAAAAGAGCCAACGGTGTAATAATACGTAGTTATTGAAGAGACCGGGATCGGATATGGACATACTCTCTGTCGATACCGAAAACCACTTTAATAACTATTATACGCGGAGTGTTGATCCAGAATGAAGTGGATGGTTGGTGAATGCGTTGACCGAAGAAAGAGAACGATTATTGGATGACCCCTGACATGACTAAAACAGGAGCCGCGCCGGGCCATTGAGGTTCGCAACCTCTAGCGGACACACTTCTTCGATACCATATCTATTACATTTGTGATGCGATTTGGGTGCACCCCTTGATTTGGGAGTGTTGTTTCGCGGTGTTGGGGTAGCTGCTGGCTATGCCCAACATCAGTCCGGATCACGCAACTACTAGTATCCTAGTTGGTATTGCCTCATGTACCTTGTCATACTGATTATCTTATTCGCGACCACTACGTTTTGATTTGTACCTTGAGTATATGGATTGCCCTCTGGTGACTTCCGGTTTTGGGGAAACTACGGTCTTGTATATGCTTTTGGGAATATAAAAATGTGTTAAGGGGGATTATGGTAACGCCTTAACGCTATTTTGATACTTTATATTACTGATAGGCATTATCTACTTAGCGTATATTATTACATAGTATATAGTTTCACGGATCCTTGAGAGATGGAAAATCCCGTAACATCTCTTGAGTTATTGCACGCACGTTGACACTGGATAGGAGATGTCAAACCCCGTAAACATCTCTGACGCCGTTACACTCATATTTATTTACGATTGACTTAACTTACATGAGGATATTTAGTCCTGACTCGAGTGTTTGTCTTTTCATTACGCTCGGGTCAGTCCTGAGTTTTCAGTTTAGGTTGAAGATCATTTCCTTGGAGGACGGAGACGAAGATTTGGTATATTATCTACTACTATTATATTCATTCCATTCCGCTGCATTGTTGTATGATATTTGCTGTGTATGTAACTCTGATAAATGTTGTATAATAATAATCAAATGTATTCATTTCAAATGTATTCATTTAATTAACAGCTTCATGAACTGTTATTTTATTATTATACTTTAGCCTTCCGCTGTGAGATTCTGTGTTGTTTCATTTCCTTTATTTTCCTTCCTTTTCTTTTCTTAATTACCCCAATAACTATCTGCCCTTTTAATGGTTTGGAATCGACATGTGTATTTGATCGTCGGTTTAAACTATCCAAAAGGCGGGTCGTTACAGTTGGTATCAGAGCTTTGGTTTAGCGATAAACCTTGGCTCTAGTGGGGAATAACTCATTGAAATAGAGGTAAACTATATGAATGAGTTGAGTGTATATGAGAGAGCGTACTTGTTATTTGATATAAAATGGTTTTATATTGTGTTAATTTGTTCCGTTGAGTATTTATGAATTTTGGTCGATACTTGGGACGCCAAGGCGTCGATAGGAATTTCTAAACACTCGAATAGGACAAACCAACACAATATCGTTTTGGAATATATTTTATATAAAAGAATTATTTGAATATTTATTCATTTTGATTGAATTGATTGTTAGGAGATGATAATATTAGATTATTATCGTTATTGTTTGATCAGTCAATATTTACAACAATTGATTAAATAACAATGGATTTAGGAAAATGAAATCTTGTAGACACAATTGATAATGAATATAAATGAATTTTAACTTGGATTTGGGAATTTAAATTTCGGTGATTGAAATTGACTTACAAGAATTTGAAAAACATAATATGAGTATTATATGATAGTATAATTGAGTTGAAATTGTTTTCGAAGGATTTTTTTATGATAAGTGTTATATTCCCTACTCTTGACGTTAGAAAATGATTTCGGTGATGAGTGCACGCATCATCGGCGTTTATTTTCGAGAGTCTGAGTGGGGGAGACCACTTAATAGCTTGTCTAAACCTTGTTTTGATTCAAATTTATTTTATTTTGTATTCTCTATAGTATGATTTGATATATAAATTATATAAGTATATATTATTTCAAAACTTGATTTGAAATGAAACCGGGATTGGAATTCTTAAGTCCTTTAAAAATTAATGATTTTTTTTAAATGATTGAAATGAATTTAGACTTGAATCATTAAGGAACTCCTGAATTATGAAATGAGAAATGAACCTAAGAGTTAAGTGAAAATATCAATTGAAGTAGAAATCCTTAGAATTAGGAAATTATGAACTTAAAATAAAATTGAAACTGTAAAACTCGCGTAGTATTAAATTTCATTCTATAGCATAGATATAACTTACCAAAATATTTAAGAAGTTCAAAAATGTTATATGAATTGTTAATTGGATAATATACAAGTATAGGTTTGAATAATGAAATATGCATTTAATTAATGGTTTGCAAATATAAATAAAATTGTTAGTAAATAATTGGAATTTAAATTAACATTTAAAGGTGATTCACAATTATGTTAATATAAAATGAAAATACTACATGTGAATGTAAATGTGAAATTAAATTATAGTGAAATTTAAGTAATGACTTAAGAATTAATTAATTGAAAATTCAACTTGAAATGAAAAGAAGTTGTATGTTGTTTAACTACATTCTATTTGCATAACTATAACTTACCAAATACTTAAAAGGTTTAAAATGCTAATAAGGATAAGTAGAGAAATAATATACCAGTGTGAGAGTGAAAAATAAAATGTAAAGATCAATTGATAGTTGTAAATATAAAAGAAATTTAAGCTGTAAAATGAATGATACATGTATAAGTGATGAATAAAATTTAAAATTAATGAAATATAAAATTGGTAAATGGAAACTAATTAAATTTGAATATAACTAAATGTCAATAAACTTGGAAGTGTATGAAATTAAAATTTGCTTGGGAATGTATAATTGATTTAGTGTAGATTTTGGATGGATGTTAATGTTTGATATGCATTGGTTGTTAGATGGATGATAATTGATTAAGTAGAATTCATTAGTGTTAATGGAATTGAATAAACGGAATAAAATTTTAAAATAATAAAATTCAAATTCGAAGCAAAGTGAAATTAAATATAATGGAATTCAATTTAAATTGAAACAAATTGACTTGAATTTAAAATGTGAATGAAACAAACTTGAATAAATCGAAAACAAATTGAATGTAAACCTATTGCATGGATGAATAAGAAAATAGATGTCTTTGTGTTTATGATTGTTCTTTAGAAAATTTGAAGTTTTGTACTTTGAAATAATTAAAGCAAATTTTGGGAAAAAAAATCCAACATTGTCCAATATATGCTGAAACGAAAACAACCATAACTTTTAAATGGCTGAACGGAATTCGACGATTTTGGACTTTCGGAAATCTTAGAAACTATAGCACAAATTTTGTTTAGATAACTTGAGAAAATTCCTTCGTCTACTAGGTTAAAAACTTGAATGTTACTCGCTGTCCTGTGTAAAAA
Organism: Allium cepa; assembly: GCA_030765085.1. NCBI lineage: Eukaryota > Viridiplantae > Streptophyta > Magnoliopsida > Asparagales > Amaryllidaceae > Allium > Allium cepa. The sequence continues at coordinate 734,705,443 of CM060931.1, forward strand.
TAAGTAAAATCTGTATTATACACCCTTAGTATTTTTGACATATCTTTTTACTGGTTTATCGGATTTTGATGATCTTATACTTTCTGGAAAGCTAAGAACTTAAGCTAAAGCTTTTGTTTTAAGTTTTTTGTGTTTTGATATCCTTTAGAAGGTCGAAAACGTGGGTGAACGTCGCTGACCTGCGCAATTCATTGCCCAGGCTGAAGCGTATCCCCTAAGTAAAACGGCCATAACTTTTGAACGGATGATCCGAATTCGATGATTTTGGACATTCCGGAAAGCCTGAAATGAATGCAACAACTTTTTTTTAGATTCTATTGTCAAATTTTACCGTTTAGGTGACCTAAAGCTAAGATTTATTTGCTGTCCAGAAATTGAAATCTCAGTTTTGTAGCTAAATATGTTATATATATGTTGTGTAGGCTAAGTATAGCGATCTATCTTTATATGCATGGTTCTAACTTAGTTATTGAGCATTTTAGTAGGTAGCAAAGGGGTTGCGCTTCGTTGTGGAGCTCGCTTCTACGCTAATCGCATAATGTAAGTAAAATGCTAATAAATGCTAAATAAAAGGTACGCTTACGGTTTTATATGATATTGGTGATATTTATATGTTGTTTCCCCACATATGGGATGCCTCATCATTGAGATGAGATGTATATTTGTGATATATATGCTATTATATTTTTTCCGATCGAGCCGCGCAAAGGAGACTCTGCCGAATTTTTCCGTAAATCCGGGTATTAGAAAATTTTTCAAGTTTAATTTTTTTTTATATAACCTGTTTTGATAATTAACTTTTAAGTTTAGAAAGCCGTTCGGAGTAAGTTAGTGGAAGCGTAGTTATGACTTTATAAATGGAATTTCATTGTTTTATAAGTTGGTAACTTTGAATAAAATATATCTAATGTTGAATTCTATACTTAGCTTCTTTTCCCTTCTTTTCCTTTTCGGGGACGAAAAGTTTTGAGTGGGGGAGAGTGTAACGACCCGTAAATTTTCGATAATTAAAATAGCTAATTTAATAAGATTTCGTGATTTGGTGTTAGAAAAAAATTTTGTAAGTCGTTTGGAATAATAATAACTAGAATGAAATGCAACAAATTTATCTAGTTAATTATTTATGAATTGAATGAAATCCCAAATCAATTGAAATAATATGTAGTCAAAGGTAATTGATTCGAATTAATATAGTAAACCGACTGATAATGAAATTTTATTTAAAATTCCAATATTGAAATCCGTCAAATATTAAACAATTAAATTGTTAAAATTTAATATTTGGAACTTATTGAATAACGGGTTTAATATGATATAAAAGGGATTTGTAAAATTTTATTTTATCATATTAAAGTTAGAATGATGTTGTAGAACTTTTAAAATCGAATTAAAAGTAAATTTGTGAAAATTGAATATTTTAATATTTAATTATCGACTGAAAAATAGCCAAATTTTGAACAGTCTCAGAATTGGACGAAACTAGTTCCATTGGATCCGTAATAGTTAGTTATTATCGGATTTCAATTTTCGTAGCAATCGGAGTTGTCGTTTGACCATGGCAGCTCGAAACGCGTTGAAATTGTTTTAATATTAATTTGGCGAGTTAAAAAAAGTCATTTTTCAAACGGTCTCGGATTTCGACGAAACTAGTTTCATTGGATCCGTAATGTGATATTATTGTAAGGTTTCAAATTTCGTGTCAATCGGATTTATCGTTTGTCCGGGGCAAGCCAAAACGCATAGAAATTAGTTGAATCGGTTTAATTTAAATTTGATCGTTTATTGTCGTAACTCGCGCATATGATCGAATTAGCCTCCGAAACCTATTCCATTGTGTCCGGAACGCGGGGTAAACCTTAGAAACGCCTGCCGGCACGCTTCGTTTGGAGTTCGAAAATTTTTCGGTGAATAGTGTTTTTGCAGTTTTCTATAAAAGGACCCATCCTCTTTCATTTGCTCCAAACCCTAACTCTTTTTGACCAGCCGTCACTCTCATTTCAATGGCCTGGAAATTTCGAAACTTCCTCCTCATTTTCCTCTCAATCCATCAACAATTAGCAAAAACTCTCAACTACAAAGTTGTAGAGCACGATGAAAGCTTCAAATCCATACGGAGATGATCGAAAACGGAGCCACGGATCAACGGGAAATCGCGTTCAAAGCTGCTGCGTTTTTCACGTTTTTCGAGGCAAAGGGGGCAGCCGAGTTTCATGCTATTCACGGTGTAGGTAGGGTTCGCCGAGAGCTTCGCGATGGAGGTGGCCGATCGTCTTCAAGTCGTGTATTTTGGTCGTGAAAATTCGTTGAAGCTTGACGGATATGGGTTGTGTTGCGCGTTCGAACACCGGGAAGAAGATAAACGCGTGCAACGGCCTGATCTGCTTGGGCTGGAAATCAACTACTGAGATCGCGTAGGGTTTGGAAAAAAAAAATGTTAATTTATTTACGTTTTAAATTTGTTCAATCTTTAAAATGCTCTAATTTTTGCATACGAGGTCGGAATTCAACGAAACGAATTGCGTTGCAATCGTTTTGTCGAGCACTATGCAATGCAACAGGATTGGAATCATTTGGTGCTAGAGAAAATTTTGGGTTAAATGGAACGTCGTTCGATTTGATTTAAATCGTAAAAATCAAGGTGAGTGTTTTATAACGCTCACACCGTACTAAATATTTTATGCTAGTTAAATTTGATATTATGAAGTGTTATGATTTTATTTGTCGTTGTTTGGTAAAAATTTAATTGTCATATAGCTTGTCATTTGCATTAACCGTTGAAAAATTAAATTGACAGTTAAATTGAAATTAAAATTGAATTGCGATTAAATTACCTGACATTGATAACTATGAAACTGCCATGAATTGTATTGTTTATTGGATGATGTATTTTGATGGATGCTATTGGTTGATAATTGAATGTTTGGATGTTTATTTGCTTATATAGATCCTGTTATGCATACATATGATAGTGAGATTTAATTTAAGTAATATATACTCATCACTGACATTTAATTGAAATAAATAATTACTTGGCCATACGATAGAAAATTTTATACGGACACCGAATTGGCTAAAATTAATAACATATAATAATTTTTTTTAATCGTCGATTTGAAATTTATTTAAATGTTTGATGTGAAAGTTATAAATAGAAATCGAATTTATAAAAACCGAATTTATCGAAAATGTGAGTTGGAATGTTAAAATAAATTTTGGTTAAAGGGATTTTGTTAAATAATTTAAGTTGAGACTTTGAGGTTTGAAATTGGATATGATTGGATTTCGAAAATTAATTGTTTGAAGGTTTAACCTTAATACGGGCTTTGAATATTACTAAGTAAAAGTGATATGAAATGATATTTTGAAATCGAGCTTGGAATTGAATCGTATTTGAAATTTGGATTTAAAACTTGAATATTGTTGGAAAATTTTGTCAAGTGTTATAAATCGATATTTTTGAGAAATCAAGCTCCAAATCGATATAAATTGAAATTGAATAAATTAAAGGTGAATGTAGAATTGAATTGATTTGAAGTCAAAGTTGACATTTTTTTTTTTGAATTGAAATCGAAATTGAATCCGTAGAATGGAAATTGAAATTGATTTGAATTGGGAAGTTATAATTGAAATGGTTTGGTTTGAAGCTGTTTATTTTGTTTTCCAAATTTCTCGGTTATATAAACCATTTTTGAATACTGAAACTATTTTTAATCTATTTTAAATCTACTTACCCGATTTAAATTATTTTAAACTAATTTATCTATTTGAAAACCATTTTAAGATTTTAAGTATTTTTAACTATTTTAATTATTAAAAAAATACTTTAAACTACTTAAAACTATTTTCTAAAATTCCAAACTGGTCAATAAGGTGAATGTTTATATTTAAAATCTTGAATCTAAATACGAATTGAGTTAAATGAAGTTGCAACCTAAATTTGAAATTCGAAATGATTTTGAAAACGAAATGGGATATTGATGCGAAATGATTTTTGCAATGGAATTTTACATTTGAATAGATACGATGATATTTGAAATGGATTTGATTTTTGAAGCGAATATGATATTTTGATATCAATTATGAATCGATTTGAAATGTAAAAGAGCCAACGGTGTAATAATACGTAGTTATTGAAGAGACCGGGATCGGATATGGACATACTCTCTGTCGATACCGAAAACCACTTTAATAACTATTATACGCGGAGTGTTGATCCAGAATGAAGTGGATGGTTGGTGAATGCGTTGACCGAAGAAAGAGAACGATTATTGGATGACCCCTGACATGACTAAAACAGGAGCCGCGCCGGGCCATTGAGGTTCGCAACCTCTAGCGGACACACTTCTTCGATACCATATCTATTACATTTGTGATGCGATTTGGGTGCACCCCTTGATTTGGGAGTGTTGTTTCGCGGTGTTGGGGTAGCTGCTGGCTATGCCCAACATCAGTCCGGATCACGCAACTACTAGTATCCTAGTTGGTATTGCCTCATGTACCTTGTCATACTGATTATCTTATTCGCGACCACTACGTTTTGATTTGTACCTTGAGTATATGGATTGCCCTCTGGTGACTTCCGGTTTTGGGGAAACTACGGTCTTGTATATGCTTTTGGGAATATAAAAATGTGTTAAGGGGGATTATGGTAACGCCTTAACGCTATTTTGATACTTTATATTACTGATAGGCATTATCTACTTAGCGTATATTATTACATAGTATATAGTTTCACGGATCCTTGAGAGATGGAAAATCCCGTAACATCTCTTGAGTTATTGCACGCACGTTGACACTGGATAGGAGATGTCAAACCCCGTAAACATCTCTGACGCCGTTACACTCATATTTATTTACGATTGACTTAACTTACATGAGGATATTTAGTCCTGACTCGAGTGTTTGTCTTTTCATTACGCTCGGGTCAGTCCTGAGTTTTCAGTTTAGGTTGAAGATCATTTCCTTGGAGGACGGAGACGAAGATTTGGTATATTATCTACTACTATTATATTCATTCCATTCCGCTGCATTGTTGTATGATATTTGCTGTGTATGTAACTCTGATAAATGTTGTATAATAATAATCAAATGTATTCATTTCAAATGTATTCATTTAATTAACAGCTTCATGAACTGTTATTTTATTATTATACTTTAGCCTTCCGCTGTGAGATTCTGTGTTGTTTCATTTCCTTTATTTTCCTTCCTTTTCTTTTCTTAATTACCCCAATAACTATCTGCCCTTTTAATGGTTTGGAATCGACATGTGTATTTGATCGTCGGTTTAAACTATCCAAAAGGCGGGTCGTTACAGTTGGTATCAGAGCTTTGGTTTAGCGGTAAACCTTGGCTCTAGTGGGGAATAACTCATTGAAATAGAGGTAAACTATATGAATGAGTTGAGTGTATATGAGAGAGCGTACTTGTTATTTGATATAAAATGGTTTTATATTGTGTTAATTTGTTCCGTTGAGTATTTATGAATTTTGGTCGATACTTGGGACGCCAAGGCGTCGATAGGAATTTCTAAACACTCGAATAGGACAAACCAACACAATATCGTTTTGGAATATATTTTATATAAAAGAATTATTTGAATATTTATTCATTTTGATTGAATTGATTGTTAGGAGATGATAATATTAGATTATTATCGTTATTGTTTGATCAGTCAATATTTACAACAATTGATTAAATAACAATGGATTTAGGAAAATGAAATCTTGTAGACACAATTGATAATGAATATAAATGAATTTTAACTTGGATTTGGGAATTTAAATTTCGGTGATTGAAATTGACTTACAAGAATTTAAAAACATAATATGAGTATTATATGATAGTATAATTGAGTTGAAATTGTTTTCGAAGGATTTTTTTATGATAAGTGTTATATTCCCTACTCTTGACGTTAGAAAATGATTTCGGTGATGAGTGCACGCATCATCGGCGTTTATTTTCGAGAGTCTGAGTGGGGGAGACCACTTAATAGCTTGTCTAAACCTTGTTTTGATTCAAATTTATTTTATTTTGTATTCTCTATAGTATGATTTGATATATAAATTATATAAGTATATATTATTTCAAAACTTGATTTGAAATGAAACCGGGATTGGAATTCTTAAGTCCTTTAAAAATTAATGATTTTTTTTAAATGATTGAAATGAATTTAGACTTGAATCATTAAGGAACTCCTGAATTATGAAATGAGAAATGAACCTAAGAGTTAAGTGAAAATATCAATTGAAGTAGAAATCCTTAGAATTAGGAAATTATGAACTTAAAATAAAATTGAAACTGTAAAACTCGCGTAGTATTAAATTTCATTCTATAGCATAGATATAACTTACCAAAATATTTAAGAAGTTCAAAAATGTTATATGAATTGTTAATTGGATAATATACAAGTATAGGTTTGAATAATGAAATATGCATTTAATTAATGGTTTGCAAATATAAATAAAATTGTTAGTAAATAATTGGAATTTAAATTAACATTTAAAGGTGATTCACAATTATGTTAATATAAAATGAAAATACTACATGTGAATGTAAATGTGAAATTAAATTATAGTGAAATTTAAGTAATGACTTAAGAATTAATTAATTGAAAATTCAACTTGAAATGAAAAGAAGTTGTATGTTGTTTAACTACATTCTATTTGCATAACTATAACTTACCAAATACTTAAAAGGTTTAAAATGCTAATAAGGATAAGTAGAGAAATAATATACCAGTGTGAGAGTGAAAAATAAAATGTAAAGATCAATTGATAGTTGTAAATATAAAAGAAATTTAAGCTGTAAAATGAATGATACATGTATAAGTGATGAATAAAATTTAAAATTAATGAAATATAAAATTGGTAAATGGAAACTAATTAAATTTGAATATAACTAAATGTCAATAAACTTGGAAGTGTATGAAATTAAAATTTGCTTGGGAATGTATAATTGATTTAGTGTAGATTTTGGATGGATGTTAATGTTTGATATGCATTGGTTGTTAGATGGATGATAATTGATTAAGTAGAATTCATTAGTGTTAATGGAATTGAATAAACGGAATAAAATTTTAAAATAATAAAATTCAAATTCGAAGCAAAGTGAAATTAAATATAATGGAATTCAATTTAAATTGAAACAAATTGACTTGAATTTAAAATGTGAATGAAACAAACTTGAATAAATCGAAAACAAATTGAATGTAAACCTATTGCATGGATGAATAAGAAAATAGATGTCTTTGTGTTTATGATTGTTCTTTAGAAAATTTGAAGTTTTGTACTTTGAAATAATTAAAGCAAATTTTGGGAAAAAAAATCCAACATTGTCCAATATATGCTGAAACGAAAACAACCATAACTTTTAAATGGCTGAACGGAATTCGACGATTTTGGACTTTCGGAAATCTTAGAAACTATAGCACAAATTTTGTTTAGATAACTTGAGAAAATTCCTTCGTCTACTAGGTTAAAAACTTGAATGTTACTCGCTGTCCTGTGTAAAAATAAGTAAAATCTGTAGTATACACCCTTAGTATTTTTGACATATCTTTTTACTGGTTTATCGGATTTTGATGATCTTATACTTTCTGGAAAGCTAAGAACTTAAGCTAAAGCTTTTGTTTTAAGTGTTTTGTGTTTTGATATCCTTTAGAAGGTCGAAAACGTGGGTGAACGTCGCTGACCTGCGCAATTCATTGCCCAGGCTGAAGCGTATCCCCTAAGTAAAACGGCCATAACTTTTGAACGGATGATCCGAATTCGATGATTTTGGACATTCCGGAAAGCCTGAAATGAATGCAACAACTTTTTTTTAGATTCTATTGTCAAATTTTACCGTTTAGGTGACCTAAAGCTAAGATTTATTTGCTGTCCAGAAATTGAAATCTCAGTTTTGTAGCTAAATATGTTATATATATGTTGTGTAGGCTAAGTATAGCGATCTATCTTTATATGCATGGTTCTAACTTAGTTATTGAGCATTTTAGTAGGTAGCGAAGGGGTTGCGCTTCGTTGTGGAGCTCGCTTCTACGCTAATCGCATAATGTAAGTAAAATGCTAATAAATGCTAAATAAAATGTACGCTTACGGTTTTATATGATATTGGTGATATTTATATGTTGTTTCCCCACATATGGGATGCCTCATCATTGAGATGAGATGTATATTTGTGATATATATGCTATTATATTTTTTCCGATCGAGCCGCGCAAAGGAGACTCTGCCGAATTTTTCCGTAAATCCGGGTATTAGAAAATTTTTCAAGTTTAATTTTTTTTTATATAACCTGTTTTGATAATTAACTTTTAAGTTTAGAAAGCCGTTCGGAGTAAGTTAGTGGAAGCGTAGTTATGACTTTATAAATGGAATTTCATTGTTTTATAAGTTGGTAACTTTGAATAAAATATATCTAATGTTGAATTCTATACTTAGCTTCTTTTCCCTTCTTTTCCTTTTCGGGGACGAAAAGTTTTGAGTGGGGGAGAGTGTAACGACCCGTAAATTTTCGATAATTAAAATAGCTAATTTAATAAGATTTCGTGATTTGGTGTTAGAAAAAAATTTTGTAAGCCGTTTGGAATAATAATAACTAGAATGAAATGCAACAAATTTATCTAGTTAATTATTTATGAATTGAATGAAATCCCAAATCAATTGAAATAATATGTAGTCAAAGGTAATTGATTCGAATTAATATAGTAAACCGACTGATAATGAAATTTTATTTAAAATTCCAATATTGAAATCCGTCAAATATTAAACAATTAAATTGTTAAAATTTAATATTTGGAACTTATTGAATAACGGGTTTAATATGATATAAAAGGGATTTGTAAAATTTTATTTTATCATATTAAAGTTAGAATGATGTTGTAGAACTTTTAAAATCGAATTAAAAGTAAATTTGTGAAAATTGAATATTTTAATATTTAATTATCGACTGAAAAATAGCCAAATTTTGAACAGTCTCAGAATTGGACGAAACTAGTTCCATTGGATCCGTAATAGTTAGTTATTATCGGATTTCAATTTTCGTAGCAATCGGAGTTGTCGTTTGACCGTGGCAGCTCGAAACGCGTTGAAATTGTTTTAATATTAATTTGGCGAGTTAAAAAAAGTCATTTTTCAAACGGTCTCGGATTTCGACGAAACTAGTTTCATTGGATCCGTAATGTGATATTATTGTAAGGTTTCAAATTTCGTGTCAATCGGATTTATCGTTTGTCCGGGGCAAGCCAAAACGCATAGAAATTAGTTGAATCGGTTTAATTTAAATTTGATCGTTTATTGTCGTAACTCGCGCATATGATCGAATTAGCCTCCGAAACCTATTCCATTGTGTCCGGAACGCGGGGTAAACCTTAGAAACGCCTGCCGGCACGCTTCGTTTGGAGTTCGAAAATTTTTCGGTGAATAGTGTTTTTGCAGTTTTCTATAAAAGGACCCATCCTCTTTCATTTGCTCCAAACCCTAACTCTTTTTGACCAGCCGTCACTCTCATTTCAATGGCCTGGAAATTTCGAAACTTCCTCCTCATTTTCCTCTCAATCCATCAACAATTAGCAAAAACTCTCAACTACAAAGTTGTAGAGCACGATGAAAGCTTCAAATCCATACGGAGATGATCGAAAACGGAGCCAAGGATCAACGGGAAATCGCGTTCAAAGCTGCTGCGTTTTTCACGTTTTTCGAGGCAAAGGGGGCAGCCGAGTTTCATGCTATTCACGGTGTAGGTAGGGTTCGCCGAGAGCTTCGCGATGGAGGTGGCCGATCGTCTTCAAGTCGTGTATTTTGGTCGTGAAAATTCGTTGAAGCTTGACGGATATGGGTTGTGTTGCGCGTTCGAACACCGGGAAGAAGATAAACGCGTGCAACGGCCTGATCTGCTTGGGCTGGAAATCAACTACTGAGATCGCGTAGGGTTTGGAAAAAAAAAATGTTAATTTATTTACGTTTTAAATTTGTTCAATCTTTAAAATGCTCTAATTTTTGCATACGAGGTCGGAATTCAACGAAACGAATTGCGTTGCAATCGTTTTGTCGAGCACTATGCAATGCAACAGGATTGGAATCATTTGGTGCTAGAGAAAATTTGGGTTAAATGGAACGTCGTTCGATTTGATTTAAATCGTAAAAATCAAGGTGAGTGTTTTATAACGCTCACACCGTACTAAATATTTTATGCTAGTTAAATTTGATATTATGAAGTGTTATGATTTTATTTGTCGTTGTTTGGTAAAAATTTAATTGTCATATAGCTTGTCATTTGCATTAACCGTTGAAAAATTAAATTGACAGTTAAATTGAAATTAAAATTGAATTGCGATTAAATTACCTGACATTGATAACTATGAAACTGCCATGAATTGTATTGTTTATTGGATGATGTATTTTGATGGATGCTATTGGTTGATAATTGAATGTTTGGATGTTTATTTGCTTATATAGATCCTGTTATGCATACATATGATAGTGAGATTTAATTTAAGTAATATATACTCATCACTGACATTTAATTGAAATAAATAATTACTTGGCCATACGATAGAAAATTTTATACGGACACCGAATTGGCTAAAATTAATAACATATAATAATTTTTTTTAATCGTCGATTTGAAATTTATTTAAATGTTTGATGTGAAAGTTATAAATAGAAATCGAATTTATAAAAACCGAATTTATCGAAAATGTGAGTTGGAATGTTAAAATAAATTTTGGTTAAAGGGATTTTGTTAAATAATTTAAGTTGAGACTTTGAGGTTTGAAATTGGATATGATTGGATTTCGAAAATTAATTGTTTGAAGGTTTAACCTTAATACGGGCTTTGAATATTACTAAGTAAAAGTGATATGAAATGATATTTTGAAATCGAGCTTGGAATTGAATCGTATTTGAAATTTGGATTTAAAACTTGAATATTGTTGGAAAATTTTGTCAAGTGTTATAAATCGATATTTTTGAGAAATCAAGCTCCAAATCGATATAAATTGAAATTGAATAAATTAAAGGTGAATGTAGAATTGAATTGATTTGAAGTCAAAGTTGACATTTTTTTTTTTGAATTGAAATCGAAATTGAATCCGTAGAATGGAAATTGAAATTGATTTGAATTGGGAAGTTATAATTGAAATGGTTTGGTTTGAAGCTGTTTATTTTGTTTTCCAAATTTCTCGGTTATATAAACCATTTTTGAATACTGAAACTATTTTTAATCTATTTTAAATCTACTTACCCGATTTAAATTATTTTAAACTAATTTATCTATTTGAAAACCATTTTAAGATTTTAAGTATTTTTAACTATTTTAATTATTAAAAAAATACTTTAAACTACTTAAAACTATTTTCTAAAATTCCAAACTGGTCAATAAGGTGAATGTTTATATTTAAAATCTTGAATCTAAATACGAATTGAGTTAAATGAAGTTGCAACCTAAATTTGAAATTCGAAATGATTTTGAAAACGAAATGGGATATTGATGCGAAATGATTTTTGCAATGGAATTTTACATTTGAATAGATACGATGATATTTGAAATGGATTTGATTTTTGAAGCGAATATGATATTTTGATATCAATTATGAATCGATTTGAAATGTAAAAGAGCCAACGGTGTAATAATACGTAGTTATTGAAGAGACCGGGATCGGATATGGACATACTCTCTGTCGATACCGAAAACCACTTTAATAACTATTATACGCGGAGTGTTGATCCAAAATGAAGTGGATGGTTGGTGAATGCGTTGACCGAAGAAAGAGAACGATTATTGGATGACCCCTGACATGACTAAAACAGGAGCCGCGCCGGGCCATTGAGGTTCGCAACCTCTAGCGGACACACTTCTTCGATACCATATCTATTACATTTGTGATGCGATTTGGGTGCACCCCTTGATTTGGGAGTGTTGTTTCGCGGTGTTGGGGTAGCTGCTGGCTATGCCCAACATCAGTCCGGATCACGCAACTACTAGTATCCTAGTTGGTATTGCCTCATGTACCTTGTCATACTGATTATCTTATTCGCGACCACTACGTTTTGATTTGTACCTTGAGTATATGGATTGCCCTCTGGTGACTTCCGGTTTTGGGGAAACTACGGTCTTGTATATGCTTTTGGGAATATAAAAATGTGTTAAGGGGGATTATGGTAACGCCTTAACGCTATTTTGATACTTTATATTACTGATAGGCATTATCTACTTAGCGTATATTATTACATAGTATATAGTTTCACGGATCCTTGAGAGATGGAAAATCCCGTAACATCTCTTGAGTTATTGCACGCACGTTGACACTGGATAGGAGATGTCAAACCCCGTAAACATCTCTGACGCCGTTACACTCATATTTATTTACGATTGACTTAACTTACATGAGGATATTTAGTCCTGACTCGAGTGTTTGTCTTTTCATTACGCTCGGGTCAGTCCTGAGTTTTCAGTTTAGGTTGAAGATCATTTCCTTGGAGGACGGAGACGAAGATTTGGTATATTATCTACTACTATTATATTCATTCCATTCCGCTGCATTGTTGTATGATATTTGCTGTGTATGTAACTCTGATAAATGTTGTATAATAATAATCAAATGTATTCATTTCAAATGTATTCATTTAATTAACAGCTTCATGAACTGTTATTTTATTATTATACTTTAGCCTTCCGCTGTGAGATTCTGTGTTGTTTCATTTCCTTTATTTTCCTTCCTTTTCTTTTCTTAATTACCCCAATAACTATCTGCCCTTTTAATGGTTTGGAATCGACATGTGTATTTGATCGTCGGTTTAAACTATCCAAAAGGCGGGTCGTTACAGTTGGTATCAGAGCTTTGGTTTAGCGGTAAACCTTGGCTCTAGTGGGGAATAACTCATTGAAATAGAGGTAAACTATATGAATGAGTTGAGTGTATATGAGAGAGCGTACTTGTTATTTGATATAAAATGGTTTTATATTGTGTTAATTTGTTCCGTTGAGTATTTATGAATTTTGGTCGATACTTGGGACGCCAAGGCGTCGATAGGAATTTCTAAACACTCGAATAGGACAAACCAACACAATATCGTTTTGGAATATATTTTATATAAAAGAATTATTTGAATATTTATTCATTTTGATTGAATTGATTGTTAGGAGATGATAATATTAGATTATTATCGTTATTGTTTGATCAGTCAATATTTACAACAATTGATTAAATAACAATGGATTTAGGAAAATGAAATCTTGTAGACACAATTGATAATGAATATAAATGAATTTTAACTTGGATTTGGGAATTTAAATTTCGGTGATTGAAATTGACTTACAAGAATTTGAAAAACATAATATGAGTATTATATGATAGTATAATTGAGTTGAAATTGTTTTCGAAGGATTTTTTTATGATAAGTGTTATATTCCCTACTCTTGACGTTAGAAAATGATTTCGGTGATGAGTGCACGCATCATCGGCGTTTATTTTCGAGAGTCTGAGTGGGGGAGACCACTTAATAGCTTGTCTAAACCTTGTTTTGATTCAAATTTATTTTATTTTGTATTCTCTATAGTATGATTTGATATATAAATTATATAAGTATATATTATTTCAAAACTTGATTTGAAATGAAACCGGGATTGGAATTCTTAAGTCCTTTAAAAATTAATGATTTTTTTTAAATGATTGAAATGAATTTAGACTTGAATCATTAAGGAACTCCTGAATTATGAAATGAGAAATGAACCTAAGAGTTAAGTGAAAATATCAATTGAAGTAGAAATCCTTAGAATTAGGAAATTATGAACTTAAAATAAAATTGAAACTGTAAAACTCGCGTAGTATTAAATTTCATTCTATAGCATAGATATAACTTACCAAAATATTTAAGAAGTTCAAAAATGTTATATGAATTGTTAATTGGATAATATACAAGTATAGGTTTGAATAATGAAATATGCATTTAATTAATGGTTTGCAAATATAAATAAAATTGTTAGTAAATAATTGGAATTTAAATTAACATTTAAAGGTGATTCACAATTATGTTAATATAAAATGAAAATACTACATGTGAATGTAAATGTGAAATTAAATTATAGTGAAATTTAAGTAATGACTTAAGAATTAATTAATTGAAAATTCAACTTGAAATGAAAAGAAGTTGTATGTTGTTTAACTACATTCTATTTGCATAACTATAACTTACCAAATACTTAAAAGGTTTAAAATGCTAATAAGGATAAGTAGAGAAATAATATACCAGTGTGAGAGTGAAAAATAAAATGTAAAGATCAATTGATAGTTGTAAATATAAAAGAAATTTAAGCTGTAAAATGAATGATACATGTATAAGTGATGAATAAAATTTAAAATTAATGAAATATAAAATTGGTAAATGGAAACTAATTAAATTTGAATATAACTAAATGTCAATAAACTTGGAAGTGTATGAAATTAAAATTTGCTTGGGAATGTATAATTGATTTAGTGTAGATTTTGGATGGATGTTAATGTTTGATATGCATTGGTTGTTAGATGGATGATAATTGATTAAGTAGAATTCATTAGTGTTAATGGAATTGAATAAACGGAATAAAATTTTAAAATAATAAAATTCAAATTCGAAGCAAAGTGAAATTAAATATAATGGAATTCAATTTAAATTGAAACAAATTGACTTGAATTTAAAATGTGAATGAAACAAACTTGAATAAATCGAAAACAAATTGAATGTAAACCTATTGCATGGATGAATAAGAAAATAGATGTCTTTGTGTTTATGATTGTTCTTTAGAAAATTTGAAGTTTTGTACTTTGAAATAATTAAAGCAAATTTTGGGAAAAAAAATCCAACATTGTCCAATATATGCTGAAACGAAAACAACCATAACTTTTAAATGGCTGAACGGAATTCGACGATTTTGGACTTTTCGGAAATCTTAGAAACTATAGCACAAATTTTGTTTAGATAACTTGAGAAAATTCCTTCGTCTACTAGGTTAAAAACTTGAATGTTACTCGCTGTCCTGTGTAAAAATAAGTAAAATCTGTAGTATACACCCTTAGTATTTTTGACATATCTTTTTACTGGTTTATCGGATTTTGATGATCTTATACTTTCTGGAAAGCTAAGAACTTAAGCTAAAGCTTTTGTTTTAAGTGTTTTGTGTTTTGATATCCTTTAGAAGGTCGAAAACGTGGGTGAACGTCGCTGACCTGCGCAATTCATTGCCCAGGCTGAAGCGTATCCCCTAAGTAAAACGGCCATAACTTTTGAACGGATGATCCGAATTCGATGATTTTGGACATTCCGGAAAGCCTGAAATGAATGCAACAACTTTTTTTTAGATTCTATTGTCAAATTTTACCGTTTAGGTGACCTAAAGCTAAGATTTATTTGCTGTTCAGAAATTGAAATCTCAGTTTTGTAGCTAAATATGTTATATATATGTTGTGTAGGCTAAGTATAGCGATCTATCTTTATATGCATGGTTCTAACTTAGTTATTGAGCATTTTAGTAGGTAGCAAAGGGGTTGCGCTTCGTTGTGGAGCTCGCTTCTACGCTAATCGCATAATGTAAGTAAAATGCTAATAAATGCTAAATAAAATGTACGCTTACGGTTTTATATGATATTGGTGATATTTATATGTTGTTTCCCCACATATGGGATGCCTCATCATTGAGATGAGATGTATATTTGTGATATATATGCTATTATATTTTTTCCGATCGAGCCGCGCAAAGGAGACTCTGCCGAATTTTTCCGTAAATCCGAGTATTAGAAAATTTTTCAAGTTTAATTTTTTTTTATATAACCTGTTTTGATAATTAACTTTTAAGTTTAGAAAGCCGTTCGGAGTAAGTTAGTGGAAGCGTAGTTATGACTTTATAAATGGAATTTCATTGTTTTATAAGTTGGTAACTTTGAATAAAATATATCTAATGTTGAATTCTATACTTAGCTTCTTTTCCCTTCTTTTCCTTTTCGGGGACGAAAAGTTTTGAGTGGGGGAGAGTGTAACGACCCGTAAATTTTCGATAATTAAAATAGCTAATTTAATAAGATTTCGTGATTTGGTGTTAGAAAAAAATTTTGTAAGTCGTTTGGAATAATAATAACTAGAATGAAATGCAACAAATTTATCTAGTTAATTATTTATGAATTGAATGAAATCCCAAATCAATTGAAATAATATGTAGTCAAAGGTAATTGATTCGAATTAATATAGTAAACCGACTGATAATGAAATTTTATTTAAAATTCCAATATTGAAATCCGTCAAATATTAAACAATTAAATTGTTAAAATTTAATATTTGGAACTTATTGAATAACGGGTTTAATATGATATAAAAGGGATTTGTAAAATTTTATTTTATCATATTAAAGTTAGAATGATGTTGTAGAACTTTTAAAATCGAATTAAAAGTAAATTTGTGAAAATTGAATATTTTAATATTTAATTATCGACTGAAAAATAGCCAAATTTTGAACAGTCTCAGAATTGGACGAAACTAGTTCCATTGGATCCGTAATAGTTAGTTATTATCGGATTTCAATTTTCGTAGCAATCGGAGTTGTCGTTTGACCGTGGCAGCTCGAAACGCGTTGAAATTGTTTTAATATTAATTTGGCGAGTTAAAAAAAGTCATTTTTCAAACGGTCTCGGATTTCGACGAAACTAGTTTCATTGGATCCGTAATGTGATATTATTGTAAGGTTTCAAATTTCGTGTCAATCGGATTTATCGTTTGTCCGGGGCAAGCCAAAACGCATAGAAATTAGTTGAATCGGTTTAATTTAAATTTGATCGTTTATTGTCGTAACTCGCGCATATGATCGAATTAGCCTCCGAAACCTATTCCATTGTGTCCGGAACGCGGGGTAAACCTTAGAAACGCCTGCCGGCACGCTTCGTTTGGAGTTCGAAAATTTTTCGGTGAATAGTGTTTTTGCAGTTTTCTATAAAAGGACCCATCCTCTTTCATTTGCTCCAAACCCTAACTCTTTTTGACCAGCCGTCACTCTCATTTCAATGGCCTGGAAATTTCGAAACTTCCTCCTCATTTTCCTCTCAATCCATCAACAATTAGCAAAAACTCTCAACTACAAAGTTGTAGAGCACGATGAAAGCTTCAAATCCATACGGAGATGATCGAAAACGGAGCCACGGATCAACGGGAAATCGCGTTCAAAGCTGCTGCGTTTTTCACGTTTTTCGAGGCAAAGGGGGCAGCCGAGTTTCATGCTATTCACGGTGTAGGTAGGGTTCGCCGAGAGCTTCGCGATGGAGGTGGCCGATCGTCTTCAAGTCGTGTATTTTGGTCGTGAAAATTCGTTGAAGCTTGACGGATATGGGTTGTGTTGCGCGTTCGAACACCGGGAAGAAGATAAACGCGTGCAACGGCCTGATCTGCTTGGGCTGGAAATCAACTACTGAGATCGCGTAGGGTTTGGAAAAAAAAAATGTTAATTTATTTACGTTTTAAATTTGTTCAATCTTTAAAATGCTCTAATTTTTGCATACGAGGTCGGAATTCAACGAAACGAATTGCGTTGCAATCGTTTTGTCGAGCACTATGCAATGCAACAGGATTGAAATCATTTGGTGCTAGAGAAAATTTTGGGTTAAATGGAACGTCATTCGATTTGATTTAAATCGTAAAAATCAAGGTGAGTGTTTTATAACGCTCACACCGTACTAAATATTTTATGCTAGTTAAATTTGATATTATGAAGTGTTATGATTTTATTTGTCGTTGTTTGGTAAAAATTTAATTGTCATATAGCTTGTCATTTGCATTAACCGTTGAAAAATTAAATTGACAGTTAAATTGAAATTAAAATTGAATTGCGATTAAATTACCTGACATTGATAACTATGAAACTGCCATGAATTGTATTGTTTATTGGATGATGTATTTTGATGGATGTTATTGGTTGATAATTGAATGTTTGGATGTTTATTTGCTTATATAGATCCTGTTATGCATACATATGATAGTGAGATTTAATTTAAGTAATATATACTCATCACTGACATTTAATTGAAATAAATAATTACTTGGCCATACGATAGAAAATTTTATACGGACACCGAATTGGCTAAAATTAATAACATATAATAATTTTTTTTAATCGTCGATTTGAAATTTATTTAAATGTTTGATGTGAAAGTTATAAATAGAAATCGAATTTATAAAAACCGAATTTATCGAAAATGTGAGTTGGAATGTTAAAATAAATTTTGGTTAAAGGGATTTTGTTAAATAATTTAAGTTGAGACTTTGAGGTTTGAAATTGGATATGATTGGATTTCGAAAATTAATTGTTTGAAGGTTTAACCTTAATACGGGCTTTGAATATTACTAAGTAAAAGTGATATGAAATGATATTTTGAAATCGAGCTTGGAATTGAATCGTATTTGAAATTTGGATTTAAAACTTGAATATTGTTGGAAAATTTTGTCAAGTGTTATAAATCGATATTTTTGAGAAATCAAGCTCCAAATCGATATAAATTGAAATTGAATAAATTAAAGGTGAATGTAGAATTGAATTGATTTGAAGTCAAAGTTGACATTTTTTTTTTGAATTGAAATCGAAATTGAATCCGTAGAATGGAAATTGAAATTGATTTGAATTGGGAAGTTATAATTGAAATGGTTTGGTTTGAAGCTGTTTATTTTGTTTTCCAAATTTCTCGGTTATATAAACCATTTTTGAATACTGAAACTATTTTTAATCTATTTTAAATCTACTTACCCGATTTAAATTATTTTAAACTAATTTATCTATTTGAAAACCATTTTAAGATTTTAAGTATTTTTAAGTATTTTAATTATTAAAAAAATACTTTAAACTACTTAAAACTATTTTCTAAAATTCCAAACTGGTCAATAAGGTGAATGTTTATATTTAAAATCTTGAATCTAAATACGAATTGAGTTAAATGAAGTTGCAACCTAAATTTGAAATTCGAAATGATTTTGAAAACGAAATGGGATATTGATGCGAAATGATTTTTGCAATGGAATTTTACATTTGAATAGATACGATGATATTTGAAATGGATTTGATTTTTGAAGCGAATATGATATTTTGATATCAATTATGAATCGATTTGAAATGTAAAAGAGCCAACGGTGTAATAATACGTAGTTATTGAAGAGACCGGGATCGGATATGGACATACTCTCTGTCGATACCGAAAACCACTTTAATAACTATTATACGCGGAGTGTTGATCCAGAATGAAGTGGATGGTTGGTGAATGCGTTGACCGAAGAAAGAGAACGATTATTGGATGACCCCTGACATGACTAAAACAGGAGCCGCGCCGGGCCATTGAGGTTCGCAACCTCTAGCGGACACACTTCTTCGATACCATATCTATTACATTTGTGATGCGATTTGGGTGCACCCCTTGATTTGGGAGTGTTGTTTCGCGGTGTTGGGGTAGCTGCTGGCTATGCCCAACATCAGTCCGGATCACGCAACTACTAGTATCCTAGTTGGTATTGCCTCATGTACCTTGTCATACTGATTATCCTATTCGCGACCACTACGTTTTGATTTGTACCTTGAGTATATGGATTGCCCTCTGGTGACTTCCGGTTTTGGGGAAACTACGGTCTTGTATATGCTTTTGGGAATATAAAAATGTGTTAAGGGGGATTATGGTAACGCCTTAACGCTATTTTGATACTTTATATTACTGATAGGCATTATCTACTTAGCGTATATTATTACATAGTATATAGTTTCACGGATCCTTGAGAGATGGAAAATCCCGTAACATCTCTTGAGTTATTGCACGCACGTTGACACTGGATAGGAGATGTCAAACCCCGTAAACATCTCTGACGCCGTTACACTCATATTTATTTACGATTGACTTAACTTACATGAGGATATTTAGTCCTGACTCGAGTGTTTGTCTTTTCATTACGCTCGGGTCAGTCCTGAGTTTTCAGTTTAGGTTGAAGATCATTTCCTTGGAGGACGGAGACGAAGATTTGGTATATTATCTACTACTATTATATTCATTCCATTCCGCTGCATTGTTGTATGATATTTGCTGTGTATGTAACTCTGATAAATGTTGTATAATAATAATCAAATGTATTCATTTCAAATGTATTCATTTAATTAACAGCTTCATGAACTGTTATTTTATTATTATACTTTAGCCTTCCGCTGTGAGATTCTGTGTTGTTTCATTTCCTTTATTTTCCTTCCTTTTCTTTTCTTAATTACCCCAATAACTATCTGCCCTTTTAATGGTTTGGAATCGACATGTGTATTTGATCGTCGGTTTAAACTATCCAAAAGGCGGGTCGTTACAAATCAACTTTGTGTACTAAGTCATATAAAATATAAATAAGCTTAACTTAAAAAATTAAAACTGCAGTATCAATAAACATTCACGCGCGCACCGGAATCAACTCGAAGCAACCATCCAAAATTCTCGAGTATCACTCGAGTCAAGTCATCACGTGACTCCTGTGAAATAACTGCGCCACCGTGCACGTGCACGGCGCTGCCGCGCGCCTCCAATCAACGCCTCCCCATCGAGCAAGTCGAACTCCACCCACGATTCAATCTTTGATCGCCAGAACTTCGCCATACTCTCGAATTCAAAATCGAGCACGAGAACGAAACCTTAAAAAAAACAACACAGCTCCACATTGAAACCTGTCAACGCCGCGCCTCCTCATCCCCGATCACCCGCGAGCACGCCATCCATACCAGAGATGCAACATGACCTCCTCGCCACATCCCCCCACCCGCGGTCGCTTAAATCACAATATCGAAGACGAGAACAACTCTCGACCCTCACGTAGAAAACACAGGGGTTAAACCCTAATTCGAACTCGATTTACAGTATTTTGCATTAGAAAAAAAATTTCAATATTTTTACCATACTCCTAAATCAACAATCTAACTCCACAACAAATTTCAACATTAATTATTGATTAAATTGACAGTAATTGATAAAAAAACATTTTGGGTTCTTTAATGAACTGCACTTTGAATCCCTGCCTAAAATTATCATCTTTGCTTTTAAAAATCTTGTTTTAGTATAACAATTCACATTATGTAACTGGATTCACAATTAATCATGTTCGAATATATCACAACTTTGAGTTTTCCTGAAAAAAATCAACTTTTTTAAATGCTGGATATCACCATATAGCTTGAAACATTTTTTTTTTATATATATTATAATTCAAGTGTAAACAACATGTTTTGTTTTTACATTTAAACCTTAACATGGATTACATTATGAGATCATGATTATATTTTTTTTCGATCAGAACTTAAGCCTGGAACCTAGAATAGGCAAGAACAAATTACAACAGAAAGCATGCATTCAGACATTCATGTATATACACAGAGAATTCCATCATGTACATCCACACAAATCATTTCTTTTTATCACAAGAATCAATCAGGCAACCATATTTACTTAAGTTGTTTTAAATAAAAATGTTACTCACCTTTTAAAATTTTGAAGCAGAGAGTTGCTTTTGGGTTTTGATGAACTGCAGTTTCTTCTTTTTCTTGAATCTGCTTTGTTGTATAACTGAGCTTTAAATGTATAAAATAATGATGTTCTTTTTTTTCTTTCTTTCAGTTATGATGGTGCTCGAACTAAAATGAAGAGGAAGTTTAATATATATAAGATGAGTTGTTTAGGCGATATTATAATGCTTTGTACAGGTGATGATCTGGTTTGTACAAAGGCATGGGTGAAGATGTATTCATTAATTGCTAGAGGTGTAAACATGTAATGCATTAATTGCTTTAGTACTTCAGCCATGACTTATTTCTTTGACTTTGTTCTTGCCTACTAAACTTTACAGGCTGCATACTTTTTTTTTATTTGCTTTTTTTCACTTTATATACTTTGTTTCTTTTACTTGCCTTAATTATCTTTCTTATTTTCTTTGTTTATATTTTATATCCTACTAGGTGGCTGAAATGATATGTATTTGTTGAGAATACATTTTGTTGTGGCTGATATTTTGTGTTGATATTCTTAATTTAAGTTTGTTTTGTTTGTAGAAAATTATTTGGTCTCACTTTTATTTCCTTGCATGCCTTTATTCATATGTGAATGTATTTATTTAATAATTTACATAGTTTATAAATATGTTGTTTGGCTTTATATTTTATAATTTATCTTATATATTCGTTTAACATTATCACAAACTTTATTTCTTCTCAAAGTTTAACCATCTACTGTTTTTATAATTTATTTTCAAATATTTAAATTTATTCTCGATTGTTAAAATTTAACTAACATTTTATATAAAAAAATCGATTATTACACAATTTTTATTCAAAAATGAAATTAATTGTCAATTCATACTCAATTTAAATGCGGGGCCATTACAGGTTCCATGAGGAGCGGGGCAGTAATGAGCCTTGATAAGGGAGAGGATGCACAATGAAAGAATTGTGCATGCTATTATGATACAACTTCCAAGTTTTCTATTTTGTGGCATGTTCAAACTCTTTAAAGACTTTATTCCATTTCGATTAACTCCATTTTTCTCTGTTTGCTTTTTGGTAGTTTTCCTCTGCCTTTTATTTCTATAGCTTTGAAGTTTTGGAGTACTTGTCATTTGTTTGTACTGTAAAGTCAGACCATTGGTCATATTGTAAAAAAATGCACCAAACCTTGTGCAACTAACTTATTTATTTCAGACATATAATAATGCCAAATTGTTTGTTGTGTGCTAGGTGTACCGATGAATAAACTATTAGGGACTTTTCTATTGAATAATATTTGATTTCACATATATAATTCTTTTTCATCTGTATTTTGTTTGCCTCCACCGTTGATGCACTAAGTAAAGGCAACAGATTTTCTAACAAAAAGCGTTAAGAAATCAAAATGAGACGTTCGTATTGTTAAAGTTAAAAGGATTGAATATGAATGAAATATCCTTTAGTCCCACATTGCCAAAAATCAAAATATAAATGAAGTATATCAATAGCCTTCTCATGAGGAGGTTGGGGCCTATGGGCACCCAAATGTATACTTCGTTGTGAGGAGGGAGGCCATGCTTCACCATCACACGCGCGCGCCGCAGCCGTCGTCCGTCCGACCGACCGACCGAACCGGGCCAGGCTCGGGTACGAGTCTAAAATGACCATTCTTTTTGCTAGGCCATTGTTTAATGGTTTTGGGCTTCGGCTGAAACTGGGTTGGGCCTGAAATTCGAAAAGAAGCAGGCGGGTGAAGACGGACGCGGGTTTTGGACTGAGGAGGCACGACTTCTGAAGCGGGCGCAAAAACGAACATGTGCGACCTATTTATGAAGCAGCATTTTTTTCTGAAAGGATGTGACCAGCGGGCGCAGTTTAATTTTTGGCGAACGGATGCGGTCTGTTCATAATGAAGGGGCGCAACTGATAAACAGCAGCAACAAGGCAGAAACGTGCGGCCTTTTACATGGAAACGGGCGCGGCCGTTTGGACAAACGTGTGCAGACGCGACCGTTCGAAGGGATACGAACCAACTATAAATAAAGAGGAAGACTGATCACTTTCCTCACTGAATTTCCAATCCGAATATCTCTTCTCTTCTGATAACTACCGTTCTTATATTCAGATCACATAGTGATATACTCATTATAATTTCGAGCGGAATTTGTCTATTGTATCTTGGGAGAATTTTGAAATAAAATTCTTAAGGAAATCGTTACGACGAGCCTCAGACATAATTCGGTTAGAATTCTAATTTTTTTGTATATTTATATACATTATTTTGTATTCTATCCGTTATTCTGGTTATACTATTTAATCAAAATAGTATAACGCTGTTGTTGTAACTTATTTACAACATTCATATTGTTATAATAATTAATACAGAATTCCAGTGTAGTATACTATTTAATCCGGTTGGTCGGTCGGACGGCGGCGGCGGCGCGCGCGTGTGATGGTGAAGCATGGCCTCCCTCGTCACAACGAAGTATACATTTAGGTGCCCCTAGGTCCCAACCTCCTCATGAGAAGGCTATTGATATACTTCATTTCTATTTTGATTTTTGGCGATGTGGGACTAAAGGATATTTCATTCATATTCAATCCTTTTAACTTTAACACGTATAATTTATTTATGATGTATTAGAATGTGTAGAAAAGAATAACGGATATTCTGTGATGAATCTGAACGTTTTTCTCTTTTGCACTTTTTTTTGCTTGCAATTCCTTATAGCATTGATAATTTACTTGCTATTAGTAATGTTTTAAAAGAAAAATAATAACAAATTAGAATGCTATTAAATAAACCCTATCAATCTCATAGATTCCATTACCAAATTAAAGACTATTATGTATGGTTCTATTATGTTTTCTATTCTAGTATTTAATCTAGCTAACTTTCATTCTTATTCATGTCATATACTACTCACAAACGTCAACGAAAGAAATAGTAACCCAGTGCCATAATTTCAGGTGTATGTCATAGGCGAGGAGGGAATTTTAAAGGAGCTTGAACTTGTTGGATTTCAGAATCTTGGAAGCTAGGTATGAATCAAAATAATTTACGTTACAAATCTTTTTTTATAAGGATTATAAACATATGTATTTCCATCATGAATTCTTCTATGTCATAAAAAAGGAAGTTCGTCTTTCTTGAGAAATATACAATTTCTCATATATATATATAAAGATAATGAAACAACATGCAAGAGGATATGGGCGAAAGGAATGTGTGGCTCTTCTTTTAGAACATGGTGTAGCTGCGTAAATTTTTATTTTCTTTATAAAAATAAACTTAAAACTATGTTTTGAATAAGAAAATTTGAAACTCATCCAGTGTTTTTATGTAATGAAATAAACATCAAGAGTTTCAGTAAGCTATTTAATAACTATAATTGATTGGAAACCTGCTGCAATGGAAGTTGATTCCTTAGGTAGCTGTACACAGCAGAATTTTTTTAAACCATAATAAAAAACATAGCAATGCACTGATAGCTTTTACATTTCTCTGCTTTTGAAACCTTAAATTCTTCTTATAAAATACAATGATTTATCCGTGCATGGTTTAAATGGTGAAAAATACATGACAACATATAATATGCGATAATCTGAAAACTTGGAAAAAGGGTTCAGTGCAAAAATTTATATGTATCTTATATGTTGGACACATTCTTGTATCAACTATATGTTCTTGTGATTAACATCTATTAAATAGCTAATTCTGTATCAACTATATGTTCTTATGATTAATATCTATTAAATAGCTAATTCTGTACTATGTATACGTAAAGGTTGAAATTGTAACTATAGATGGATTATAATAGTCTACCAAATGAAATGAGTTATAAATAGGAAGTTGACAACTACGGTAGAGAAAAATCAAACAAAAATCATTCGGATTCAGCATAGTTCTATGACTTTTTTGAAGTTTTTTGAAATAGATAACAATGTACTGAACATAAAACCTTTAACAATAACGTTGGATATGTATGAGCTTATTATCTTTATAGGTGCTGTGCAAGGCGCTGTATTGTGCTGAAACATCCACAAAGAGGGATAATGGGGTAGCCTGCAAGCGCAGTGAAGGCGCTGTGCATGGTGTTGTCCAACAAAGTCAAAGACCTATGCTTACCTGAACCATCCAATGCTTCAGGTTTGAGTTATTTTGGTTTCTGTGCTTCAGCTTTGGAAGTTTGCATGTGCTGTTGATCTAAAAAACAAAAAGTAGTGTTTTATGAACCATACCAATATCAATGATATGCAGAGCTAGAGAGGCATCATGAAAGAGCCGTATAGATTATCATCGGTGAATGCTGAGATTATTTACCGCAAAATAGTAGTCAAATTTGGTACGTAGGGTGAGGCTGCTATTTTATCACCTTAACGGTACTTACTGGCTACTTGTATATTATTTTGTAGTTAGTTCACATTTACCACATATGTGTTTTGGTTGTATCCTCGGATTATAGAAATTTGAATTGAAACGGTACTAAACTAATGACATTAACAGAAGCAAAGGAGAACATATAGAGATTGATAGAAATTGATGTCCAACACTTGTAAATAATTAAGAAATGGCACTTTCCATTAACTATTTAATCAAAGAAGAAAATCAGAAGAATATATAAATAATATCTTGTAATGTTAAAGAAGATGGGTCTGTTTTTATATGCTTAACATCATGTATTGATTGAATGATAAATTAATTTTGCAGTATACTATTTTTGGATAAATATGTTAAAATTTCAAATTCCAAGTATATAATTATGTGATAACGAAGGCTGAGGTTAATTTCAGATCTTGTGAGGCTGCGACGATTCGCAAATTACCCCACCGAACTGAGTGGTACTGAACTTTTATACATGATTGTAATTAGCTTTTCAGCTTTACTTCACTCGTTTTATATCAAACTAAGGCTAAAGTTCATCTGCAATTTGTTTTAACTTTGGTCCTAACTGTTTGTGCTTGGAATACTACATGTAGGTTCAAGAGTGGTTGAGGTTAATATCAAGGAGTGACCTGAACATATTGATATTTCAACATGCAGTATGTTGTTTTGCTATCATGCTTAAGTTATCGAATTACTTTTACACAGCTGCGTTAGTAGAATTCACAAGTCTGAGGTTGTCATTGCTATTCCAGGAATATTCTTCTATATTTGGTCTGCACCACATACAGATTGGTTAGCAAAAAACATCTTGGGATTATCATTTTACATTAAGGTTAGTCCTTTTTTACCAGATGGTTAACACTAACTAGTTGTAAGAAATAACAAGCAAGTGTTAAATATAGTTCATAAGCTCGAACTGAGATATAACATGTTTGTTTGGTTGAAATTTAATTATATACCACAACATGCAAAATTTGGATTTTGGATTGTTTATAATTAAACACGTTGAAGGCCTCTTTCATTGATTTTTGGATATCATGGATCTCAGTTGTTAACTTCATAAAATTTCATAATATTCATAATTTTAACGTACTCTTTATTTTCTATGATATAGAAACAAAAGCCCTAACTATATTTCGTAGTACTTTGTAGCTGAAACTAAAGAATCGGTTAGGTTCTATTTATTGTTTAATGGTCTTTACCCATGTATGCTTTGGCAATCACACAAAACTTATTTTTCATTATCACTAACATCAATTTTGGCCTTTTATCCAGAATCATTATGATTATAAAATTAACTTAGTTGATATAGTTTTATAAAAATTAACTAAGTTGATATTAATAATAATAAATAAACCAATATTTATGAAAATTAACTAAATTTTTAATAATAATAATAATAATAAATTAACTAAAATTATTAAAATCAACTTTGTGTATTAAGTCATATAAAATATAAATAAGCTTATAAAAATAACCAAGTTGATAGTAACAATAATAATTTAACCAATGTCTATAAAAATTAAGTAAGTTTATAATACTAATAATAATAATAAAACGATAATAATTAACTAAGTTTATAAAAATAACTAAATTTATTTATATCAGCTGTTGTCAAAGGAGAAGGTTGAAGAAGATATCAAGTGTAACGAGATTGCAATCTTGACTGAAGGATATAGTGGAAGCAACTTTGAGGTTTGTTCTTAGTTTAACTTATGAATTCTTAGTATATGGTATTGATAAATTTATTTATTTATGAAACAAGAGATGTCAACATGTTTGAATTCACGATACAAAATGTTTGTTATGATGAATAAATAATATGGGATCGTCACATAGATGATAGACATAAGTGATAAAGAAACATATTATACATGAGATAAATGAAATATATGTAAATCTATTGTTGTATACGGCATTGTGCAAGCCCTTACTGCTCTCCTAATAACATTATACCAGCTGTATATGGGATCAACTGTAACTTGATCCAATATGTTGTTGGATTGAACTTTTTTGATCCACATCCAATTCGCCAAATTAATATGCCTAGGGATTGTTTGCATAGAAGTCAATAATTATTTTTTACGACTTACGTTATCCAAGACAATACTTTATTTATATTTATAGATTTTTTTTGGGGTTAAATTGTTTAATTCTAGTTATATATGCATACAGTGACTAGAATTTGTGATCTCCCTCATTATTAATTTTTGTAAATAATATTGCAAATCAATGGTCAACAACAACAACAAACAACAACAAAAAAAACCATTTTTCCCAAACAAATTGGGGTCGGCCAGAGATGAAACCCGAAACTAAGTGACAAGAGTAATTTAGAGGTTATAATAATAACAATAACAGTAGCAATAATAAAATAAAGTCAAATACGTAAATTAGTAATAATAGTGACTAAGTAAAAATAAAGATAGAAATAGAAATACAAAATTAAAGATAGAAATACAAATGTAAAAAATGATAGTAATAATAATAATAATAACAACAACGATAACAATAATAAATAAATAAAATGATCAAAGACCAAATGCTACGACTTAGGCTCTTTTTCATTAATCCTATAATCTAGAACTTATAAAACTCATAGCTCATGATTTTGGTACGCGGATTGCTAACTTTTACGCGCTCCTATCCGTTACCAGCTCTTTGGATATATTCCAACCCTTTATTTCCCTTTTAACTACTTCCTCCCATGTCAACCTTGGTCGACCTCTACCTCTCTTTGAGCAAACGACGCGACCTATAATTCCAACGTGCACAGGTGCATCGGACGGTCTTCGTTGGAGATGTCCAAACCATCTTAAACGATGTTGAATTAGCCTCTCCTCAATTGGTGCTACTCCAAGTTTTCCACGTATATCATCATTTTAATTAGGTCTCTTCTTGTATGACCGCAACTCCATCGCAGCATACGCATCTCTGCTACGTTTATCTTCTGGACGTGTTGGTTTTTAGTAGGCCAACATTCTGCACCATATAACATTGCAGGCCTAATTGTCATTCTATAGAACTTTCCTTTAAGCTTCTGTGGGACTTTCTTGTCACAGAGAATGCCAGATGTCCGTCGCCACTTCATCCATCCCACGCGAATTCTAAAACTAACATCTTCGTCAATCTTACTATTACACTACAACATTGATTCCAAATATCGAAATGATTCCTTCTTAGAAACTATTTGTCCGGCCAGAATGACATCTCCATTCTCTGACCTGACACCGCTGAACTCGCACTTCATATACTCTGTTTTAGTTCTACTAAGCCTAAATCCCTTAGATTCTAAAGTCTGTCTCCACAGGTCAAGTTGTCTATCAACTCCAATCCTACTATCATCAATTAGCACAACACCATCAGCAAATAGCATACACAAAGGAACCTCTCTTTGTATACCCTTTGTAACTTCATCCATCACTAGGGTAAAAATGTAGGGGCTCAAAGCTGACCCTTGATGTAATCCTATGTTAATGGAAAAGTCACTGGTTATATCATCGCATGCTTTGACACTAGTGACAACATCATCATACATATCCTTGATAAGGGTAATATACTTTATTGGGACTCTCTTCTTTTCCAGAGCCCACCATATCACCTTTCATGGTACTTTGTCATAAGCTTTCTCCAAATCCATAGGCCATGAGTAAATCATTTTTTTTGCTTTTTAAACCTCTTCATAAGTGGTCTTATCAAGAAAATAGCCTCCGTGGTCGACCTTCCAGGCATGAAACCAAATTGGTTTTTTGAAACGCTTGTCATTCTTCTTAATCGATGTTCGATGACTCTCTCCCAAAGCTTCACCGTATGAATCATAAGTTTAATTCTTATATAGTTTGTGCAACTTTGGATATCTCCTTTATTCTTAAAATTAAAACTAGAATGCTTCTCCTCCACTCATCTGGCATCTTGTTTGATTTCAAAATATTATTGAACAACTTAGTCAGCCAGGCTATCCTCGCATCCCCAAGGCATTTCCACACCTCAATGGGGATGCCATCAGGCCCCAATGCCTTGCCTAATTATATCCGTTTTAGCCTCATTTGCCTCGGATTTTTGAATTCTACGAACAAAATGCCTACTGGTGTCATCAAAAGAGTCGTCTACCTCGATCGTAGTGCTTTTACCTTCTTCATTAAATAGCATGTTGAAGTAATCTCTCCATCTATTTTTTAGTTCAACGTCCTTAACCAAAAATCTATTATTAGCATCTTTGATGTATTTAACTTGATTGAAGTCTCTTGTCTTCCTTTCACGGAGCTTAGCTATCCTATAGACGCCTTTTCACCCTCCTTCGTACTTAGCTTATGATACAAGTCTTCATACGCCCGACCTCTTGCTTCACTCACCGCTCTCTTTGCATTTTTCTTTGCCACTTTGTACCTTTGCATGTTGTCCTTGCTCATAAGATGATGCAAGAACTTGTAGCATTCTTTCTTCTCTTTGATAGCCTTTTGTACATCACTGTTCCATCACCATGAATCTTTAAGTTCGCGTTTATTTCCTTTCGTTACCCCAAACACCTTAGTAGCCACTTTCCAAATGTGCTTGCCATCTCATTCCACACGTGATTTGATTCTCCTTCCAAATTCCATGCCCCTTCTCCCATCACTCTATCCTTAAACAATCGTGAAGCGTCTCCTTTGAGCTTTCACCATTTCGTCCAACTAATCTTGGCTCCTTTATTCCA
Source organism: Allium cepa (assembly GCA_030765085.1). NCBI lineage: Eukaryota > Viridiplantae > Streptophyta > Magnoliopsida > Asparagales > Amaryllidaceae > Allium > Allium cepa. The sequence goes on from CM060931.1 coordinate 734,736,012, forward strand.
TCGAACATGTATCCGAAGTCGAAACTCCGATATCAAAAGCTGATGTTGTGAGATGATACATTCTTCAGGTATGACTTTGCAATCTACACAAGCTCATTTGTCATCTCTTCTAGTAAGGACAAAATCTATCTGGCCACTACTAAAAGTAACTAAGTGTGACTGTCTCTTCTAAAAAAGGTATTAGCTATCATGAGGTCATAAGCAATAGCAAAACTCATAAATTCTTCTTCTTCTTGGTTCCTATCGCCATATCCAAAACCACCATGCACTCTTTGAAACCCACCACTCGTCGAACCAACATGACCGTTGAAATCTCCTCCTATGTAAAGTTTTTCTCTACTAGACACATCTCTAACCATAATATCTAACTCTTTCCAGAAGTTCCTTTTGACGGCTTCGCTTAGACCTACTTATGGGGCATAGGCACTAATGACGTTCAGAATCATATCGCACACTACCAGCTTGATTAGAATAATCCTATCCCTTTGTTTCTTAACGTCGACAACTCCATTTCTAAGGTTCTTATCAATTAAGATGCCAACCTCGTTCTTGTTACGTTCTTTTTTTGTGTACCATAACTTGAAGCTTATATTCTCCACCTCCTTCGCTTTTTGGTCCGTCCATTTGGTCTCCTGAACGCATAAGATATTTACACGTCTCTTATCATAGTATCAACTATCTCTCTTAGCTTTCCTGTTAAAGATCCTACATTCCAACTACCTAACCGAATCTTACTATCATCGACTAGCTTCCTTACCCTCCGCACCCGTCGAGTAAATTGCGAAGACCCTTGCTCACTTATCACTACATCGAGGCGTCGATGCGGCGTGCCACAAAGGGAGTGACGACCCAATCCTTGCATTTTGTCACCATACCCGAGCCTCGATATGACGCGCCACTAAGGGAGTGACGACCCAGCCCTTGCTCACTTTTCACCATACCCGAGCCTAGATATGGCGCGTCGCTAAGAGGGTTACGCCCCAACGAAATATAATTAGGTTCCATTTCCCTAAGAGTCTATGGTTTTTACGTTGGCTCGCCAAGCCTATCACAACCCTCCTCATTTATCTTGGCTTGGGATAGGCTGCATAGAAAACTACGCAGATAGAGTTTTTGCAGATCAATGGTCAGCTGAAGATTATGCTTGAAGGTATTTTTTGTTCTGTACTTGTGTGCTTTTTTTCTTTCTTCATGAAACCCACAAAGGAATCAAGTCTAGCTGTAAATGCCAGTGCTTTAAATTTTTAACCTGAAGATCCTCATCTTGTTTTTCAAGCAAATTATCTCTCACCCAGTTGGGCAGATATTTATTTGTCCAGTAATAGTCTAGAATGCTCATAATTAGGCTTGTCAATGGGCCGGATTCGGTTTGGGTATTATAAAATCCGGACTCGAGTCCGATTACAATAATTAAATCCCGAGCCTGACCCGTACCCGTAGGGTATTTCAACCCAATATCCGAGCCCGACCCATCGGGCTTTTTAGGCTCGTTGGGTAATAAACGTATACCTAACTCAGAATGGTTATGTTAAATCCATATTATAAAAGTGTAATTTTGGTAAAATTTGTATACAAACAATATAACATATAAAGTGGTCGGTGATGCAGTCAAGTTAACAATAGAAGTATGCAAAAATATGTACATGTAAACAAACAAAATGGTAAATAAATAACATACACACTCATGTTTTGATACGACGAAAATCTAATAGTCGGGTCGGGCCCTAAACTAGGCGGGTTTTGATAAAACCGTACCCGACTCGGGTCGGGCTCATGTCGGGCTTGGGCAGTAAAACGCAAAATCCTTACCCGCATTAATAGGGCGGGTTCGGGCCGGTCTCGGATCGAAACCCATACCATTGACAGACCTATTCATAATGAAAATCAATTGGAATAAATTTACTAAATCATCATTATTTTTTTGGATCAAATTGGGTTTGAAGTCAAAAAATCAGTTAGATGTGTCATAATGAACTATTTGATACTTGAATAATTAATTATAAAGGGTCTGGAAAATTAAGCTACGCTTTTACTCATTTTGCACCAAGTTTTTTTTACAATATCAACGGTTATCGTTTCGGTGGTAGTTTCTTTTTGGTTTATGTGAAGAATATGTCCATTGTGACGACCCGGAATTTTCGGGATATTTTCGATTCCGAAAATTCCAGATAGTTAGGGAAAAGAAGAAAAGAGATAGAAGAATAAGAAGAAGCAGAAACATCAAAACACAGATTCTCACATTCACAGCGGATTAAAATATAATATCAAATAAAATAACAGTTATAGAAAGGAAAACTGGATTAGTTAATTTACATGAACACATCAGAGTTACAACATTTACACAAAACACTAGACAGTTAAAATCAACATGTCTCAAATAAACTACAATATATCACAACGGAATTCACTCCATACGTTCCTGCCATCCAGCTCGCCTCCTGAGCTTCAGAACGTCCATACTTGAAAATCTGTAATATTCGGTCTGATCCGACCATTACATCAAAATAACACCCGGGTCAGGCTGGAAACCAACATGAGTAAACCCATATAATTTGAAATACTAAGTTCAAACCATAAAAGAAAAACCCGGGGTAACTCATACTTCACTACGAGTTCATTACTTGTTATGCTCAACACTTATTTCACAAATCAATCCCTAAGTATCCATACCTAGTTTTCAATGGTCTAGTTTACTTAAATTATTCCATTCCAACCTATTTATTACACATATCAAATCTATAAGGAATTATAGAAGATTTCAAATCGAAGTGGCTCTGGGTATTTATTGATACCCGACCCCGGTCTCTTTGAATCCCATGCCATTTTAACCCAAGTTATTTAAATGAAATACAATTCAAACTTAAATATAGGATGCCACTTTATACAGCAATTCATCACGATAGATATCCACATTATCACTATTCAACCTAATCATCTCACAAAACATTTCATATTAGAGATATCAACCAATTATTCATAAGCAAGATTAATTTGTCACACCTTTCCTAATTAAATCAAATTAATTACTTTAATTACTTTTAATCATGCTTACTTAACAGTAATTAATTACAAATCATTAATTAATCATCCCTTAATTATCCTCTCTAAATACATTAATTAATTAGCCTTTAATTAATTGCCCAAATTAATTTAACTTCCACCCATTCATATTAATTACATTTATCCTTAATTAATTGCTCAAATTATTTATCCGATAATCACTTACATTTATTAATTATCCTTTAATTAATCACACTCATTAATTAACTAATCCTTAATTAATTTCCTTAATAATCAATCCTTGATTAATAAATCCTTAACTACTTTCCTTAAGTAATTTACCTTTAATTACTTTCATCAAGTAATTATCCCATTGGTTAATTACCCTCAATTAATTAACCTTGATCATTAATTAATTTAACCTTTAATTTCTAATTAAATTAATTAACCCTCAATAGATTAATCCTTTAATTACTTACATTAAGTAATTATCACTTAAGTAATTAATCTCTAATTACCTATATCAATTAATCCCCAATTAATTAATCTCTAATTAATTAATTTATAACTCTCAATTATAAATTAATTTATCCTTATTTACTTAAGTCCCTAACCGATCTAAGATAATCATTATCTTAATTAATTTATCATATAAATCATTTTTGAATGTAATGCCTTAAAATTAACTTAACATACAAAAATTACTTTAGACCCTTAATTGACTTAAGTTTAACATGCTTATCTCAAAACATCTACTTAATTTAATCATTATTAAATCTCATTTGAGAAATACTTATAAATAATTTATTATCAACCCTATATATATATATATATAATTGTTCAAATAAACAATTTGAATCCAAACACATTTACTTTATAAATTTTAATTCCTTGAAAAGCTAGGTTAACACTTTACATTGTTTAAGCTTGAAACATCCTGGTTCGATTTGATTTTTTTGACTAAATTCCTTATTTTAACACCAGGCCAAAGTAACCCGAGCCAAGTCTAAATGTCACCGATCAATTACTCGAGCTAAAACCACCTTTCCTCGCGTTCGAACCCGAGATCAATCCTTCTTCCCCGGCCTTCTTAGCAAACCGATATGATGATACGTGGGGCACATGCACAAGCATTCAGGCCATCACCGACCGGCGCAGCAACCATCATCATTCAGCGACGTCGTCTTCAATCCGTTCGACAACCTAGGAATCTCGAAAACTCATCCACACGAAAACGAGCGATTGAATGAAACCAGAAACACGTCGATCTCCAAAATCTCCCTAGCATCGCCACCACGAACCACTGGTGGCCACGAAACTCTGGCCTAGACTTCGTCTGTCCTCCATCATCCTCTTCCTCCATCTCCTATCCATCCTGATGCTGTTACGTCGTCGCGAATATCCAGTAACCAAACCCGACCAAAACTCAGCCTGTAACCCTAAATCGACGGTGCTCGTCTTCCCCAGTGATCAGTAAATTCCAATTCCATTTTTCCTATGAGCTTCTACATCCAAACTTGCTTCAGACCAAACTTCGATGATCAAATCTTCCTCGGTCGACAAGAATCTCTGTTTTCCCAAATATCGTTCAACTAGAGAATTCCCGTTAACCTTGGACTTAAAAATCCTAATTTCTATACTAAAAATCATGGATTCTAGGTACAAATCCAAATTTACAATCAAAAATAGGGAATTTAACAATCCAAATTTGACTTGAATTAATTTCTTACTGTAAATTACTAATTTCCAGCTAATTATTTCGTAATTTAACTTGTGAGCATTTTTTTCCAAGATTAGTTAACCCAATCATTATTCCCTTGAACATCATATTCTATTTAAATTTATATGAAGAGAGATTAAATTTAGGATATATTTGGTCTGTTATAGACTAACAGAGGCCGGCTTCAGATATGCACACTGTACTCAACTTATATACATACGAATATGTTTACACTTTCATACAAACATTTCATACTAATACTTCCAGATTATATTACATGCATCAGGGAATGAGGAAGATTTAGTTTACTCACAGAATATTGATAAGATTTGATTTAAAGATGAATTTTACTCACCTTAAATACCGTAAGCAGAGAAGACTGGGAGATTTAAAAAAAATGGACATTTTGTTGAGATGATCTGCTGCTTTGGTTTTTTGATCTGAGTTGTTAAATCTTAGCTTGAATTTGCTTAGCTTGCTTCTTGTCTTGAATTTGAATTTGAGCTTCAATGTTTTGTTGGTGATTTCAGGTTTGAAAAATTACAGGCCTTGATAATGGTTTACATGAAGAAATTACAGGTTTTGATTCTTGAATTTTCTTTTGCTTTTGAAATTTAACTGATAAAAGAATTGGAAGAGGGGAAATGAGATGAATTTATAGGCTAAATTATGATTTGTTGAAAATAAAAGAAAAAATAAAATTAAAAAGTGACACCTGTAAAAAAAAAAATTTGTCATTTGGCTAGTTAATCCACTTACACTTGTTATTAAAAGGTTTCATAGCTTAACACTTGTAATTAGGCAATTTTAAATTATTTTAAAATGATTTAAAAGCTTTTGTATTTAATTTTCCTAGTTAATAAGTACATTTCTTAATTTATATAAATAAAATAGTTTAAAGAAAATAAAATAAAAACCAATTATATCCTAATAAAATCATATATAATATATTTAATTCCAAATATATTTAAGATATATATCTTTTAAATTTCAAATCCAAATTCAAATTCAATTTTAATTTTTAAAATCCAATTTAAAATCAACTCAAATATATATATTTAAACAAACATATTATTAAATTTTAAATAATAATTCTATTTTAAATTCTATTTATCTTATATTTGAAACAACACGTTATTATTACTGTTTGAAAATAACAATTTTGCCAATTTTATATAATTTATAAAGAAGATTATAACATTTATTTGCTCAATTTATAAATCGGTATTTTCAATAGTTAAATCAGACACCTATCCACTAATCCAAAGCCCGAAAATTCGGTTTATCACACCCATTAGCGCCTTCCTCGAATTGAGGAACGCTATACACTTACACTCTGGATTACTTCCTGAGTTTCATTTGTATAATTAATCATTAGGGTGCTTTTTGCAGGTATGTCCATAATACGATTCGCAATTCACTGTTAGGGCATGTAACCTTCAACTTTGTTAGTGTGTATCGTTATATTTATCCATGCAACCTTCAACTCTATTAGTGTGTATCGTTATATTTATTTGGAGTTTACAAGTATTTTTCACTTTGGATATTTAATATGAAACACTGTTTGATTTCTAAATTTTCATATTTTTTGATCTATTAGTTGTTTGTCATTGAAAACAAACAAAATTTAGTAGATATATGGATGTTTATAACATGTTTTGAAATATTTAACTTTGACGTATAAAGAATGAAGACAATGGACCTCATTTCTTAGTTGGAGTAAGGTTAATGTGTTCTCGTTGATTAATTATTGCGAGCTATGCTGAAATTATCGTTTGCTATCTAAAAATCAAATTTTGTCAATGTTTTATTCATACTCGTTCCTAATGTAAACATTTATCTTATTTGTAGGTGTGTGAAAGAAGAGGGATGCGAAAGTTACGGTCTTCTTTTTAATGCAAACAACTAAATATGTACTTGTTTTTTTGTCGAATTTTGCTACTATTTTTTGGGGTGTGCTTAAAACTTTGCTATTACGTTTTGATTTATGTGGTTTATGCTATAAGATATCATGTGTATGAATATTTGATATGTTTAATGTAATGTGTTACATCTCTATATTTATTATCTTTTATGATTTTTGTGTTATTTAAATGATTTTATATTTAAAATGATTATTATTGTGCATTTTGATATTGGTATTTAATACTGTAGTTTATGAATAGGGTGTAGAATTTTTTTGAATTGTGAAACTAAATCATAGCACCTGAAAATCGCTATAAATATTCATTAGCGTCGAATGACCGCTATTAAATCTGTCAGTATTACAGATGCATAACAGAAAAAGTGCTATGGTATTACAAAAAGCGCGAACATATCATAACAGAGTATAAGCGCTATTGTAGCTGAACCTTTATAGCGGTATATTGATGTTGTAACAAGTCAACATCTACAATAATGTGTCTACATACAGCGCTAATAATCCGCTATTAATACACTTTATAGCGCATTATTAGTGCTATCTTAGAAAAACAAAACGTATTTTGTGTCTAATAACGAATTTCATAGCGGATAAATGGCGTTATTATAGTAACACATAATTTGTCGCTATAAAAATGTTTAAAATAACGGATTATTTGCGCTGTTACATTATTACTTTTTATAGCGCTTATTATGCGCTATAAATCGTTCACTGTTTTAATAACATGGCGTTATACAGCGTTTATTAAACTGCTATTATAGGCTTTAATAGCTTTTTTTGGCGTTATTGTAGGGTCTTTTTGTTGTAGTGCGCTTTAGAGTGATAGGGGTGATTCAGCATATAAAACCATATAGTTGTGTCTATTTATGGTATATTTATATCAGAAATTTGAATATCTACTAACTATGCTTAACTATTAGGACTTTTAAATGAGATTAGCTGTATTTCCAATTTTTCATAAAAATGAATTTCAAGCATCTTCTAACCACGCATAACCGTAGGGACTTTTAAATGGGAATAGAATCAGCTTGTCTATTTAATAATCAATTTTGATATGTGTTCCATATAAGCATAACTGTGAGGATTTTTAAATGAGCATGAAAACACACATACAAATATTCCAAGTAATTCATCCATGCATAACCGTGAGGACTTTTAAATGAGAGTGAATATTTTAGATGTTTTATTTGTAAATAAAATAAAAACGAATAATTTCCTGTTTAAAATACCATATTTTGACATACTATATTGAATTTTGATGAGTGGTGGTGTTAGAAATATGATAGAAATAGAGATGTTCATGGAATTTTTACCAACAAAAGTTATTATAAATCTTGTTTAATTTTTTTTAAAGAAGTTTACTGAATATACTATCTCAGGTTATAATGTATGATTAATATCAACACTCATCACTTTTTCGGTCTCTATTTATCTTTTCGATAGTCAGTAGGGAGTCAGATTAGTTAATGTAGTCATTAAGATCAAATCCAAAAATAATTATAAAATCAAATTTTCTAAAATGACTAATCTGAAACAAGGTCAACAAAAACTATTTTCAAGAAGGGTTTTATAAGTAAAATGTCTACTAGTTAAAAATCATTTGAAAAATATGCAGATATTTTCTCTGAAAATGTGATGCAACTAGTGAATGTCTCTATATAAAACACGTTCCACCAGTGATTTTTCTATCAACTAGATTACGAGTGTATTCTGCATCCGAATTTCCCTTTGACTCAGGATTATCATTAGTTGGATGTTATAGACTAGACAGTGAAGTTGCAACAAATACTTTAAAATCTTTTTACACCTTTCAAATGAAATTCTTTTGAATTTGAATTGAAACCGTGCAAATAAACAACTAGTGAACAGTGTCAGATTTACAAGTAGTAAGAAAAACAAATATATCCTCATGTACTTAGAGTAATAATCAACAAACAACATCATTAGTCCAAACAAATCTATATGAACCAGTTCAAAGACTCTAGAGGTACTTATAGTGTTCTCATTCATAAAAAGATAATTGGCCAACAATTTTGCATAAATTAGAATCAAATCAACATTCATTTCTTTATCACATAACTGGCTGATTTAAATCAGATTATGGTGCAGATTTTCACATTTAATATATCGTTTAAAATAAATGTACCGTTTCCTATTTTACCTTGTTGATAATTTTTCATTGTTTCCATTGCGATTTTGTAACATTGGTACTAGGCTAAGAAACTTTGCTTTGTCGCCCGTCGTGTGCCTGAAACAACCAGAATCTAGGTAACACTGTTGTTGTTCCTTAGCCTGCCACCACACCTACATGAGAAATGATTCTTGTGGCCTATTTTTTTTTATAGGTCCATTGTTGTTAGTGACTAAAGATTTTGAAAATTATGTTTGTGTAGACGTAAAACAATTTATGTTTGTTCATTTAGGCACCCAGATTTGTTTGACTTTAAGGGATTTTATATTCGTGCCTTTTGGAACCCAAATTGGAGTGGTTTTCACGTGTTTGGGTCTATACCAACAATTGTTTTAATTGTGTCCAAGTTTTCCACAAATTGTGCACTCGAATTTGACTTGATTAATTTCGTTTCTAACTCGTTCAGATTGATTATATCCAAGTCCTTGTCCGACAGTGATAACAGTTTGTTTCCCTAATAACATATTTAGTAATCTTTCTCCTTTTGAAAATTTTCGTCAAGTCGTAGACAATTGTTGGGCTTGTGTTTTGAGGGATTCATTTTCGTTCAATAACATAGTGCACTTTTTAATAGAATTTTCTATCCTCGTGTTTTAACTTTCTTTCAAAATCGGAATTTTATTTTCAAGTGATTTAATTTTAATTTTTGATTTTTTAGTTCTTCTTCAAGTGATGGATACTTATCAAACTTAGGGCTCTTAATTTCATAGTTTTTAACCAATTGATCAAGTTGTTTATTTAATTCTATCAAACTATCTCTTTATGATTCAATTTTAGCGTGCTTCTCCCTAAGTCATTCAAAACAATCATTTACCTTATGAAAATATATGTAATCCTAAGTGAGGAAGTTTTGATTCCTTGCTTGGCTCGTCATTATCGCTATCAATTATATCGCTCGAAGACAGAGAACTGCTTTTTCACTCTCATTGCTAGTGCTTCTATTATCTTCATCGGTTTCGTTTCAAGTGGTTGCAAAACTTCTCCTTTTCGATTTTTTCCTGGGCTGAGTCTATTTTGAGGACAATTTGGCTTGATATGACCCGATTTATTGCACTTGTGACAAATAATCTTCCGCTCTTCCGAGTTGTCTAAAACTTTGACTATTCTGCTTTTCAATTGTTGATTTAGAGCTGGAATTACGTATTTGTGTTTCCACCTATTGAATCTTTTTATTGATAGCGCCATTTCGGCTGCACCATCATCATCATCATCTTCACTTTCAATTGTTCCTTTGAGAGCTAATGATTTCTTTTGCATATCACCTCCTTCACGTTCTTCCTTAGATTTCTAGCTCATAAGAAGTGAGATTTCCGACGAGTTCTTCAACTTTAACATGTTTCAAATCTTTTGGTTCTTAAATGGCAGTGACTTTTGCTTCAAAATTTTATGGAAGGACTCTGAGGATTTTTCGTACTATTTCCAATTTTGTGCATAGTTTTCCAAGAGCTTTTAATTTGTATATGAGATTAGAAAGTTGTCCATACATCTCTATGACATTCTCATCCTTGGCCATTGTGAAGTTCTCGTATTCACTACTAAGCATGGCAATGCGAGATTTCTTGACTTGAGATGTTCCTTCATCAATCACTTCAAGTGTGGCAGATTTTCCATGCATCAAGACAATGTAAGACACGATTAAATTCAATTTGATCCAGTGAACAAATAATAAAATTCATAGCTTTAGCATTAGCATTCTATAGCTTATTTTCAAGATCTGTCCATTGATCCATCGGTTTTTTCCTGATTATCTACCACTATAGTTGGTGTCCTATAACTTGTCTCAACAATATTCCAAGCATTAATGTTTTTCAGAAAAAATTTCATTCTATTTTTCCAGTAAGAATATTCACCATTGAACATAGGTGGTCTAATTATAGACTGACCCTTAGCAAAAGTATTATTAAAAGAAGCCATTTAAAAAAAATCAAAATTTTAAAATAAAAATTTGTTTTTGACATTTTTTAAAACAAAAATTGGATTTCGTTCTTAGCTCTGATACCACTTGTAGGATCAATTTCACCCCAGAGGGGGAGGTGAATAAGATGATACTAATAAGAATAAAAATTTAATGCGGAAATATATAAAATAATTGCAGCACAAATAATAGCAGTATAATAAAAGCAGAAATAGAACAACACAGATTTACCCAGCTTCGGCAAAACCCTGCCTACATGCTGCCCTCAAGATTTCTACTAGAAATTAAGTAGTCTGATGTTTACACATATAAACTTGCGACACCCGTTATCGACTAAGCTAACTCTATGCTCAAAACCCTAACATAACTCAGCCACTGAGTTGCGAATTCCCGAACAGCACCACCGTAGTTCGTCCTTAGTCACACGATTATAATTTTACACAATTTAAAATAATAAACAAAAAATAAATAAAAACAAAAAAAAACCCTATATAATCAGTAAATCCCAAATACAAGTAAAATAAATCGACCCAAACTAAACTATAATTTGGGAAAAACTCGCCTCCTCTGTTGTAAACTTCGGCCGCTCTCTTTTGCTTTGCAATATCTGCACTTCGTAAAATTAAGGCTTCGTTCACCTAAGGCCGTCGCTTGAACTTGTTATTCGAATTGAATTAAACTTTGCTTCTGGTTCCTTCGTCAAACGATTCATTGGCTATAATTTGCTCTCGACTTTGAAATACTTTCGGCTGTTCCCGGGATTAAGTTTTAAATTGTGAATTTGGTATGTAAATTTTTCCGTTTAACCGCTCTTTTGTTTTGCTTTGATTCGAACTTGATTCGAATTATTGATTTGGGATTTAATTTAAAACTTGGTTCTGTGATTTTTTGCTTGAGCTCTAATACCACTGCCAATGATGATGATTGGCTTTAAATCGTGAATTTGGTATGTAAATTTGAAATGCTTTTGGTTGTTCTCAGGATTAAGTTTAAAATTGTGAATTTGGTATGTAAATTTTTCCGTTTAACTGCTCTGTTATTTTGCTTTGATTCGAACTCGATTCGAGTTATTGATTTAGGATTTAATTTAAAACTTGGCTCTGTGATTTTTTGCTTGAACTCGAATACCACTGCCAATAATGATGATTGGGTTTAAATAGGGATGAAAGCCCTATAACTACGTTCGTATATTGCTGGTTTGAATAATTCATGATTTTTGGCACTTGCATTGATTTTTGATCGAACGAGCACTATGATCCCAGACTTATTCATTGTTGAATTTGCTCGAATATTATATAAGTCGGTTCCATTATTTTCTCTGATGCATTTAAATTTTGATCGAATGATTCACCGATTCATCATAATAATAACTGTGACTATTTCAACTCTTTCTTTAACTTTCATCGAACTGTTATCGATAGAACTTTGAACACTTCAACAGTTTTGATTTATCATTTCTTTCCTCCTTGACTTACTCGAACTGCACCTTGGTCAGACGGCTTTGATTTTCTGGCATTTTGAATTTTTATTGACTACTGTTACATTCTCTGATTTGAACTTTATTTGGTTGGACCTATATATATTTATATATGAATACATGTGTATTCATGTGTATATGTATGTTAAGGCTTTCCTATTTTCATGATCTGGTTGCCTTTGATTTTGTTTCAGAGCTTTACTGCATTGTTGCATATCACTGTTTACTGATCTGGGTTGGTAGTCTTCGTCATGCGTGTCATGCGTATGCTCCATGTTTATATGCTGTGTTCACACTGATATATTTGTATACTTATGTTTGGTCTTTGTGAAACTGATCATTGCATTACTCATGCACATTTTGATTTCATATTCGAATCTGATTAATATATATGTTGCCTCGAGTTAAACTACAGCTTGCCTCTTCACTTTCATATGTTTGTCACTTTGGTTTGTGCACTTGATTGCACTGTCCACTTCATGTAGCTTTCATACTTGTCTGGTGATTCTCTGGCATCATCCTTTATACATGTTGAAATGTTTATTGATGGTCTGGGTTCCTTTTGAAGTCTTGTTGGATGTTGTTGCCTTTAGTCATTGCATTCATGTTGCCAGGTCTGGTTATATTCGGTTTTGATGTCTGACTGCATGTATATATGTATATATGTATGTGGTCATGTTGATGTATATGCATGTTCCAGTTTTGTTGCTTCTGGTTTGCTTGCCTGAGTTATTTGCTGCACTTATCTGGTTTTGTCCTTTTGAGTTCTGGTCTTTTTATGGTTTCTCATCCACTTCGGTGCTTGCATATTCCAGTGTGTATTTTTTTGTTCCACCGACTTGTCTTTTTGAACTGGTTCTTTGAGCTAGCTGCTCCCTTGCTCGAAACTTTTTTACTGGTTCTGGGTTCAATTGTTCATGTGTACATTGAGTTGGTTTTCATATTGCTTTGGGTTTGGAGTTACATATATCCAATTTGCTTGAGTCTGTTGCTTCGAGCCCATTCATGTTGTAACAGGACTTGCATATAGTATCATGTTGAACTGCGTGTCGAGTTATAATGACCCGCCTCGAGTTAGAATGGGTTGTTTCATGTTGTTATTTCATGTATGCTGTCATGTGAACCGTTGACTGTTGAGTCTGTGTTCCATGATTGATTTGATCGAGCATTTTCACTTGTACTTGACAATTTTGTGATGTTTTTGTATTGCACCTAAGTTGAATCCAGCCTCGGCTCCAGTTTGATCTTACGCTCACATGTCCCTATAGTTTTATCAAGTATATATCGGTGTGCACGGCCTTGTGACATGTACAGTGACATACTATGCATGTCACAGGTTGTCCATGTTTGATAAATTCAAAAACGAAAATGATGAAGAACAACCCAAATAACTGAGGCAAATAATATTTTCAAAAAACATACATTTTATTTTACACTGCAAAAATATTTATTTTTCAATTTTACCGAGTCAGTGTTTATTTTGCAGATAATTCAGATGCTGGATTCAATTTGGAATAGAGTTGAAGATAAATACGAGTGAACGAGTGATATGTAGTGAGATGCTAATGTAAATGACAACTGTGTAGTGAAAAATCATGTTGTAATTTGAAATGTTGTATATATAGTGAGAGCTCAAATTTTTGTGCTATTCAAAAATTGTTATAAAATATTTGTTTGAGTAAAATATCTGTTTGAATTTAAATTCCATGTTATTTATTTTATTCAGCAATATTTATTTAATTATGTGAAAATAAAATAGTACAATAGAAAATACACTTAAACGAATATATATATATATATATTATCCAACAAAAATCATATACTAGCATATTCAACAATTCCGTCTCCAAATCGATCGTTTAAATGGATCTAACTTTCTACGGTGCGAAATAGCAAACTATCGTTATGCGATGCATCTATTCTAACTCATTTCTAATTTCTTTTCAAACTTTATCGAAACATTATTAAATTTTATAAAAGATTTCTAAATCATTTTAACCCATTTTAAAGGAGTTCAACAATCTCGTATGCACCATTTCATTTAAAGGCAAGTGATTTCCTATATGATTTTCGAGGTGTATTAAACGTGACTTGTTAATACAATCAAACAACATATAATCAATCATACCACATCATCATATTATATATAAATATAAATATAGAGTTTCCCACCAAAATCCAAACCAATACTTCCTACCAACATTCAACGAATCAATACTTCACTTAAACCTTCATTTAAACACTCCACCCTCCTATTTTCTTTTAGTTCCATCTCCATAAAAGACCACGGCCCAAGGTCCTGGGGTCAAAGAGCTTGACCATTGGAAAAGGAAGATATTTTTAATTCACGATATTTGGACCCGAAAATGAATCATATTCTCTTGGCTTTTTTACTATGTTTCTAAAAATTTTAAAACGATGTCAACAATAAAGTTGTTGCAGATCCTTTTTTATATTATTTAAAAAAGAATTACTTAATTTCGAGTTATTTTAAAGGAGATATGGTTATAAGAAGAAGAGGTATTCTCGGATTCACGAAATTCAAACCCAGGAATGCAATGGAAAGAGAGGGGATTTTGTGACGACCCGGAATTTTGAGCAACATCAATTTAATAATATTTGATAATAATTAAATTGATTTGATCATTTTATATTCTAAATTGACAAGTTAAATTTATTTTAAAGATTTATGATAACAATTTGTTAATATCTATAGACATTTTTCTTAACAATATAAATAGGCAAGATTAAATTCTTTCGAAAGTTTATAATAATTTGATTTGGAAACATTTATTTTGGTAAATAGAAGATTTTAATATAATAAAACTTTATATTCAAATTTGTAATATATATGAATGTATATATTGTGATTTGAGATTTGTATTGAAATTTAATATGGTAATTAACAAATTTAATATTAAAATGTTTTTCTATTTGAAATGTGTATATATATTTGAAATAGGAATTTTATTGATTTGAATTTAACAAGGGTTTTCAAACTTTAATATATAATGTGAAATTTGAAAGGTTACTTTGATTTAATGCTTTTGAAATGATAATTGAAATTTAAATTTTAATAACAAAGTTAATTTCTTATTATTATAAGCATATAGTTCAATTTGAGTTTTAGATAAGATTTAAATTTAAATGTTCATTTGCTTAATATCCTTTCATTTAAATTTTGACACAAGATAAATTTGCTTTAAAATTTTAAGAGTTAAATTAAAATAGATATTTTAAACATATAAACATTAAATTGAATCAAAATATAAGTTACTTGAATTCATATAAATATTTATTAAAGGATAAGTATACACATTTTATAATCATATGAATATTACATAAATATTTATATAAGGCTTAAATAGATTATTAAAAAGAAAATAACATTTAAAGCATTTATTAAATATTAATTAAACATTAAAATAACACTTGTTAACTTGTTAGTGTATGTTAAGACATTTGTAAGTCAATATGCATAGGTGTAAGTTAGCTAATGCATCATAGTAGACAAGTGTCCTTTATTTTAAAATCTAAAAATAAAAATATGATTAAGAAAGAGTTTTAATTTTCAGCTAGTTCTTTTATTCATTCTCAACTAAAATGAATACAAATCTGGAAAAAATAAATGCAAATCAAAACAAGGTTGAAAAAAAAATAAAAGAAATCTATAGAAAATCTGAAACAAGAAGGAGATGAAAGGCAAATTCAAATCAGAAGTAAATCTGGAAAAAAATTCAATCAAATGCAAGTTCATCTTCAAGTATAATCAGTATTCAATGAAAGGGTAGATTCAAATTAAAATTCAAGATCATGCGAAGAAGAATTCAGAGGAAATTGCAAAAACCTGGAAACATTCTCTGTTTTCTGGAAATTATAGGTGAGTAAATGAAATTTTAAAAAAACAGTTCTAATCTTGAATTTCATCTTGTTCAAGTATATGAATCCATGATGATTTACCTGATTCCTTGGATTTAAATGGATGCATGCTCATCTTCTTTCATTTGAATATCTATGTGGTAAAGCATATACACTGTATGATAATAACAGTTTAAACTTTCATCTATTTGGCCTTCGATTTGTAAACAAAAGTTGTTTGTGAACAAGAAATCTATCATCTAAAAATAATCGTAAGTTTTAAAAGTAAATAATTGGTTTTTTTTAATTTTACAGTAAAATCAAAGTGTGGATCAAAAAATTGATTAAATCAATTTTGAGTTTTGATTGAATGTTTGAAATAGCAATTGAAAATTATGAATTTTAGTGTGATTATTACAATTTTTAATTTGGTAATTTGTGAGGTATCTGGGTTATTCAGTTTTGGGGTTTTTGGCCGATTCTTGGTGAACGGCGACAAACTGGGAAGCTGGGTTGAGCACGAAGGTGAAGGGGGTTAATGAAATTGGAATTTATTATGGATCGAGTTGGCCGAGAATTGAGTGAGTAGGGTTTAATATGCTGTAGGTGCCGATGTAGTTCTATTGGGCTTTGCTTCAACGTGGGACTACCGGAGGCCATCGCAGTTGTTGCTGAAGGTTAGAGAGGACGTGGCGAAGCTTGGGTGAGAACGGCACGGCGTCTCGGGTGATGGTTCGTCGGCGTTGTTGTTGGGTTCAGGCTATTTGAGACAGAGGGCAAAATTTCGATTTTCAATCGATTTTGAGTTTTTGGGTTTTGCGAAGTATTGTAGGGGTCGAGAGAGACTCATCGTAGCCGCGACGATGGTCGCTGGTGGAAGGAGGACGGTGCACGTTGCACGCGTGCAAGGTGCATCAGGAAGTTTGGGATCTAAGGAGAAGAAGGAGAAGACCCGAAGTATGTTTCGTGATATTTGATGATTGTCTCGAAGTAGGGTGGAGAGGTGGAAGACTCGGGGTCGACGCGTGAGTTCCTGAGTGTTTGCTCGAGTTGCCCAGCATGCTTAAGTTTAGGTTCAGTAAGGTTTTAAAAGTTTAAAAAAAAATTAACAGTAAGGTTTTAAAAGTTTTTAAACAAAGATACTATGATTTTGTAAATAATTCTAGATTTAAAAACAAGAGTTAAACAAGTTTGTTTATAAAACTAAATTGTTTTAAAGTTGGTTAAACAAATTTTCTACATAATAAATATGAAAGTTTAAAAATAATAAACTAAGTGGATTTTGAAATAAGTTTGTATTAAATTTTTATTAAATAGCATTGGAAGAAGAAAAAAATTTTTTAAAGATTCAAAAGTTTAATTTAAATGTATTAAATTATAAATTGGTTTCTAAAATGTTATACTTTATTTTAAATAAGTGTAATGATTTATAATTTGGAAATCAGTTATAATAAAGGTTTTCGTTAGTAATTTAGAAATTTGTTTTAATTTAAAGATAATCAAATATATGAAGATAATTGAAATACTTCAATTATGGTTAATTATTAAAAGTGTTGTGGCTAATATAAATGATTTAATTTAGATAATAGGTTTAAATTTAAATGATTAGTTAAATAATTAATTAAGAAATTTATTAGTGATTACTTAAAGATAACCGCTTAAGGATTAATCTAATTTGATTACTTGGGAAGTAATTAGGTAATTAAGTGGTTAATTACTAAAGGTAATTAAGTAAAAGATAATTATTTTATGAAAAGTAATTAAGAAATGTGATTAAGAGTTAATCACTTGTGTTATTAAATTAATTAAAGGGTTAAATTATTTAATTAATGGTTGATTAATAAAAGGATTTAGAGTTGTAATTATGTGATTAATTACTTGTTAAAGTAATTAATTAAGAAAGAAATTTAATTAATGGAAATAATCGTTAATTAATGGAAATAATTAATTAAATGTAAATTAAATATTTAAGGATAATTAATTTATAATTAAGTTTTAATTACTAAATGTAATTAAAGTAATTAATCAAAAGTGATTAATTAAAAGAAATTAATTAAATATGATTAATTTAAAAGAAATTAATCAAGTGTGATTAATTAAAAGTGATTAAACAGGTGTAATTAAAGGATAATTAAGAAATAATTATCAAGATAATTAAAGAACAGTTAATCAAGTATGATTAATTTTAAAAGGTAATTAAGAGGTAATTACTTAGTATAATTTGGAAGAAATTAATCAGGATGATTAATTAATTTGGTAATTGAGTAATAATTACTTAAAGCAATTAAGTAATAATTAATCAAGGAAGATTACTTGATGTGGATAATTAAGTGATTTAATTAATTTGTAATTAATTAATGAATAAGAGTTGGACTGAAGATAATCCAAGTGTTTAAGTAAGGATTAATTTAATTTAAGGATTAATTAAATTAATTAAGTTTGGATCAAACTTGTTTATGAATAATGAATGATTGGATGATATATATCATTGAATGAGTTAATGGTATTGGATGACATTGGTTGATATGTGATGATGAGAATATGTTATATCTAGGATGTGATTTATATGCTGCTTGTGATACGTACAGATGCATGTGATAATAGATGCTTATCTATCTGTATAATATGAATACATCCATTTATGTTAAGTGATATTTTCTGAAATATCTATTGTTAAATCCCTTAAGTACAACTTGGACATTAAAATGGCGTTTGGATTCGGTGAGGCCGGGATCGGGTTTCCATATTTGGATATCCGAAAACCACATCGATTCCAATTAAACATTAGATCGTTAATCCAAGTGGAGCAAGTGAAGACCCGAGGTGTAAGGGCTATACGTCAGTATAACTCTGTGGGTGATTCCATAATGAATTTGACGGAATAGTGCTTATACGTTCGAGATGGTGATTCAGAGTGCAAGGGTTATGGTCGTTGACTCTGAGGGTGATTCCAAAATGAGTGCAGCGAGATAGTGCCTTCGGTTCCGTTCGAACCCGGAACGGACTTGTATGGATTGAATGCTTTCAGAACATCGTCGGGTGGACGATGAGCATTCTAAGATAGATGTGCCCTATAAAGGTAATCGAAGCCTCAAGCCTCATCAACCGGAAATGGCTAAAACAGGGGAGGTGCAGCAAGGCTTCGTGGGTAGCTCCCACTGGAGAGCGAGATACATCCCTGTCTAGATGTCCCTTTTTATTTCGGCTTTGTGGGCGGTTGGAACTGCAGCCAACTGCTGGGTGGTCTTGTTCGGGACTGTTCAGTAAGGAATGGTCCCGGCTTTGTGTTGCAGGGGAGTGGGAGTACTCCTCGGTACGGTGATCTAGGCCACGTACTGTGACGGGCGGTACTCCAGTAGCCCTGCCAATGATGGAAACTCAATTTTCCCTACGAGACGCTACGGTTTTGTTTGTATACCTATGTAGCTGGAATTTAATAAATGTAACAATTTCGGCTATTTCATATTTATTTGAAAACCCTAAACACTATTATAATATCACTGAATTTCCTATCAAATGTTTTGGTTAGCATAAGGTAAAAACTTTTCCATGTTTATGTGTGGGAAGTCTTACGTGATACCTTTTCTTTTCAAAGGATTTTCTAAAGTTAAGCAATCTTAAACCTTTTACTCACACCAGACCCCTGTCTGGCCCGAGTGTTTATTTTCTGTTTTATTAAACTCTTGGGTACTCATATTGTATATGAGTAGTCAAGTGATTCAGGTTATCCTTGACGAAATCTAGAGGAGCTTTGGAGCAGGAGGCTTCAGCGTGTAGTTATATAGTTAGTGTTTCCGCTGTGTGTTATTCTGTGTTGATGTTCTTGTATTGTATATTAGACAGAAGTGTTATAACTGTCTAAATTGAGATGTTTAGTTGTGTACTCTGATGTATATGGTACTGTGTATAGGTTCTATATTATATTTAAATCGTTCCGCTGTGAGATTCTGATGTGTTGTTTTCTCTTTCTTCTCTTTGTTTTCTTCTTCTATCCCTTTCTTTCTTAATTAGTGATGCGATTTTCTGGTGATAGAAAGTCGGGTCGCTACAGTTGGTATCAGAGCGCTAGGTTGAGTGAATACCTAGGCTCTGGAGTGGTGTCTATCTTGAGAGAGCGTACTTGTAATTTATATATATAAATATATATATTTATATAACTACCTAATCTGTTGGGTTATCTGTTCGGATTTTCCAACATAGGTTATAAAGGTAGATAAGGTAGGAGTGTGTGGAACACAACTACCACTAATGGAAGAGGTTTATATGTTGTGGTTGGAGATGTGTTTATCAAGATTGTAGGCCTAATACCGTCTCGAATAAGTTTTGTAGATTGGTGAAAGGATTTCATTGATCCCAAAGGAAGTATTTTCAAGGATTAGAGTATATTCTTGATGTGTGAGGTTGATTTGCTCTTTAGTGAGAAGGAATTTCCAAGAGTTGAGTTGTCCGCTGAGGAGAAGCAAGTGGTGGTATCTTGATAGCTCAGGAAGGAATAGCTATATGGTGAGATGTAGTTTCCATAGATGGTTCTGAAGATGTTTCTTTTTTTGCCAGATTTAGATGGTGTTGGAAGAGCAATTGATGTCTACTGCAATGAAGATTCGGATGTTTAGGGATTTTCTAGATCTCAAGTAAGGGTGTCTTGTCCATATTGAAGTACGAGACTAAGGTTGATGAGTTACCTCACTTCGAACATGGTCTCATTTGTTTTCCTTAAGAAGATAAGTGGTTGGTGTTGGGTTGGAGCCGAGTTTCTTGAGAAGATGTCGACTCGTCTCAAGGATTTTTAGTGGAATTAGGTGATAGTTTGTGTTTCAAGAAGCTTCCGGTTAAGGAAGATCTTGTGGCTTAGTAGTATCATTGAGGTGAAGTTTGGAAGCAGCATCATGGACCTATTTCTTCGATGATTCAGTAATCTTTGGATTCTACTATCAACAGACTGGACAGATAGTGAAGACTTATCCTTTTCTTTTAAGGGAGGCTCGACAGAGCGAGATATTTGTTGGAAGCAATCTATCAGTTTCTGATAGGTAAGCCATTTTTGAAGATTGGTCTTGAATAGGAAAAGTTGTTCTAGTTGGGAAGACAGTTCTTTGAAATCAGAACTGAGTGGAATCGCAAAAGTGACTTGCGATTAGTTTGGGAATCTTTGAGTATTCTTGGTTTGAGATTGAGGCATCTCATATGGGGGTAAAAGCTATGGAAGTAGTCGGAGGGTCTCCAGATATTTTTGAGGAAATTAGAAGTTGACCCGAATTGGAGATTGAGATTTCTTATCGACTTGGATTTCCAGGAGTAATTTTGATGGTTCAACCTTGTAGTAGGATA
Source organism: Allium cepa (assembly GCA_030765085.1). Taxonomy (NCBI): domain Eukaryota; kingdom Viridiplantae; phylum Streptophyta; class Magnoliopsida; order Asparagales; family Amaryllidaceae; genus Allium; species Allium cepa. The sequence goes on from CM060931.1 coordinate 734,757,422, forward strand.
ACTCTTAGAGCAAGAAGAGTTTGGTGAGGCAGCTCAGGATTCTTTGGATTGATCATCTTATTCTGAGTTAAGATTATGTTGAGATGTTTTGATCAAGAAGAATGGTCATTAATATTTTTATGACTCGGATGAGCAGTATATGAAGAAAGATTTTTCTTGTGTTCTTCGATAGCATTCTTATCTGCTCTAGATCAGAGTTGTGCAACGGAAGCCAGTTGGCAATTATTCTAGAATGGAAGCAACCGGAAGTTATAGTTTATGTGGATTAGAGGATTTCTACAGGAAATTCAAGTATGAAGAAATTTTCTGGATTTGAAGGTAAGGTTGTCAGGTGCAACTGTTAGGCTATTCTAGATAAGAAGTGTAGGTCTGAAATCCATTGATGCTTGTGGTATAGAGTCGTATTTTGGGTTTCAGCAAATTATTTTTGGGAAAGCCACTTTGTTGAGTAGGACCTGGAAATTGGCCTGATTTTAGTCCAGTTTGTTTCATGAAGAAATCAGCAAGAGTTAGGCTGATCAGGAATATTGAATGTGGCTCGGAGCATCAGTAGAGTTATGCAGTTAAGAATTGAGAAAATTTGGAATGTGAAGTTAGAATTTGGATATTACTTTAGGTTCTATCCAATTAAAGGAATTATAAGAGATTGGGTAAAACTATAAAGTGAGCTCTGGAGGTATTTTGAGTTTTTTTTTCTGTGTTCTCTAGAGATTAGATTTTAATCTACAGGATTTAATTGCCAGTCCGGATAGCTGGAATTCATTGTATTTCACATATCTCTGAGGAATATGTGTATGATTCTTTGAGTGATAGAATCAGCAATTCAGAAGGATCTGGTAGTTGAGCTGGTTTTGAGTTTAATCTGATATCTTGTTCAGATTTGTAGATCCAGATGAGGGAGTTCTTGGTTTTAATAGTGTAGTTACTTAGGATTTGTAGAGCGAGTATTCCAGTATAGGTATCTAGGAAACTCTAGATAATATTAGTAAGTTCTATTCAGAATTTTTCTAGATAGATTAAATTGTTTGTTCGAATTGGTTGCTACGATTGGTGGTGTATGATTGATTATTTGATTTCTGATAAAAATTTAAATTCTTTAGTTGGGTTATTAAATTATCTTTGCTTTTAAATTTCGGGGACGAAATTCTTTTAAGGGGGAAGGAATGTGACGACCCGGAATTTTGAGCAATATCAATTTAATAATCTTTGATAATAATTAAATTGATTTGATCATTTTATATTTTAAATTGACAAGTTAAATTTATTTTAAAGATTTATGATAACAATTTGTTAATATCTATAGACATTTTTCTTAACAATATAAATAGGCAAGATTAAATTCTTTCGAAAGTTCATAATAATTTGATTTGGAAACATTTATTTTGGTAAATAGAAGATTTTAATATAATAAAACTTTATATTCAAATTTGTAATATATATGAATGTATATATTGTGATTTGAGATTTGTATTGAAATTTAATATGGTAATTAACAAATTTAATATTAAAATGTTTTTCTATTTGAAATGTGTATATATATTTGAAATAGGAATTTTATTGATTTGAATTTAACAAGGGTTTTCAAACTTTAATATATAATGTGAAATTTGAAAGGTTACTTTGATTTAATGCTTTTGAAATGATAATTGAAATTTAAATTTTAATAACAAAGTTAATTTCTTATTATTATAAGCATATAGTTCAATTTGAGTTTTAAATAAGATTTAAATTTAAATGTTCATTTGCTTAATATCCTTTCATTTAAATTTTGACACAAGATAAATTTGCTTTAAAATTTTAAGAGTTAAATTAAAATAGATATTTTAAACATATAAACATTAAATTGAATCAAAATATAAGTTACTTGAATTCATATAAATATTTATTAAAGGATAAGTATACACATTTTATAATCATATGAATATTACATAAATATTTATATAAGGCTTAAATAGATTATTAAAAAGAAAATAACATTTAAAGCATTTATTAAATATTAATTAAACATTAAAATAACACTTGTTAACTTGTTAGTGTATGTTAAGACATTTGTAAGTCAATATGCATAGGTGTAAGTTAGCTAATGCATCATAGTAGACAAGTGTCCTTTATTTTAAAATCTAAAAATAAAAATATGATTAAGAAAGAGTTTTAATTTTCAGCTAGTTCTTTTATTCATTCTCAACTAAAATGAATACAAATCTGGAAAAAATAAATGCAAATCAAAACAAGGTTGAAAAAAAAATAAAAGAAATCTATAGAAAATCTGAAACAAGAAGGAGATGAAAGGCAAATTCAAATCAGAAGTAAATCTGGAAAAAATTCAATCAAATGCAAGTTCATCTTCAAGTATAATCAGTATTCAATGAAAGGGTAGATTCAAATTAAAATTCAAGATCATGCGAAGAAGAATTCAGAGGAAATTGCAAAAACCTGGAAACATTCTCTGTTTTCTGGAAATTACAGGTGAGTAAATGAAATTTTAAAAAAACAGTTCTAATCTTGAATTTCATCTTGTTCAAGTATATGAATCCATGATGATTTACCTGATTCCTTGGATTTAAATGGATGCATGCTCATCTTCTTTCATTTGAATATCTATGTGGTAAAGCATATACACTGTATGATAATAACAGTTTAAACTTTCATAATAAATTCAATAACTAATTGTTGAATTAGATTTGGCCTTCGATTTGTAAACAAAAGTTGTTTGTGAACAAGAAATCTATCATCTAAAAATAATCGTAAGTTTTAAAAGTAAATAATTGGTTTTTTTTAATTTTACAGTAAAATCAAAGTGTGGATCAAAAAATTGATTAAATCAATTTTGAGTTTTGATTGAATGTTTGAAATAGCAATTGAAAATTATGAATTTTAGTGTGATTATTACAATTTTTAATTTGGTAATTTGTGAGGTATCTGGGTTATTCAGTTTTGGGGTTTTTGGCCGATTCTTGGTGAACGGCGACAAACTGGGAAGCTGGGTTGAGCACGAAGGTGAAGGGGGTTAATGAAATTGGAATTTATTATGGATCGAGTTGGCTGAGAATTGAGTGAGTAGGGTTTAATATGCTGTAGGTGCCGATGTAGTTCTATTGGGCTTTGCTTCAACGTGGGACTACCGGAGGCCATCGCAGTTGTTGCTGAAGGTTAGAGAGGACGTGGCGAAGCTTGGGTGAGAACGGCACGGCGTCTCGGGTGATGGTTCGTCGGCGTTGTTGTTGGGTTCAGGCTATTTGAGACAGAGGGCAAAATTTCGATTTTCAATCGTTTTTGAGTTTTTGGGTTTTGCGAAGTATTGTAGGGGTCGAGAGAGACTCATCGTAGCCGCGACGATGGTCGCTGGTGGAAGGAGGACGGTGCACGTTGCACGCGTGCAAGGTGCATCAGGAAGTTTGGGATCTAAGGAGAAGAAGGAGAAGACCCGAAGTATGTTTCGTGATATTTGATGATTGTCTCGAAGTAGGGTGGAGAGGTGGAAGACTCGGGGTCGACGCGTGAGTTCCTGAGTGTTTGCTCGAGTTGCCCAGCATGCTTAAGTTTAGGTTCAGTAAGGTTTTAAAAGTTTAAAAAAAAATTAACAGTAAGGTTTTAAAAGTTTTTAAACAAAGATACTATGATTTTGTAAATAATTCTAGATTTAAAAACAAGAGTTAAACAAGTTTGTTTATAAAACTAAATTGTTTTAAAGTTGGTTAAACAAATTTTCTACATAATAAATATGAAAGTTTAAAAATAATAAACTAAGTGGATTTCGAAATAAGTTTGTATTAAATTTTTATTAAATAGCATTGGAAGAAGAAAAAAGTTTTTAAAGATTCAAAAGTTTAATTTAAATGTATTAAATTATAAATTGGTTTCTAAAATGTTATACTTTATTTTAAATAAGTGTAATGATTTATAATTTGGAAATCAGTTATAATAAAGGTTTTCGTTAGTAATTTAGAAATTTGTTTTAATTTAAAGATAATCAAATATATGAAGATAATTGAAATACTTCAATTATGGTTAATTATTAAAAGTGTTGTGGCTAATATAAATGATTTAATTTAGATAATAGGTTTAAATTTAAATGATTAGTTAAATAATTAATTAAGAAATTTATTAGTGATTACTTAAAGATAACCGCTTAAGGATTAATCTAATTTGATTACTTGGGAAGTAATTAGGTAATTAAGTGGTTAATTACTAAAGGTAATTAAGTAAAAGATAATTATTTTATGAAAAGTAATTAAGAAATGTGATTAAGAGTTAATCACTTGTGTTATTAAATTAATTAAAGGGTTAAATTATTTAATTAATGGTTGATTAATAAAAGGATTTAGAGTTGTAATTATGTGATTAATTACTTGTTAAAGTAATTAATTAAGAAAGAAATTTAATTAATGGAAATAATCGTTAATTAATGGAAATAATTAATTAAATGTAAATTAAATATTTAAGGATAATTAATTTATAATTAAGTTTTAATTACTAAATGTAATTAAAGTAATTAATCAAAAGTGATTAATTAAAAGAAATTAATTAAATATGATTAATTTAAAAGAAATTAATCAAGTGTGATTAATTAAAAGTGATTAAACAGGTGTAATTAAAGGATAATTAAGAAATAATTATCAAGATAATTAAAGAACAGTTAATCAAGTATGATTAATTTTAAAAGGTAATTAAGAGGTAATTACTTAGTATAATTTGGAAGAAATTAATCAGGATGATTAATTAATTTGGTAATTGAGTAATAATTACTTAAAGCAATTAAGTAATAATTAATCAAGGAAGATTACTTGATGTGGATAATTAAGTGATTTAATTAATTTGTAATTAATTAATGAATAAGAGTTGGACTGAAGATAATCCAAGTGTTTAAGTAAGGATTAATTTAATTTAAGGATTAATTAAATTAATTAAGTTTGGATCAAACTTGTTTATGAATAATGAATGATTGGATGATATATATCATTGAATGAGTTAATGGTATTGGATGACATTGGTTGATATGTGATGATGAGAATATGTTATATCTAGGATGTGATTTATATGCTGCTTGTGATACGTACAGATGCATGTGATAATAGATGCTTATCTATCTGTATAATATGAATACATCCATTTATGTTAAGTGATATTTTCTGAAATATCTATTGTTAAATCCCTTAAGTACAACTTGGAAATTAAAATGGCGTTTGGATTCGGTGAGGCCGGGATCGGGTTTCCATATTTGGATATCCGAAAACCACATCGATTCCAATTAAACATTAGATCGTTAATCCAAGTGGAGCAAGTGAAGACCCGAGGTGTAAGGGCTATACGTCAGTATAACTCTGTGGGTGATTCCATAATGAATTTGACGGAATAGTGCTTATACGTTCGAGATGGTGATTCAGAGTGCAAGGGTTATGGTCGTTGACTCTGAGGGTGATTCCAAAATGAGTGCAGCGAGATAGTGCCTTCGGTTCCGTTCGAACCCGGAACGGACTTGTATGGATTGAATGCTTTCAGAACATCGTCGGGTGGACGATGAGCATTCTAAGATAGATGTGCCCTATAAAGGTAATCGAAGCCTCAAGCCTCATCAACCGGAAATGGCTAAAACAGGGGAGGTGCAGCAAGGCTTCGTGGGTAGCTCCCACTGGAGAGCGAGATACATCCCTGTCTAGATGTCCCTTTTTATTTCGGCTTTGTGGGCGGTTGGAACTGCAGCCAACTGCTGGGTGGTCTTGTTCGGGACTGTTCAGTAAGGAATGGTCCCGGCTTTGTGTTGCAGGGGAGTGGGAGTACTCCTCGGTACGGTGATCTAGGCCACGTACTGTGACGGGCGGTACCCCAGTAGCCCTGCCAATGATGGAAACTCAATTTTCCCTACGAGACGCTACGGTTTTGTTTGTATACCTATGTAGCTGGAATTTAATAAATGTAACAATTTCGGCTATTTCATATTTATTTGAAAACCCTAAACACTATTATAATATCACTGAATTTCCTATCAAATGTTTTGGTTAGCATAAGGTAAAAACTTTTCCATGTTTATGTGTGGGAAGTCTTACGTGATACCTTTTCTTTTCAAAGGATTTTCTAAAGTTAAGCAATCTTAAACCTTTTACTCACACCAGACCCCTGTCTGGCCCGAGTGTTTATTTTCTGTTTTATTAAACTCTTGGGTACTCATATTGTATATGAGTAGTCAAGTGATTCAGGTTATCCTTGACGAAATCTAGAGGAGCTTTGGAGCAGGAGGCTTCAGCGTGTAGTTATATAGTTAGTGTTTCCGCTGTGTGTTATTCTGTGTTGATGTTCTTGTATTGTATATTAGACAGAAGTGTTATAACTGTCTAAATTGAGATGTTTAGTTGTGTACTCTGATGTATATGGTACTGTGTATAGGTTCTATATTATATTTAAATCGTTCCGCTGTGAGATTCTGATGTGTTGTTTTCTCTTTCTTCTCTTTGTTTTCTTCTTCTATCCCTTTCTTTCTTAATTAGTGATGCGATTTTCTGGTGATAGAAAGTCGGGTCGCTACAGTTGGTATCAGAGCGCTAGGTTGAGTGAATACCTAGGCTCTGGAGTGGTGTCTATCTTGAGAGAGCGTACTTGTAATTTATATATATAAATATATATATTTATATAACTACCTAATCTGTTGGGTTATCTGTTCGGATTTTCCAACATAGGTTATAAAGGTAGATAAGGTAGGAGTGTGTGGAACACAACTACCACTAATGGAAGAGGTTTATATGTTGTGGTTGGAGATGTGTTTATCAAGATTGTAGGCCTAATACCGTCTCGAATAAGTTTTGTAGATTGGTGAAAGGATTTCATTGATCCCAAAGGAAGTATTTTCAAGGATTAGAGTATATTCTTGATGTGTGAGGTTGATTTGCTCTTTAGTGAGAAGGAATTTCCAAGAGTTGAGTTGTCCGCTGAGGAGAAGCAAGTGGTGGTATCTTGATAGCTCAGGAAGGAATAGCTATATGGTGAGATGTAGTTTCCATAGATGGTTCTGAAGATGTTTCTTTTTTTGCCAGATTTAGATGGTGTTGGAAGAGCAATTGATGTCTACTGCAATGAAGATTCGGATGTTTAGGGATTTTCTAGATCTCAAGTAAGGGTGTCTTGTCCATATTGAAGTACGAGACTAAGGTTGATGAGTTACCTCACTTCGAACATGGTCTCATTTGTTTTCCTTAAGAAGATAAGTGGTTGGTGTTGGGTTGGAGCCGAGTTTCTTGAGAAGATGTCGACTCGTCTCAAGGATTTTTAGTGGAATTAGGTGATAGTTTGTGTTTCAAGAAGCTTCCGGTTAAGGAAGATCTTGTGGCTTAGTAGTATCATTGAGGTGAAGTTTGGAAGCAGCATCATGGACCTATTTCTTCGATGATTCAGTAATCTTTGGATTCTACTATCAACAGACTGGACAGATAGTGAAGACTTATCCTTTTCTTTTAAGGGAGGCTCGACAGAGCGAGATATTTGTTGGAAGCAATCTATCAGTTTCTGATAGGTAAGCCATTTTTGAAGATTGGTCTTGAATAGGAAAAGTTGTTCTAGTTGGGAAGACAGTTCTTTGAAATCAGAACTGAGTGGAATCGCAAAAGTGACTTGCGATTAGTTTGGGAATCTTTGAGTATTCTTGGTTTGAGATTGAGGCATCTCATATGGGGGTAAAAGCTATGGAAGTAGTCGGAGGGTCTCCAGATATTTTTGAGGAAATTAGAAGTTGACCCGAATTGGAGATTGAGATTTCTTATCGACTTGGATTTCCAGGAGTAATTTTGATGGTTCAACCTTGTAGTAGGATAACTCTTAGAGCAAGAAGAGTTTGGTGAGGCAGCTCAGGATTCTTTGGATTGATCATCTTATTCTGAGTTAAGATTATGTTGAGATGTTTTGATCAAGAAGAATGGTCATTAATATTTTTATGACTCGGATGAGCAGTATATGAAGAAAGATTTTTCTTGTGTTCTTCGATAGCATTCTTATCTGCTCTAGATCAGAGTTGTGCAGCGGAAGCCAGTTGGCAATTATTCTAGAATGGAAGCAACCGGAAGTTATAGTTTATGTGGATTAGAGGATTTCTACAGGAAATTCAAGTATGAAGAAATTTTCTGGATTTGAAGGTAAGGTTATCAGGTGCAACTGTTAGGCTATTCTAGATAAGAAGTGTAGGTCTGAAATCCATTGATGCTTGTGGTATAGAGTCGTATTTTGGGTTTCAGCAAATTATTTTTGGGAAAGCCACTTTGTTGAGTAGGACCTGGAGATTGGCCTGATTTTAGTCCAGTTTGTTTCATGAAGAAATCAGCAAGAGTTAGGCTGATCAGGAATATTGAATGTGGCTCGGAGCATCAGTAGAGTTATGCAGTTAAGAATTGAGAAAATTTGGAATGTGAAGTTAGAATTTGGATATTACTTTAGGTTCTATCCAATTAAAGGAATTATAAGAGATTGGGTAAAACTATAAAGTGAGCTCTGGAGGTATTTTGAGTTTTTTTTTCTGTGTTCTCTAGAGATTAGATTTTAATCTACAGGATTTAATTGCCAGTCCGGATAGCTGGAATTCATTGTATTTCACATATCTCTGAGGAATATGTGTATGATTCTTTGAGTGATAGAATCAGCAATTCAGAAGGATCTGGTAGTTGAGCTGGTTTTGAGTTTAATCTGATATCTTGTTCAGATTTGTAGATCCAGATGAGGGAGTTCTTGGTTTTAATAGTGTAGTTACTTAGGATTTGTAGAGCGAGTATTCCAGTATAGGTATCTAGGAAACTCTAGATAATATTAGTAAGTTCTATTCAGAATTTTTCTAGATAGATTAAATTGTTTGTTCGAATTGGTTGCTACGATTGGTGGTGTATGATTGATTATTTGATTTCTGATAAAAATTTAAATTCTTTAGTTGGGTTATTAAATTATCTTTGCTTTTAAATTTCGGGGACGAAATTCTTTTAAGGGGGAAGGAATGTGACGACCCGGAATTTTGAGCAATATCAATTTAATAATCTTTGATAATAATTAAATTGATTTGATCATTTTATATTTTAAATTGACAAGTTAAATTTATTTTAAAGATTTATGATAACAATTTGTTAATATCTATAGACATTTTTCTTAACAATATAAATAGGCAAGATTAAATTCTTTCGAAAGTTCATAATAATTTGATTTGGAAACATTTATTTTGGTAAATAGAAGATTTTAATATAATAAAACTTTATATTCAAATTTGTAATATATATGAATGTATATATTGTGATTTGAGATTTGTATTGAAATTTAATATGGTAATTAACAAATTTAATATTAAAATGTTTTTCTATTTGAAATGTGTATATATATTTGAAATAGGAATTTTATTGATTTGAATTTAACAAGGGTTTTCAAACTTTAATATATAATGTGAAATTTGAAAGGTTACTTTGATTTAATGCTTTTGAAATGATAATTGAAATTTAAATTTTAATAACAAAGTTAATTTCTTATTATTATAAGCATATAGTTCAATTTGAGTTTTAGATAAGATTTAAATTTAAATGTTCATTTGCTTAATATCCTTTCATTTAAATTTTGACACAAGATAAATTTGTTTTAAAATTTTAAGAGTTAAATTAAAATAGATATTTTAAACATATAAACATTAAATTGAATCAAAATATAAGTTACTTGAATTCATATAAATATTTATTAAAGGATAAGTATACACATTTTATAATCATATGAATATTACATAAATATTTATATAAGGCTTAAATAGATTATTAAAAAGAAAATAACATTTAAAGCATTTATTAAATATTAATTAAACATTAAAATAACACTTGTTAACTTGTTAGTGTATGTTAAGACATTTGTAAGTCAATATGCATAGGTGTAAGTTAGCTAATGCATCATAGTAGACAAGTGTCCTTTATTTTAAAATCTAAAAATAAAAATATGATTAAGAAAGAGTTTTAATTTTCAGCTAGTTCTTTTATTCATTCTCAACTAAAATGAATACAAATCTGGAAAAAAAATGCAAATCAAAACAAAGTTGAAAAAAAAAGAAAAGAAATCTATAGAAAATCTGAAACAAGAAGGAGATGAAAGGCAAATTCAAATCAGAAGTAAATCTGGAAAAAAATTCAATCAAATGCAAGTTCATCTTCAAGTATAATCAGTAATCAATGAAAGGGTAGATTCAAATTAAAATTCAAGATCATGCGAAGAGAATTCAGAGGAAATTGCAAAAACCTGGAAACATTCTCTGTTTTCTGGAAATTACAGGTGAGTAAATGAAATTTAAAAAAAACAGTTCTAATCTTGAATTTCATCTTGTTCAAGTATATGAATCCATGATGATTTACCTGATTCCTTGGATTTAAATGGATGCATGCTCATCTTCTTTCATTTTAATATCTATGTGGTAAAGCATATACACTGTATGATAATAACAGTTTAAACTTTCATAATAAATTCAATAACTAATTGTTGAATTAGATTTGGCCTTCGATTTGTAAACAAAAGTTGTTTGTGAACAATAAATCTATCATCTAAAAATAATTGTAAGTTTTAAAAGTAAATAATTAGTTTTTTTTTTAATTTTACAGTAAAATCAAAGTGTGGATCAAAAAATTGATTAAATCAATTTTGAGTTTTGATTGCATGTTTGAAATAGCAATTGAAAATTATGAATTTTAATGTGATTATTACAATTTTTAATTTGGTAATTTGTGAGGTATCTGGGTTATTCAGTTTTGGGGTTTTTGGCCGATTCTTGGTGAACGGCGACAAACTGGGAAGCTGGGTTGAGCACGAAGGTGAAGGGGGTTATGGTGATCATGGGAAAAATGAAATTGGAATTTATTATGGATCGAGTTGGCCGAGAACTGAGTGAGTAGGGTTTAGTATGCTGTAGGTGCCGACGTTGTTCTATTGGGCTTTGCTTCAACGTGGGACTACCGGAGGCAATCGCAGTTGTTGCCGAAGGTTAGAGAGGATGTGGCGAAGCTTGGGTGAGAACGGCACGGCGTCTCGGGTGATGGTTCGTCGGCGTTGTTGTTGGGTTCAGGCTATTTGAGTTAGAGGGCAAAATTTCAATTTTCAATCGTTTTTGAGTTTCTGGGTTTTGCGAAGTATTGTAGGGGTCGAGAGAGACTCATCGTAGCCGCGACGATGGTCGCTGGTGGAAGGGGGATGGTGCACGTTGCACGTGTGCAAGGTGCATCGGGAAGTTTGGGATCTGGGGAGAAGAAGGAGAAGACCCGAAGTATGTTTCGTGATATTTGATGATTGTCTCGAAGTAGGGTGAAGAGGTGGAAGACTCGGGGTCAACACGTGAGTTCCTGAGTGTTTGCTCGAGTTGCCCAGCATGCTTAAGTTTGGGTTCAATAAGGTTTTAAAAGTTTAAAAAAAAATTAACAGTAAGGTTTTAAAAGATTTTAAACAAAGATACTATAATTTTGTAAATAATTCTAGATTTAAAAACAAGAGTTAAACAAGTTTGTTTATAAAACTAAATTGTTTTAAAGTTGGTTAAACAAATTTTCTAGATAATAAATATGAAAGTTTAAAAATAATAAACTAAGTGGATTTTGAAATAAGTTTGTATTAAAATTTTATTAAATAGCTTTGGAAGAAGAAAAAAAGTTTTTAAAGATTCAAAAGTTTAATTTAAATGTATTAAATTATAAATTGGTTTCTAAAATGTTATACTTTATTTTAAATAAGTGTAATGATTTATAATTTGGAAATAAATTATAATAAAGGTTTTCTTTAGTCATTTAGAACTTTGTTTTAATTTAAAGATAATCAAATATATGAAGATAATTGAAATACTTCAATTATGGTTAATTATTAAAAGTGTTGTGGCTAATATAAATGATTTAATTTAGATAATAGGTTTAAATTTAAATGATTAGTTAAATAATTAATTAAGAAATTTATTAGTGATTACTTAAAGATAATCGCTTAAGGATTAATCTAATTTGATTACTTGGGAAGTAATTAGGTAATTAAGTGGTTAATTACTAAAGGTAATTAAGTAAAAAATAATTATTTTATGAAAAGTAATTAAGAAATGTGATTAAGAGTTAATCACTTGTGTTATTAAATTAATTAAAGGGTTAAATTATTTAATTAATGGTTGATTAATAAAAAGATTTAGAGTTGTAATTATGTGATTAATTACTTGTTAAAGTAATTAATTAAGAAAGAAATTTAATTAATGGAAATAATCATTAATTAATGGAAATAATTAATTAAATGTTAATTAAATATTTAAGGATAATTAATTTATAATTAAGTTTTAATTACTAAATGTAATTAAAGTAATTAATCAAAAGTGATTAATTAAAAGAAATTAATTAAATATGATTAATTTAAAAGAAATTAATCAAGTGTGATTAATTAAAAGTGATTAAACAAGTATAATTAAAGGATAATTAAGAAATAATTATCAAGATAATTAAAGAATGGTTAATCAAGTATGATTAATTTTAAAAGGTAATTAAGAGGTAATTACTTAGTATAATTTGGAAGAAATTAATCAGGATGATTAATTAATTTGGTAATTAAGTAATAATTACTTAAAGCAATTAAGTAATAATTAATCAAGGAAGATTACTTGATGTGGATAATTAAGTGATTTAATTAATTTGTAATTAATTAATGAATAAGAAGTTGGACTAAAGATAATCCAAGTGTTTAAGTAAGGATTAATTTAATTTAAGGATTAATTAAATTAATTAAGTTCAGATCAAACTTGTTTATGAATAATGAATGATTGGATGATATATATCATTGAATGAGTTAATGATATTGGATGACATTGGTTGATATGTGATGATGAGAATATGTTATATCTAAGATGTGATTTATATGCTGCTTGTGATATGTATAGATGCATGTGATAATAGATGCTTGTCTATCTGTATAATATGAATACATCCATTTATGTTAAGTGATATTTTCTGAAATATCTATTGTTAAATCCCTTAAGTGCAACTTGGACATTAAAATGGCGTTTGGATTCGGTGAGACCGGGATCGGGTTTCCATATTTGGATATCCGAAAAACCACATCGATTCCAATTAAACATTAGATCGTTAATCTAAGTGGAGCGAGTGAAGACTCGAGGTGTAAGGGCTATACGTCAGTATAACTCTGTGGGTGATTCCGTAATGAGTTTGACGGAATAGTGCTTATAGGTTCCAGATGGTGATTCAGAGTGCAAGGGCTATGGTCGTTGACTCTGAGGGTGATTCCAAAATGAGTGCAGCGAGATAGTGCCTTCGGTTCCATTCGAACCCGGAACGGACTTGTATGGATTGAATGCTTTCAGAACATCGTCAGGTGGACGATGAGCATTCTAAGATAGATGTGTCCTATAAAGGTAATCGAAGCCTCAATCCTCATCAACCGGGAATGGCTAAAACAGGGGAGGTGCAGCAAGGCTTCGTGGGTAGCTCCCACTGCAGAGCGAGATACATCCCCATCTAGATGTCCCTTTTTATTTCGGCTTTGTGGGCGGTTGGAACTGCAGCCAACTGCGGGGTGGTCTTGTTCGGGACTGTTCAGTAAGGAATGGTCCCGGCTTTGTGTTGCAGGGGAGTGGGAGTACTCCTCGGTACGGTGATCTAGGCCACGTACTGTGACGGGCGGTACCCCAGTATCCCTGCCAATGATGGAAACTCAATTTGCCCTACGAGACCCTACGGTTTTGTTTGTATACCTATGTAGCTGGAATTTAATAAATGTAACAATTTCGGCTATTTCATATTTATTTGAAAACCCTAAACACTATTATAATATCACTGGATTTCCTATCAAATGTTTTGGTTAGCGTAAGGTAAAAACTTTTCCATGTTTATGTGTGGGAAGTCTTACGTGATACCTTTTCTTTTCAAAGGATTTTCTAAAGTTAAGCAATCTTAAACCTTTTACTCACACCAGACCCCTGTCTGACCCGAGTGTTTATTTTTTGTTTTATTAAACTCTTGGATACTCATATTGTATATGAGTAGTCAAGTGATTCAGGTTATGCTTGACGAAATCTGGAGGAGCTTTGGAGCAGGAGGCTTCAGCGTGTGGATATATAGTTAGTGTTTCCGCTGTGTGTTATTCTGTGTTGATGTTCTTGTATTGTATATTAGACAGAAGTGTTATAACTGTCTAAATTGAGATGTTTAGTTGTGTACTCTGATGTATATGATACTGTGTATATGTTCTATATTATATTTAAATCATTCCGCTGTGAGATTCTGATGTGTTGTTTTCTCTTTCTTCTCTTTCTTTTCTTTCTTTTCTTTTTCTATCCCTTTCTTTCTTAATTAGTGATGCGATTTTCTGGTGATAGAAAGTCGGGTCGTTACAGATTTTAACACAGATAATCTCAAAACTTAAAGAAGAGGTACATGAAAGTTGTAGCAACTAGAATTTTATACGATCTAGAAAAAGATTTTATTCATTTTGATCAGTTTTGAGGAAGTTATGATCAAAAGAAAAGGAGGTACTTTTGGACTTAAAATCTGAGCTCGAAAATGCACTGGAAAGAAGTGGATTTTTGACATGGCTAAGTTCAAAAAGGGTAGAAGTGGTAAACAAGAAATTTGTAGCCACTGAAATTTTATATGCTTTGAAAAAAAGAATCACTCCATTTGGTTAGATTTTGAGGAAAATATAAGAGACTAAAGAAGATGAAAAACATGGGTTGAGGGGGGGGACTATTTATAGCCAAATAGATAGGTAGATATTTTTCTCCTCCTTACATCATCCGCCATCACCGCCATGCCTTCCCCTCCCCCCCCCCCCCACATCACCCCAAGATGGCTAGAAGTACACTCCATCATGGAAAAGTCCATGTGCTTATACTTAGGGTTGCTTAAGTGAGAAGGTGATGGAAAATATCTTAGATTTTTATTCTTTTACCAAACGTGTGTGTATGTGTGTGTTTGTGTGTGTAAAATGGTAAATTCATATTTACTTTTCTACCTTGGTTATATGTGTGTATATATGTGTTAATGTGTGCATGTTCATGTTATAAAATGTGCACAAGTTATTTGAACAACTTTGTACAATTTTATATATGTCAAACCATTACGAATTCTGATTCTGAATCCCAATGATATTTTCATTTATTAGTTAACATACATTTATTTATAAACAAAAATTAAAATTCATTTCTTATCATTTTCAACTACTTAAAATGATCACATTTGGTTTATAAAACCATATAAATAAATATTAAACAATTATTTACAAAAAGTTTTATTATATCGATAAAGCGATATGAATTTTCTTATATTTTTAAATCAAATATATATCTTTATAAAGCTATTATAAATGATTTATTATCACTTCATAACTAATTAAAATAAATTATTTTCTTTAAAAATAATTACTTGAATAATTATAAAAATTATTAAATCATTAAATCCCACATTAAATTCATAAGTCAATATTTAAATATAGTGATGCCATAAATGCTTTTAGTTTTTCCAAAAATAAAATAAATAATTTTATTTCATATTCTTATCCAATTATAAAAATAAATGTATGTATCCAGCTCTGTGCGAGATAGTTTACGATTATAGAGTTGTTTATCGATAAAATGATTTTCGGCTATTTTATCAATATATCTTTCCAAAGGAAATTTTTTTGTGAATTTTTTCCAAAATAAGTTCATCAATATTATTTATAACTTAAAACTTGATTATTTATGAAAAATAATCTATATTTTAATTTTCAAAGTAATATAAATATATTTAATTAAAGTGATTAAATTACGGATCGTTACACTTATTATCAGCAATAATACCCTACATTACATAAATTTCTCTTTAGTGTCATTTTATCAAATTTTGGGTTCGATGGCACTCCATGCCACCTAAGTTTCAAGTAGATCTTATTTATAAAGAATGTTCAATATGAATACTGAAAGAAGTAAATACCTCACTGTCAATAGCAAAGTACTTCAAATTCATCCGTCAATATGAGTTATAAATATGACTTAACTTCTTGCATATAAAAATTTTCACATATAAACACATTATCAAATACACCAGTTACGAATGGGTGATTTTTTTAAAATATCACTATAAACATGATACCAATTTTTTAATATAGTTTAATAATGAGAAAAGCATGAATAAGAAAACGGGCAAAGCTTGAATAAGAGCAGAGGTATAATGTAACCATCACAAAACCATATACAGGGCACAATAAATTCTTACTAAAACCATCAAAATCACACATCTTAAAGCACTACTCCTTATTATATGTTTCTCTTTTAGATATACAGCAAGTTCAAATGCATTCAAAAATTTTATTTTTGTTATTTGTTCCAAACAGTCTACTGTAAACTAACTTTATGTCGTTCGAGACTACTCTAAACTCCTCCATATCTTTGATAGTTAAGTGTACCAATATAATATACGGATAATTGTTCGGCAAGTTAAAAATTATGATGGTTCATTTTGAATTGGGTTGAGCTACAAAATGTCAAATACAGTTTGAAATATGCCTGAAAAAATCCAAAGTAAAACAACATAACGCAATGTACAAAACACAAAATAGTAATAATGAATTGCTTAACCATATAAATTAGTGCATTATTGACAATAATAAAATCTAAATTTGGTATGTATATGAGAAAAGGTCATACTCACCATTTCCTAAATTGTCACTGTTGCTTGTATATGCAGCAATTTGTCATGCTAGGTCATCCAACTGCCAGTACCGTTATTCACTGCTTGATCCCAAAAATAGCACTAAACCTTGTCTAAGAACAAAAAAAAGACATGAGTATTTCTTAATGGCTTGATAATATGAACATGGTTAAACTTTTCAATGACACATCGGTTACACCAATAAATCAAAAATCATTTATGCAACATATAACTAGTCTAATTTTTAAGTTATCATAACTATATAGAGTTTGACACACATACTGAAATAAAAAGAAAAATATCAAAAAAAAATGTTATAAAGTAATACCTTGGTCAAAGAGTGAAATGCTTATCATATTGTTCTTTCTTTTATCAAAGAGGACTTTATCCAAATTAACCTAAACCTTAAGGTAATATGCACCTCATATATATTTAAACAAAATAACCAGAAAAGGATACATAAGAACTCATGAATGGAATGTGTAATGGAATGAATAAAAACATTAGGTTTTAATATATATATGGTGTTTTGTTGGCATAACCTACATAATTCTATCATTCATTGTATTGCTGACAGTCTAAATGTTCCGAGTAATTTCATTGAACAGTCGAAGCGTAGATCCAAAGGTTGCAATATGTATCCTAAAGCCTATACAATGAGACCGGTTGCTCCATTAAAGCAACTAGAGGAAACAATATGCATAGAAACAACAGTAAGAAAAAGCGAAAAAGAAGATTATAAAAGCTCGACGTAGATGAAATGTAACGATTTTTTCTTTCCAAAGTAATTTTTGGATCCTAAGCACAACCCAGGTTTTTGCTGTTTCTTTAAAATCAAAAATGGTAAAATTAGTGGTTAAATATGCAGTGGCTGTAATTTTGAAAAAATATCGAAAATAAAAAAATTAATTGATAAAACCAAGAGTTAAAGTTGAGAATTTATCGAATTATATACTGAATTTTGTATCTTCTATCGTCAAACGTAAAGCACTCCCCCATAGCAATCAAATGGATAGGGCTTCAATTGAATAATAACTGTAATCACTATTGCAAATTTTTGATTTGTTCGACAGTTGATTTATAAGGAATAAGGTAAGAAGAAAATAAAGAAAACAAATGAAAGAGAAGCTGGACCGTAAGGAAATACAAGCCCTCTAAATGATGCTGGAGATGGTTGGTTCGTAACTACTAATTCGGGCACGATTCAAATGGGAAAGTTGCCATTCATATTAAACATCATAATGAAAGTGTTGTAGGGTTATATTTGACAATATGTAAAAGGCTTCACTTTAACTTGGTTATCAAGTATTTGTTATGTACACACACATATACACACACATACAAATATATCTTTTATATATATATATATATATATATATATATATATATCTTATATATAAAGGGAATACTTGAGTAAGTGAAGCCTTTTTCGACTTCTCTAAAATGTCCTTTCCGATCTCCACCAGGTTTCAAATTCCTTATACAACGGATGAGGGCATATTTGTCTGTCCACTCTCCATCTGCTCACAATCGGTTCACTACCACGTTTTCCGATCACGTCTGCAAATACAGTTCTACAACTGAAGCCTTTATTTTCCACGTTCTCAACTCATTGCTCCCTTCTCTTCTACGACTCAATTCCTCAACCCTATTTCTTCATCCTCTCAATTTATGACCTTACACGCTAGCTTCATCCCTGCCCAAAAGCTTAACAGGAGTTCCTGATCTAGGAGGCATGAGATGTGAAGCAGACAATTCATCAGATCCCAGAATTCTTCCAGGCCACCACGATCCGTGCTTCTTTTGACCCAAACTATCTTGCTTATTTCCATCCGAAACTCCCATCGAAACCGCTGTTCAAATCGATCGACCTCAATCACCGGAAAATGCGATATCTCCCGAAGTTTCCATTTATCGGCTGGAAAATCTTAACTTTTCCATTCTTCGGTACAACCTGATTTGGATTCGTAGTTTCGAATTGAAACAATTTTTCTACTGCTTTTTCTGCTGTATTTCTGATATATTTTCTCTTCGTTTTTGTTAAAGATTTTATTTCTATGTGGCAGATTGAATGTGCGAGATGTAATGTAACGAATTGATTAGAGTTTACAAATAAGTTGGAGGAATTAGCAGATTGAAAGACGGTTCAGTCATCATTCAAGGTAAAACTTTCACTGTGTTTGGAATTTTCATACTTTATGATTAATTCAACCAATTTTCATACTCACAAATTATTAATTTCGCAATCGCAGCAACATTCAAGGAAAGGCTCAACGGGATTCATGAACAACCACAACATTGTTCATATCACTTTTAGCATAAGGTAAACATATTTTCCATGAGTTGCTATTTTTCAAATATTGTTTCACAAATGTTGTTGCTTTGAACATAAGCTTGAAGATTTTATTTTTCTTTTCTTTCAACTTCATTTTTTATGATTCAGTTGCTCTTGGTCTTGACCCATAATCAATAACATGTGAATAAACAGAAAGTTGAAAAAACTTGCATAACTTTTTCATTAGAATCGATGAAAAAGAATCACATAGAATGGTCGATTATACCGTGGACTAATATTTTATCTGTGCATAAGTTACATTGAACACGAGTTGTTTAATGAAATTCCTTAAAGACACTGTTGGTCCTTGAAATAGTATGTAGTTTGACATAGCTATTCCAATTGATTACGTAAGTGTGGTCAGGGAAGGATTTAACCATAATATTAGACCGTAAAGAACTAATAATTTGAGAGCTAGAGTCTCAAAGGAAGACATGAGCACCATGAATGTAAAGGCTGACTTTTGCATTTGATGGAATGCCAATTCGGATCATCTCACTGAAACTCAAAAACATTAGTAACAGCTAAGCCTGGCAAACCATGGTACTTTGAGAAGCTATATTTGCAAACGGAAAGGTTGATTTATTTGAAAAAGGTGTGGTAATGGATATATATATATATATATATATATATATATATATATATATATATATATATATTTATATATATATATAAAGCAAAAATACTTGAGTGGGTGAAGCCTTTTTCGAATTGCCAATACTGCCCCAGCCTTATTTAAAAGAGGAAATTATATCTACGGCCAGGTTCGTCTTTTCTACACCACGTTCATGACCCATTCCTTCAGCACGTTTTAAAACTATCTATACCATGTTTTTTCCCTGTCTATTTCTTCATACCTCAGTTCCTTTACCCTAAATATTCCTTACCTCGCTTCCCAATCTCTCACCACGGAAAAAAAAAACTAGGCCTGAAATCAAAGCATACTCAAGGGGTTTGCGTATGGAATTCACCATAGACTAAATAATAGTATGGCAGTAAAGGTTTTGGGTACGACTTCTTTCGTTTCTTTTAATTTCAGATATAGTTATTCTTCTTTTATTAGTAACTGAATTGTGTGGGTTTGCTTTTAAAATTATTATTGATCTGAAAGTTCATGATGCTATTTTTATGTTATGTATCAAAGCTCTATGATATAAAGATTTTGAAAACTTGGATTTACGTTTATGACCAGAATGGGTTGAAGTAGAGCTACAGAGGGTTTGGGTAAGTGTAGTTCAATGCTTTATCGAAGAAAACAGAGACAATAATTGATTCTGATTTATGGAGGTAATTTTTTAAAACTTTGTTTTGAATAATTTATTTGGAAATTGGCAACTGTATAATGTTTCGCTTGAAGTTTTATTATTATTATATGGATATTAACATCAAAACTAAAAATTAAAAAGGGAATGCAAGTGGAAGAATGAATATATTTTTAGTATTGCTGCATCTCCCTTATATAAAATTAGGTATTGTTGTGGTTGATTTAATGTTTTCGAGCGATTCAACTTTTTTCAAGTTGAGCAAGATGCTTCACCCTCCATTGTTCTTATGGATCACTTGCCTTATTTATTAAACAATTGGGTAAAAATTATATCGTCTTGAAATTCATTTATCCTATTTATTTAGATATGTTTACTGCTCAAACCAAATGATTGGTATTTTTTACTCATGTCTATATGCAGTAGATTTTCAGAGTGCATGTAACACAAATTGTTCTGTAAACTGCACGTTAGTATGCTTGCTAATATAACTTAACAGTAGTAATCCAGATTACAGCATGAGTTGTCAAGTTCGTCGCTTAGTATAATGGTTTGGTTGATTATATGATATAGTAAACCATGATTTGATTAGAAAATGGATACATGTAACAACACTACAATGCTATACCTGCAAAATTCACAATATTAGTAAAATAATAATGATCATTTGAATTTCTTTCCGTAGCAGCATGCATTGATTGTATTGATTCTATGAACAAGCCAAGCAAAATACGTACCAAACCACAAACAAATTTATAAGGCTTGGTCAATTGGTTTCAATATATTTGTGGCACTTTGAATCATTGAACAATTTTGTTTATGTTAAAAGTTCATATGATTAAATGTGATAACAATCTGTTGTTATTTCATTGTTGATCAAGTTCACATTTCTAATAGTTGTCCATGTCAAAATGTCAACTGTATTACTCATGAACGAAAGATCCATTGATAATCGTTTAATTTTTGATTGGTTGCTTTAGTTTTTTTCTACCTTACCGTGTATAAAACTCTCCATCATTCGAAAATGCAAACAAGTTGAATTGGCCTGCTTAGCCACATATAATAGTTAATGTAATGACAACTTATTTTCTCCCTTAGTGTCTTGAAATAATGTAACAACCCGCATATTTAACGATTTTATATTTAAATGTTTGATTTAAATATAGCGTCGTTATTCGGATTTGGAGTCCGAAATGTTACTTTCTGCAAATGGCCGAATTGGAACTTGAAACTACCTCCATTGGTTCCAAAAGGGCGTTTGCGATCTTTTTGAGTATAATCTTTGATATATTTGGAGTAAGTTGAAATTTGACCTTTTTTCTACTTGGGCTTGAGTTTGGGTTCAGCCCATTGGCTAGCTAACTCACTTAACCTTCTACTTCAGCCCCTTTCCCTCATCTCTCTTCATTTCATTTTATTTCTTAAGCTAAAAACTGAAATGGGGGAAAGGAAAGAGAAATAGAAATTAGCAAGCCCTAGTTTCTTCTTTGTAACTTGATTCTTGCTCCAAAATCAAAGAGAATCCATTGGTAAGTTCATCTCCACCTTCTCCATCTTTACTCCTCTTCAATTTTAGTAATTTCCTAACCCTAACTTAGGAAATACTTGCTTTGATTCTAGATTGAAGCTTGTAGTGTTGAAGTGGAGTGTAGTTGGTTGATTCCTTGCAATTGTGCTTCTTCATCTTCTTTGTTTTGTGTGCAAAGGTGAGTTTTGAACTCACATCTACTTCTCTTGATTTCATTGATGTTGGGTATGAATTCCTAACACCTTGTTCATATGCACTTGCAATTGGTTTGGGTTGAATTGGGGAATATTCCAATTTTTAGTGTTTTGGGTTCAAATCTTTGAAATCCTAACTTTGATGTTTTGATCATGTTTTGGTGATGCATCGAGGAACATATAGGGCCGGGTTGTCGATTGGCATAAGCCCTTAGAGCCCAGGCATTTGAATAAGGCTGAAAAACAGCCCAGGCACTTGCAAATGTTCGTCCGATTGCATTTTGGGAGAGTTTTCTCTTCATTTGAATAAGGCTGAAAAACAGCCCAGGCATGATTCAGTCGACTGAAAACTCTGTTCAGTCGACTAAACGTGGAACCCGAAAGTTTCCAGGCATGATTCAGTCGACTGAAAACTCTGTTCAGTCGACTGAACCTGGAAATAGAAAGTTTCCTAAACCTGGAAAATTTCCAGGTATAGGGTCAGTCGACTGAAAACTCTGTTCAGTCGACTGAACCTGCTGTTTCAGCCCACTTTGCCTTTGGGATTGAATTTCCAATTTGAATCGATTCATGATGATCCCATGTACGATTATCAATTGTTTTGACTTTGATGGTTCCTTTTAATTTTAATCCACGGGTTTTTATAAAATAATCTCTCGAATCGCATTTAAAAGTTCGTTTCTCTAATTTATAAATTCTATTTAAAACACACACTTTCGCACTTCGAACGAAGTGGAAGGGTGATTAAATGGTTGGGCAAAACACGGACCATGAATCTGTGTGTTTATATTTCCGATTAATCCTTGACCTATTCGATTGATTGTTTTGACCTTCGGGTTTGGTTTATCGATGATATGAGGTAAACTTTGTACTGCTTTGAGTGTGAAAGGGACTGACGGACAGTAAACCGTTTAGTGCGAACGAGTGGTTATGGGACATACGTTAACACTTTTCAGATTCCTTTTCGAGAGTTGTGACACATTCCGCCAGTTAGTGGTGTCCAGTACTGGGTCTTCGACCTTCACCACTATGGTTTGTTGCCTCTGGGATAGTGTCTTCGGACTGTCTCCCTAGGTTTGTTGCCTTCGGGTATGTTGCCTTCGGGTGTGTGCCTTCGGGTTTGTTGCCCTATATAGTTTCGCTCTGACGATGGCCTTATGTGCCGCATGGGTGATACTTGGGTTTGGAGTCTTCGGGCTCATGAATCCTTGTTTGTACAGTAGAGCAAATTTTATGATGTTTCATTGATATGTATATTCCCTTGGTATCGCCCTTCGGTGTTGGTCTTTTTGAGCCGCATGGAGTATAGCGATTACCTTGTGGAACTTGTATACCTTATGGGTATTTGTTATTGCCTTCTGGCTTGTTTTGGGATAATTGTATCCTTTGTTTCTATATGTTGCCAATGATATGAGGCTTGTTCTATATGATTCATCTCTTGTTGATGATTGTGTTATCTCCCCTAGAGATATTTATTATACTGTATGACCTTGCAGGTTTATTATTGTTCAGTTTATCTAACTGCTTTGTTATCTAGACTGACCCGTGTATTTTATACTCGGGTCAGACCGAGATGTTTCAGGTTAGGTGCTTTTGGACTAGCCTATTTTGCTTCCTCATGGACTATTCGCTAGCTTCTTTTTGTTATAGCGTCTTTTGTAGTCCTTATCTGTAGTAACTCTGATTTATACTCTTTCGTCTCGTCTGTATATTGTGGTCTCCTGTACCACTTGACATGTATTATTTTGAATACTCTGTTGTGTATCTGTGTATATGTATATTATGATCGACTGTTCTGTGATGTATATTACATTTGAGTTGTTATATTTTCTTCTGATAGATCCTATAGCCATTGTAGTTTTGCTTTAAATATTTATTGAATAGGTCGAATTTTAATGTGTTTCTACTTTTCGACGTATTTAGTGAATAGTTAAGGTAAGATTGCACATGGTCGCTTCCATTATACTCTATTGTCCGCGTTAGCCGACAGTATTATCTATGTAATACTCTTTGTTAACGAGGCTCTCGGAGTGGGTCGTCACAAATAAACTACAGTGTGGGTTGTCATTGATTGAATTATTGATACAAAGCTTTGCATCACTTGAACTTTGCATATGAAGGTGTTGGATATTCTTAATTGTAGTACAGGAACTTTGCATGTTTTTGAGGCTTGGAGCATGAATTTTATGGACAACCAAGAAGACTACTGAGCCACATAACCAAGTGTAAGATATTACCCATATTTTTTATTATTTTACATGCACATGTTCTTTAGGTTGTGTTCTTTATAAAGTTATTTTTTGTAAACCAACACTGAATCGGATTTTGTTTACCTAATGTAGTAACTTAATATGTTGAGGACGCAGAGCATCTATTATATGAGTTTCAAGATGAAAAACACGGTTTTGACATTTTGAATTCTTAGAAATTTTATCCTCGGCTTTGGTACCAAACTGATATATTTACACTTTTATTCTCTGCAATTGTAACAGATTAGGAATACTCACCGTCAACCATCTCCTCCTCTTCAAATACCCAAATGAACTATCTTCTCAAATAATATTCCATTTTTTTTCTTCATATTTTCGAATTAATATTGTGAAACTTGGAAATCAAGTGAACATAGCATCAATATGAAATGGACAATACCAATTTGAACTTGAAACTTCAAAATTTAATACTTATAAGATGCATTTCTATGCTAAAGTTTCTTTTAAATGATTATCATAGCATACTTTTTTTTATAGACAATCTACATGCTTCTTCTATCTGCTATTTTTTCTTATCATAATTTGAAATTCTATTTTAACGCTTGATATAATTTATCTACAAATTGGTTGTTTACAAGCAGTAAAAAATTTGGTTTATAAAAACGCAGAATCCCAAAATCCTAACGTTGGAAATAAATTTTAGAATTTGATGCAACATATCTCAAATAACATCTTAAAGATTGTTTACAAAGTAACCGCTTCTGTTGTAAATAATTAACAAAATAAACTTTCTACAAACGATTAGCCCCAAAGTATGTACATATGCTATTTATTTAATGTTATATGCATATGCATTTCAGATACAAATGTAAGTATGCAACCTACCCACTATACTATATATAAGAGGCATGCATTATATACTGTTATATATGTGACCCTGCGTTCACAATTGAAAATGATAATTCGCTTCATCAATTCAAGGACAGATTCGTCTTTCAAGTTCTACACAATTTGCTTTGTATTGGTTTATTTGAGAATTTTATTTTATTTCCTAAACATACTTAATCTCAGCATTTATATTTAATAAAAATAAAGTTGATGGGTTGATTTTTCAATTAAACATTGTTGGATTAAGGATGCAGTCACATTTGTTTTGAATTTTCATATTTCCATCAATAACATAGAGCATTCGGTGAACATTGTGATTTTCTTACAACGAAATGTTAAATAGCATAAACTTACTGTATGATTAGTTTGTTAGGTCTATCATCTTATTTTGCTGTTCAATTGGAAAGATTCATTTAAAAAAATATTACTATATAAATTTTCACATTTAAATAAGTACTTTATTTAATCTTATTCATTGATATGTAAACATATGTTGGTTCAATAGACTTTTCGACGAGGAATAACAAAATTGATTTCAGTACGAACTAAAATATATTTAATAGCATGTGCTATTAAATCAGCAACAACATATATATTATTTGAAGGTTGAATTAATGTTTGAGATGATGACATAGCTGCTACTTCATAACTCTTTGAAATGGTTTGGTATATAACACTCATTGCAAATCATACATAGCAGATTGTGGATGATAATGCCTTGGAGATTGTGTGGTTCAGTCATAATATGTTATGATGTGAGAATTCACTGTCAAATGCTAAGCATTAAAGCATAAGGCAATAGAATAAGAGAGGATTTCATGAAGTTGAATAACGGAGGCTTGCAGTTGCAGGAAGTCGAATGACCTAGAGAGCAGATAAAGAAAGACACTACCACAAGAAATATATCATGTCTTGAGATGCGCAGTTAGTCCTATTGCATTAGATAAATTAATTGAATAATCATGTACTTTTTGTAATAAGTTTCTTTTACTGTTATTTGATACGACTTCTTGGAACAAAATATTGACATGATCTTTTTAAACAAAAAAATATCATAAAGTTCCTTTGTCCTATGTAACTTAAAATCAGAAGCGTTCAACTTTACTTTTCATCATAGCAATAATGTGTACTAAACTCCCATTTTTCAATTGCAATACAGTGCGCTTCTATTTCGTGTTTCATAGCACATTCAAATTTTATGTTATGTGATGTATGCGTCTAAACTTATGTTAAGAATTAAGATATATTTATAAAAAAACAGCAACTATACATACCATATATGCCATGATTAATTTATTGCATACAACAATAGAAGTTTACTTACTAATAAAATGAAAAGAGAATAAATTGATTTAAAATTTGAATGCAATAATAGTCAATTGAAAATTAAAAATATAATACTGTGAGAAAGTATAACATGTAACCGTTTAAAATGACTAACATTTTAGAAAAAGAATGTTAAAAACTTATATTTTGTGAAAATGTGTACCATTAACACGATGATTTTGAACTTTTTGTTAGATACTCATCTACGACAATTTTATTTACTAGGATAATATATTTAGCAACATTTCAACAAATACACTCAAAGTATATTTCATATTCATGGGTACTTTCTTGCCATCATTTTATATGCACGTGCATCGCACGTGCCAAACCACTCGTATATATAAAGCAAATATTTGATCAACATGAAGCCTTTTTCGGACTGCGTAAAGCACCATTTTTGTTACCTCACACTTACCATAAAATGAGGGTATCACCGTCTTTATCCTGTCCGTCACGTTCCCAACTTGGTTGCAACTTTACCGCATCACTTTCTCAACCGCTTCGTACTCATGAACCTAAATCAAAAGAGAAGAGAGGTTCAAACTTAAATCAACTGATAATTTTCAGAAAGTGGCAAATCAATGGATTTCCTAGGATAGGGATGATTTCAACAGCTATTTTACTTGTTACTGATTTTAATGGTCGCGTCTTCCAGATCGGGTATGCTGCCAAGGCCGTCGAAATCAAATGCAAAGACGGGATAGTTCTGGCAAGTTCTTCGTCTTACACTTTAGTGCTTCTGGGTTTTACAGATTTTTGTAATTAGGGGTTTATTGTTACTGTAGGGAGTGGAGAAGCTGATTACTTCGAAGATGATGTTGCCTTGGATCTAATCAAACGATTCATTCGGTTCACCCTGAATCGTGCATGGTACTTTACGTGATTTTAACTTGGTTATTACTGAAACGTCATAATATATAAATTATTTTAAACTTTAGATAACCTCAGACATATCTTTTAAGAGAAATAAAAAATTAGGGCATCTTTCCTGTTATTCGGAGATGGCTACAGATATATTATGTTGAGTGCAAACCAACCACAGCTTCAGATGATGCCAAAAGAAAACTAATTAGTAAATTGAAATTTAAATCTTTACCATGTTTCTAATGTTAGTGTTATTGTTATCAATACTAATGTGAAGGAATGCTTTTCCTTTTGCATATTCACTCACCCAAGGGTTCTAAAAGAGTTGAGATAAAATATTAAAAACATTAGGTTCAATACGAAAGCAGACATCACGTATTTTACAAGCAGACGGCAGATAGTTTTTGTATCAAATTTTACAACAGACTAAGTTAAAGTATGACAGTAGACGGTTTAGGTATGGCTTCTTTTCTCCTTTGCATTAATTTCATATATAGTCTTTCTTCTTCAATTCATAACTGCAATATGTGGATATGCTTTAATATTATTGTTGATTTGGATGCTCATGATGTTGTTCCTTTGTATTTTCTTATATTTACATGATACAGTGATGTAGAAAGTTTGGATTTATGTATGGCTGTAGAGGGTTTGGGTAAGTGCTATTCAGTGCTTTAGCAAAGAAGACATGGATGAATATTAGTTCAGATCAACGTAGGTAATTTCTTAAACATTTGTTTTGACTAATTTATCTACAAATTAGCATCTTTTAAATGTTTGATTATGGAACAGGATCCGGTGTTCTATGAACTGCAGCACCAATCGTTTGAATTTCCATCAATGATTTTTTACTGGATATGTACATGGATTCAAATTAGGTGGAGCTGATTCAGATTTATCAAATATGAACTACGCTAAGATAAGAACACTAGGTAATGGGAACATGACTTCAAAGAAGCTTGAACGCTGCCAGCTTAGAAGTCATATAGTAGAGGTATTAGTTACCTTGCAATTTGTCAACAAGCAAGCTATATAATGGTTTTGGCAATGTTTCCTATCATGTCATTATAAAATGATTTATCAACACAAAGTGATTAAGGAGTTATTATATTCATACCAATTATCTAACTATATTTTTTAATATGATACTATTTTCTAGACGTTATGACATTTACGTGAGCCATATCATTGAATGTTTATATTGAATTATATCAAGCACATGTAACGCAGTAGCTTAATGTAACATGCAATATTAGCCATGCTTTGGTACCAGGGACAAAGATAGGAATTACAACCATCCCAAGCTACTAGGATAATTGTAATTGTTTCATACATACCTTCATGGAACACTTTCAAATGGTAAATGTATAAATAGGCTATTTTGTTTTTTTTCAATATAATTTAGAGATAGTATAGGGAGAGTTAAATATTTGTTGTACGAGCATCGTATATCATTAAAATTTACCACATTTTTTGGTTCTGATAATATCTTTCTTATTGTAACCATGTGAAATCCAAACCATTTTCCTACATAGTATTTCCTTGGTAATTAGAGTTGACATAAACATATGATTTAGGATTTCAACTTTTAGTCATATGATATTTCTTTCTCATACTTAATGTTCTTAAATCTATTTAGGATTTCATCTTTTGAAATTTTAGTCGGTATTTCCTGTTTACTAAGATTTGAATCTATTTCGTGTGTTACTATTACTTATAATGCTTAATGCAATTTCCAAGCCTATCCCATAAATTTAACCATGATATTACATCTTTACTAGGGTATTAATTGTTTTTCTAAGAAAAAAGGTGCCAATATTTGACACTACCAAACATAAAATTTTAAGCGTATGACAGGAAGGACTTTCACTACATGAAATTATGACATCCAACTTATGTGTACAAATTCGAAAAATATTTAATCGTTTACTCTATTTAACTTCGTACTATTGTGAATACATCAACGACAATTCATTTCCTGTACCTAAAAAGTAAATCTGCATCTAATATACCCTTTTGTCTTCAGCACAAAAAAGCGATTTCTTAGTCTAAAGTATTTTCTTTTCATACAAATGTAAAATTAGTTTTGAACAGAATAACAGTTCTATTTCATCCATACTATATACAGGTATGTCCTTAGGAGGAGCTTTGGTTGCAAGCTGTTTCATGAGAGTCATTCTTTGTGTTGACTTACTTGTTGTTTGCTTGGTAAGAGGCATCTACTTCTATTCTCTTTGGTTGTCTTTAATCATTGGCACTTACTTCTATATCCATTTTGGGTACCTAATATTAATTATTTATATGGTTGTGCATTGCTGAAACTCTCAAGATACGAATGGAAATCTTTAAACAAATTATTTTCATGATGGAAAATGTATTACTGAATTATAGAAACACATGTTGATGTGATATTTACTACTTCGTTATTCTTTTTACTTGCTTAAAGTAATTTCTTACTTTTAGACTAGAAATTTGAGAGATAATATTCTGATTTTCAAACATTCGTATATTTTCCCACCAGTACCACTTCATTCAAGGCAATAAGGAAGAAGGGGGTTGAAGTATTTCATCATATGAAATGCATAAGCATACTAATGTTATCATATACCAACATTGGATAGAAACTATTCACATTGAAGCTGTCTAAACAAAAGCAGTTTAGGGTGGAAATGCGTAAACAAAATAACTGACTCATAAATCAGTTACTTTTGACTCATAAATCATTACTTTTTTTTTTTTTTGTGATGACAATATATTTTGTTTGGTTTGTGAAATTTATATGAATTTAATTGCTACATTTATTGCATCACCCTCTGTTACAACTACATCTTCGTTCTATTGATGGCGAAAAATAGGATGTATATCGCTTTTGAATACTATCCAAACTATACATATTTATCAAATCCATGTTTTAAACAATTCATTAAAGTTTCAATTTTATTAGGTCATAATGGTAATGAGTGGTCCATACAATTATCCCCAAAAGATATGTAAGGAGATACGTGTGTTATCAGTCAATGATAGTAGAACGCGTTTAACAGAGCCGTAACTGATGCTCAAACTAAATTCATTACTGACCCTTATTTTTTGATAAATTAATATCAGCTCCTTGATTGACCATTTCTTATTTTTTGCACTTAATATGGGAAAGCTTCATATTTTTACCCACTATTGACATAACCTCAAACTGTAGATATACTTTGAGACATGCTTAACTGGTACTTTTAAGGAGAGAAAATTTTAAGAAATCCATCAACATGGTAAGTCAGTTTCTTTTGAAACGTGTTTGAATTTTTTTTATATTCATGCAAATTCTATTTTTGACAAGAGAAAAACTCACCTTACTTATCTAAGCAGTCAATCAATGAATGGGTTATGTAAATAAAGTTTGGGGATTCAGAAGCAAAATCGTTTGTATATTAAACAATAACCATAAGGTAACTTAACTTATACTAGCTCAATAATGAAAGAAAAATCATATTGTTTTTACTAATTGTATATACTTTGATGAAATCATTTTTTCCTGATACAACAGACTTATGCTCGAGATGTATAAGGTTTGTTCTTACACAACAATTTTTTTTTTCTTCAAAAAATCAGAATATTTTTTTAACAAAATAATCAGAATATATATATATATATATATATATATATATATATATATATAACATGTATGAGTATGAAGCTAAGTCAAAGAAATAAATATCTTATGTGTATAAGCTATAGAGAAGTAACATAAAACACACGGCCTTACAAGATATTGTCCTGCTGATTTCTTTTGTATGTTTATGACCGTTATTTTTTTATTAGGACGACGGAGATGGACAAATTATTACTTTTTGCACAAAAAAGTTTTGCATTATAATAATATATTGTAGTTTTCGCCTAACAGGAACATATCTTCTGATTGTTAAAAAAGTTACTTAATTATAGTGGTTGATTACTGTTGCTAATAGTCTAGAATGCTTGAATTATATTTCATAAATTAAACAATGAGCAGAAGAAAGTGGTATGCAATGTTTTTTTGGCCACAGCCACTAGCGCAATCTTACTTAGTACTACATATAATAATAATAACGTATTTACTTCATGAATGATATACTAAGAACAAGATTGCTATATGCAGGGCTAACTCCAAGGGCAGCCTTCCAAGTCATGTGGTTGGGGAAACTTGCTGGATTAGGGGCAAACTTAGGAACAAATACTACAAAGTTATGTAAAAAAAGATTGAGTACAACAATTGGCATTTAGAGTTTCAGTCTGGTGGTTAGTGTTGCAAAATGTGGCGACATTTTTTTCTTCATATGTTTATTTTCAAACTGAACGTGAAAATTCAAATTGGGCTGGAGAACAATCTTTATGGGCCGATCTTGATGTGTGCAATGAGTTTTCTTAGTCACATGGCTATTTGTGCCATTGTATTCAATTCTCATGTTGCGTTTCTGTTTTCACCATGTGCAATTAGAACTATATATTCTCATCACACTCTTCTTTGATTAAATCATAGTCATCAGGACCGAACTGTATGTTAAAATGTAATACTTTAGGGTTCAAGGTTTAAACGGTCAGACCGTAAAAACCATGCATTTTATCTTTTTCAACGATTTAAACATTTTAGTTGTAAATTATATAACCCATTATGTCAAATTAATTCCTATTACAAGAAATATAGTATATTATGAACAACATAACAATAAGATAAACATAAGAAAATGTAGTCGCAATTAGTTCTTTAATACGGTTTGTAATATAGTTCTAATTAGTGTTTTGGAAATATAAGAAAATTAGTTGGCGAAAGTACTGCTGTAATTCAAAATTAAACAAACGCGTTCTATTTATGTCCAAGAATTTGGTTAAATTATTAACAATGTCAAGGTTTTAATCATACCATACACACCATATTTGTAGAGCTAATACAACACCAATTACTATATACTATCATTTGCAACCAAGCAGCAAATGCTTGGATTTGATAGATCGATTTATTGGAATTAGATATGTCAACGAATACTTTTAGATACAGATAGTGTTATACCCATATCCGCATCCGCGAATACAGACGAATATTGGATATTTATCCCACTCGCTAACAATCGATAAATCAAGATAGACGAATGATTTTTTTTAGTTTATCATAAACATTTCTCAATCCAATTGATTATTAAAGTGTTTAAATAAACAAATATGATAATAATAAATAGTTTTTGAGCACTTAATATGCATTAAATGCATATAATATGAACTTCAAATTATTAAAACAATAAATAAATATGTGTATTGTACTAAAGTACACATATTTTCAACCATAGTCGTGCAAAAAATCGAACGTATAATTTTCAAACGCGAATGTTTTTTGTATCCGCGTCCTTTTTTCGAATATCGGATATTTATTCATTTTTCGGATACGAATGACCGTGGATTCTAAATTTTTGTTGTATCCATTGACAGCCCTAATTGCAATGTTATAAAGTCCCACATCTCGTGGCAAAATGAGTAAAATGAGTAGTAGCGGTGTGTACAGGCATAAGTAATCGATGGCTAAAACATGTAACTTTCTTCGGAATCTATGCGCAAAGTTCTGGTTTGAGCCCAAGCTTTGGGCCTGGGTATAAAAGTTTGAATGGATTGGTTTAATTAAAATTGATCGTATTATGTAGATTATCATAACGAGTGTTTCGGCACGCGCTTCGCGCGTGACAATAGTACACTCTTCGTGGATAAATTGGTTTTTTTACAATTATATATGCTTAACATATTTAAAAAAAAATGAATTTTCATAAATATTTAGCTATGATTTTACGTTGGAATCATGTGTAGCAAGCTTGAATTTTTATTTCTAAGTTGCATCGTTTAATTATTTTTTTGTTAGTTTAAATTTTTATTTCTAAGTTGTATCGTTTAATTTGTTTTGTTAGTATTTTTCCGTTATCAATTAATAAAAAGCAAAAATGTATAGAAACTTTATTTGTTAAATCATATTTTTAAGTGATATTAAGTTTGGTAATATATGTAAAACAACGTTATGAATTTGCAAAAAAATATGTTTGCTTGATCATATTTTTAAGTGATTAACATTTGCTAATATCCATAATATGCAGTTGACGACAATATTATACGTAATAAAAGTACCGTGTTATATGCATGAGTTTAGAATCAAGTATGTTGATGCTATTTTTTAAGACCAATTGATAGATGCACTGAGTTCAAGAACAAATATGCATATGCTATTTTTAGGATCAGTTGATGGATTTTTTTTTTAGAATTGTATATAAAGGGTAATTTTGGAAATTTACGGTTGGACCAAAATATTGCGCTTACAAACTAACTATTAACAAAGATATGACGCAGAAGAATGAGATAAATAAAAAATCGGTGTAATTGTTTAAAAACGAAAGCCTTTTAGGGTTTACGCAAATTTCCCTCTCTTGTTTTTATACCTTAATGGATCGTCCTGTTTACATATGGGTCTGTGCTTGTTTTTGAAATCATCCATTCTATTGTATGATTTGCATCTTTTTTTTTTTTTTTTTTTAATACTGATTGTGATGAATACGAAAAATTTATTAGAGGGGTTTCAACGCTCTTCATGTTTCTTGGTACTTGAGAATCGTTCTAACGTTAGGTTTAGGGCGGTCTTTATAATTAATACGATGAGGATGGCAAGGGCTTCATAATTTTTTGCATTATTGTGTAGATGAAGAATGGCGATTCAAATGACGCAGCGTTGGGTAAGGAGATCGTGGATCTTGATAAAGGAAAGCAAAATGCAGTGTTGAATTCTGAATTAAAAGTGGAGGAAGATGAAAAAGCCCCAGAGACAAAATTTAAGCATAAATATCCGGAAGCGATTACAACTTCCTTCGACCAAGTTCATGTAAGATTGTCATTTTGTGAATTATATTGCTTCTACCATTTTGACAAATGATATTAGTTGAAACGATATATTGGAATGATATCTTGCCACTTCAAGTTGTTTAGGGTTCCATACATATAATTTTAGTAACATTGGAGTTTTACTTTGTGCACAAATTACATCAATTTGACTTGTGACTGAATATCATATGAGGATTAGGCAAGGTTTCTCAACTATACATTTAGTAGCACTTCCGGAGTAAAAATGTTCAATCTAGTAAATGCATTAATTTGACTTGTGACTGAATATCGTATTAGGATTAGGCAAGGTTTCTCAACTATACATTTAGCAGCACTTCCGGTGTAAAAATGTTCAATCTAGTAAATGTGTTTTTGAGCTAACAAGAAGAGAAACCAAACATAGTTAAAATATTTGTTGTACAATAATCATTCTGCACTAACAAGCTGAGTTACGGGCATTTCCACAACCAAAAAGAGGCTCAGTTCCATATTTGGAATATTCACACATGTAGCCTGAGTTAATCAAGAGCGGGCTATGCCTTCATGGTAGTTGAAGTTGTTTTCAAAAAGATTATGCAAAGCTTCGAAATTTTTTACTGTTTTATCTTATAAGATACATACATACATACACACACATACATACACACGCACACACATACACATACACACACACACATACATACATACATACATACATACATACATATATATATATCTATATATATATATATATATATGTATGTATATATGAAGATAAATAAAGATTTGGATGTCTATTGTACAAATACAGCTCCGACAGAATTTTCTTTGTTGTGATTTGGGCATCTATTTAACAACCCCCAACCTCACACTAAAGGGTTCCGATGTAAGTCATCGTATTTGGAACCTTAATGGGAACTGCGACTAAGTGATTCACTCACATTGCTTGAGAACTATTTCGCTTAACTTCAGTATTTGTAGGGGAAATTTAGAGCTGTTGTAGTTTATTTAACAAATGGGGTATGTTCTTTCAACTTCAACAGCAAGATATTTGGGTAAATGAGAGGATCCATTATGAACGCTGTAATCAGGCTAATATGTCGGTTCTTTGTTTGCACTGTTTCCTTTATTATTGACCAAATGATGTTTATTTTATACTACATATTTAAACTTACTCAGTAGAACAATTTTTAGCTTCATTTGTTGGGTCAATGTGTTGGTTCTATTTATATCATTTGTAGATAGGAATAACATGTGTAGTCGGTGGTCAATGTGTTGGGTCTATTATATCATTTGTAGACAAGATTAACACGTGTTGGTTCCTTTTTTTGGTTACGCCGTTGGAAATAACCTTTTATTTTTGGATTTGATAGATTGATTCATTGCAATGTTATAAAGTCTCACATCATAAGTCAAAAGGAGCAGTAGCAATTTTTACTAGTATGAATAATTGATGGTCGACTACTAAAAACGTGCAACTTCCTCTAGAATGCACACAAAGAGCGCTAGAAACAGCTATTCTTGGATTTGATAGATTGATTCATTGCAATGTTATAAAGTCCCACATCATTGGGCAAAAGGAGCAGTAGCAATTTCTACTAGTATGAATAATTGATGACTACGTACTAAAAACGTGCAACTTCCTCCAGAATGCACACAGAGTTCTGGTTTGGGCCTAAAGCTTTAGGCCTGGGGGCAAACAATAAAAGTTTTAGTGGATTGGTTTAATTTTATATGTAGTGGAAACCAGG
The DNA here is from genome assembly GCA_030765085.1 of Allium cepa. Classification (NCBI taxonomy): domain Eukaryota; kingdom Viridiplantae; phylum Streptophyta; class Magnoliopsida; order Asparagales; family Amaryllidaceae; genus Allium; species Allium cepa. Next base: position 734,793,275 of record CM060931.1, read on the forward strand.
CTTTTTTCTCGGTTTAATCTTTGTTTTTGCAGTTTGAAATGTAAAAGCCTACCAGCACAGTTTTTATGCTTTTCGAGTCAAATTGGGCCATGGTCCACGGTTCTAGTGGTTGGGCCTATGGCTAGGCTCGGTCATGATAACAAGGATTAAATAGTTACGTAGGTGCTATTTCTTAACTATTCACTGACATCCTACATCTATTTCTTTTAATCTCGTTCTGTTCGAAAAATAAATTGGTGTTTAATATACTCTAGAAATATAGAAATTATCATTGATTCTTTTGCGTCTATCGTCTTATGTATAATTTTGTTTAAATTACATGTAACAGTTTATGTTATCGATGGTAAACATTTCAACAAGTTCGCACTCATCTTGTCCATTTCTATCCATTCAAAAGCAGAGTTATACAGACTGAACGTGTTTACTTTGAACTTGTAATTAAATGCACATTCTCTATTTTTGTGGAATGTTATGTCTAGAGTTGAAGGTAAATACATATATGAATTCGTGGGTGATAATTGTTTGTTTACATCAATAAAACAGTTTGCTAGTTCAATGCTTGAGTTAACGGTTATATGTGTTATCTGCGGATAACAGCGTAGTTTCAAAAGTATACAATGATTCTATATTAACAAGAACTCACCTGTCATGATAATCTGACTGAAAAATGCTAATGATTGAAGGTGAGTTTTTGATAAATACATCTTTATCTTCAATTATTTGCATTTTTCACTGCAGACCATCGTGACATATGCGGTCTTGATAATATATGATCGGCGTATACTTTTTAAATTATACTGTCACCAACAGATATCACATATGTGATCGTTACTTCAAGTATTGAATCAGTGTCATGTTCTTTTAGTGTGGACAAACTATTATTTTCCACGAATTCATATATGTATTTATCTTCAATTTTAGACATAGCATTTCATAAGAACCGAGGTTGTGCATTCAATTCCAAGTCCATAGTAGACATACTCAGTTTGGATGAATAGGAATAGACACGACGGATGCTAACTTATTGATAATATGCATTGTTACCTGTAATTTAAATAAAATTAGGTATAAGAATATAAGCGGAAAAGAATCCATGATTCTTTCTAGATTTCTAGTGTATACTAAATACAATTTGTTTTTCCAACAAAACACATTATTAATGCCTTGCAATAAATAAAAAACAAAAAGCTTGCTCAAAACAATGAACCAAAATGAGAATAAGTTTCAAAAATTCAAAATTCCTTTATTTGGCTAATAATCTGATATACCAATATCTAAATAACATTTGTGTATATTAAGTAAATAAAAAAGCAACATTGTGAAAAAATAAATGCAAACTAACTCTTAGAGTTAAGATCAACTCATTGTCTAAACTCATAACATTAAGTGGATAATATTATTATTATTAGCACGTGAATAAAATGAATGTATTTCAATAATGATTGAATAATAACTCAAGCATGCTGAATAAGTTTGAGTGTTAACCCACTACATGCACGTATATTAACAAAGATTTTCATTTTTGGAACCTATTCTATCAGTTACTTAAACCTAAAAGAAGGAACCACAATCTGCTTAGGTGGCAACGCTATTTTCCTGCATTTCAAAATACTAAACCATTTCAAAAGAAAAAATAATCATTACCATTTATAATTTTAATTAGAAATTAAGAAAAAACAACAAGAATTATTTTTAATTTGGATTTGAGAACAAGAATCTTGCATTACAGTACACAGATTTGCACTGCACAGGCATTTCTGGATCAGTCATATCCAAACGTGTCTTAATTTTGTGGTGACATGCAATGTTTCCATTTGAGTTTACATAAATGACAATAATATTGCCTTTAAACTTACAAAAAAAAAACACAATTTACCATGAGCAGACATATAATATTGTATCTTCTAATTGAAATCCATAATGGTTTGATCAATTATACCTGTGACATAATGAAATGAAATATAGTCAATTTTTAAATTCCCTATCCATCTATATCTATATTGAAAATAGTTTTTCTTTTCTTTCAAAATACAGTATATTTTCCTTCAAACATTGAATCTAATTACAAACTGACATTATGCTGATACTGCACAAAAACAATCTTATTGCTGCAACACAGTTGGAAATGATAAATAAAGCAGGCTGTTACCTTTAGTTGATACAATCATTCTATATTAGACGACTTCTGTTTTAGTCATGTTATGTTTGTCTGTAATCTTAAGTTGTGGCTGTTCTTTTTAACTGCATGCTTTTATGTGTTGTGTACATATTTTTTCTAACAGGTAAGCATTTCTGTTCAAAGATCTTATTGGTTTTGAGTTTATCAGGTGCATGTTTTTAAAATATATGTTTTATCATGCATTTCATAAAATACGACTACAAGCTTCATGTGCATGTAAAACTATCACATTTAAGACACTAATGATTTTCCTTGGACTATTTCATTTTTACAAAACAGGGTGATGTAGGCAATGATATCACGGTTTAATAATGCTCTTTCATTGGCAAAGCTTTTAGATGATGATTGTGATGTATAAGATGTTGATTCCTGCAAGCATCATACCATGATCGAGAATTCTACTGGGGAATATAATATAGCTTCATGGATGTCCAAATAAAACAAGTAAGTGCTTCTTTTTGTATATATACATTTTTTTTAATTAACATGACACCCCATCTTACCACATTGTCAGACATACCACAAACTTTACAAGCAATATAAACTAAAACATAATCCAGTTGTAGCCATCAAAACCTAAACTCAATAATTTGGAGATGATATTTCATTTCTACCTGATTGCTCCTTTTGTGATAACTATGAAGTGTTGATTCATCACATGATCAAATATAAATATGTTCCTGTCGACGTATGGAAATATGTATCTAAATCAACCCATTCAATATTTCTTCTTAAATCCTACATTCACTATTTTACTTACATTATGTGTTGCTTAATCCTCACACTTTTGTTTTCTGAATGATGTGTTTAAAAGAAATTAGCAACCTGGAGACCTGAGGTTCAGCCTCATGGTCATGCTATATATCAATATTTAAATATCAATATTTAAATATCAGAACATTTGGATAAGAATTTGGAAAGATGTTGATAAGCGAGTTTGACCATTAAAGCTTAGAAATTTAGACTTCTATGTTCTGGCATATGGCAGTCATCTTCAATATTTTTTATGTTGTAAAATGCATAACCATACAAGAAGAAGGTTGCATAACCAAATTGTAAACAACAACAACAATTTTTTATTTAGATCTCTTTACGGCTTCTCATCTTCATCAATCTTTTCTCATGTTCAAAATTTCATACCTTTTGCTTCTTCCGGTAGATTCAACGCCTGAAACTTGAATCTATGAGTATGGGAGGAGCATGTTTATTCAAACTCAATGAACATCTAATCCATTGTTTATCATGATTTAATCCAAGAAAGTCAACTAAGGAATGCTGTTAAAATATTGGGTAATTTAGATTTCCCTAATGTGGTGCAGCTACCACTTCATCACTAGCAAATGTTATTTTTAGGATTGATACTATGGTAAGTGTATTTAATGCTAACCTTTTGCTTTGTCATTCAACAAAAGTAGAATCACATCCTTTACTAATTATAGTAGTAACTTTGTATTGGGGATTGACACCTTAACTGATTTAGTATGTGTCTATATAAAAATGATTTGGACAAACATGTAAAGGAAACTTGATTTTTTTTTTTAAGCCATCAATATATGGTATTGCATATTGCATTGTGGAATCACGTTTGATTTAGTACTATAATTTCTTCTCCCTGGACTTTCCTTCCAAGTATATAGACCTTGGACCGCGATACTAAAATATATATGGAACCTTATAAGCCGTGAATGTGTTTTGCATCACTTTACGATGACTTTCTTATAACGGGCATGGCATCACGATTAATACCAAAGTTTGTCACATTGATTATTAATTTGAAGAAAAATGAAATATTATATATATATATATATATATATATATATTCCTAATTCTTAGTCTTTTTTTACATGCCTTCAGAACTAGACATCCTTTATTGTAATGGTTGTGCATTGGTGATAATTTTTAAAACAAAACCTATAAAGTCGGGATGCATTAGTGATAATTGTAATGGGTCGTCCTGTTTAAATATGGGTTTGTGCTTGTTTTTGAAATCATCCATCCTAGTGTGCGGTTCGGATGCTTTTTTACTGATTAATATGATGAATACAAAATTTTTATCAAAAGGGTTTCAACGTTTTTCATGTTTCATGGTGTACTTGAGAATCGTTCTAATGTTAGATTTAGGTCGGTCTTTATAATTAATATGATGAGGATGGCAAGGGCGATTCAAATGACTCAGCATTGGGTAAGGAGATTATGGATCTTGATAAAGGAAAGCAAATTACAGTTGAATTCTGAATTAAAGTAGAGGAAGATGAAAAAGCCCCAGAGACAAAATTTAAGCATAAGTATCCAGAAGCGATTGCAACTTACAAGGAAGTTGTGGAAAATAGAAATCTGTTCAAGGATAACCTGGAGAGTGTGCATTCTAAAATGGGGACCAAGTCCATGTAAGATTGTCATTATATGAACTATATTGCTTCTACCATTTTGAAAAATGACTTTAGTTGAAATGATATACTGTAATGATATCCTTGCCATTTCAAGTTGTTTAGGATTTCATGCATAGATTTTTTCGTTACATTTTTACAGTTAAGGACGATATATAGAAAACTAGACATATATCTGCATTGGTATACGGAGAAATGCATGATTCTTTTTCAATTCGTACCAGCTTCCGTCGTTGGCTCTTATGCTTTCTACTTTCCACCCATAGTGATATTGTATTTCAGATCCCTCTCTACGTCTCATCGTGGATGTTGGTTTAGATTTACGCATATATTGCAGCATGCATCAGGCCTCTAATATTTTTCCAAAATTAAACACATATTATTGATTTTACATTATGTGCATTCGTTGATCGTGTCATGTTATGTATGCACAATGTTCTCCTAATCCGGAACATTTGGAAAATAATAATGGATGCCATCTCTATTTATTTACTGTCTGCTATACAATGCTGATCCAGAATTTCTTTCACACGCTTCAGTTAACGTCTGCTAGGACAAGTACTTTGCAGCTTTAGCTCTAGGAATTTCTAAAACCTCAGTTAGACCCCCTACGCTCAAATTAGTTACTTCACCGAAGACGAATTTAGGTTTGGAATGATTTGTAATCTTGTTAACTTCCTACTTCCTAGATGATTCTTTATGATATGTTTTTCCTTTCATGTGCCTATTAAGCTATTTTTAATTTGTCAATGGTGATATTATGTAGGTTTATCTGTACCAATGAACAGATCAGTTGGAACGACTGAGGGTAAATTTGATCATGGTTACTTTGTGTCTATTGCTTTGGACTCACAGAAGCTTAGAGGTGTTGTTTTTCACGTTAAAGAGCAACCAGCAGCTGCAAATCAAGCTGCAGAATCTTCAGGTCCTGCAAGGCGTACGAGAAGGAAGAAAATAAAGCGGGACCTTACTCATCCAAAACCCAATAGAAGCGGGTACAATTTCTTCTTTGCAGAGCAGCATGCTAGGCTAAAACCACTTAATTAAGGAAAAGACCTAGACATCAGTAAACAGATTGGGAAGTTGTGGAGCAAACTAACAGATTCAGAGAGAGCTGTATGGCTAAATTTATCGCTAATTACTTTTTCAGTTGAGTTTTTATAGTGATTACTGACACCAAATAACTCTTCTCTCAAAAAGTGTAGTTGGTTAATAAATATTGAAGATAATGTTGATCACTTGGAGTGAATATCCCTTGTCCCAATTTTCCTATCTTCATATGACCATCCACATCACAACTATCCATTAACAGTAAACTAAGGCCATTTTTGAAATTGGAAATAATATCGATAAAAGGAGGTTTTGTTTTTCCTTTTACTTTTTGTAATTTTTTTAAAAATTTTGAAATCAGAAAAATTACCAAGGGGAGAAGGAACCTCCTCTTATGAAAATGCAATAGAATCACTCATCTAAACTTTCTTTTGAAAGCACATTTATGTCAGTTTGTAATACATTTGGCTATTTTTGTCAACGGCGTAGTTTTAACATCTTGCATGTGCATTTATTTAAAGAATCTATATCGATATATAGTTGTGACTGAAGATGCTATATTATAAGTCTTTCAATTTGGGTACTCTTATGGAAGTTCCCCCATTTATCAAGACCAAAATCAAATACAGGTTAGCAATTTCATTTTTTTCCAGATTTAGGATTTTAACCAGGTATAAAAGGAAATGAGGGATTTTACGGAGGAGACATATTTTGGGGATGGGGCCTTGATTTTGTCCTTTTGTAGTAAAAACATAAAAAGGAATTCGATTCTTTTAAAGTATAAATGACACCGTACAAAAACGAATCCAACCCCCCAAACCAACCCAACCCCTTCCTCCTCCCCCCCCCCCCCCCCCCCCCCCCCAAAAAACCAAAACAAACAAAAAAAAACCAATCTAATGTTCCAATTTTGTTTAAACCCCCTTGACATCCCCATAACCATTTGGTATACGTCTTATTATTACCTTAATTCGTCTTTGAAAAAAAAATGAAGAATTCAGATGTTGGGATGAGCTCAAGGTACAAAACTGCTTTACATAATAAGTAGTAAAATCACACCTAAAGAACTTCGATCAATTGGAATTACTCAGGGTGCATCATGTCAAGAATGAATACTTAGTTGTTAGGCAAAACCAAAGCACAAAGGTAAATCTCTTTTGCTATACAATTTAATTGTATATTACAGGATTATCAAGAGAAAGAGCAAAAGACATGCAGGAGGCACTGCTGCTATAAGCAATGCCCTGCTGAGATGACATCAGATAAATCAGAAGATTCAGATTCAAAATTAGACATAGAAGACAACGGCGATGAAGAAGAGGCTGAAGCAGGAGATGATATTAATGGCTCTAACAATAGTATAGAATCTGAAGTCAAATGATCGGCAGAATCTGAAGTCAAGGTACAAAACTGCTTTACATAATAAGTAGTAAAATCACACCTAAAGAACTTCGACCAATTGGAATTACTCAGGGTGCATCATGTCAAGAATGAATACTTAGTTGTTAGGCAAAACCAAAGCACAAAGGTAAATCTCTTTTGCTATACAATTTAATTGTATATTACAGGTTTATCAAGAGAAAGAGCAAAAGACATGCAGGAGGCACTGCTGCTATAAGCAATGCCCTGCTGAGATGACATCAGATAAATCAGAAGATTCAGATTCAAAATTAGACATAGAAGACAACGGCGATGAAGAAGAGGCTGAAGCAGGAGATGATATTAATGGCTCTAACAATAGTATAGAATCTGAAGTCAAATGATCGGCAGAATCTGAACATGAGATATCGCACAAAATCACCGCTGCTGCAGAGTCTACAAGCCTTGTTAATGATACGCCCTATGAAGGCGATGGTGGATTTGAATTAAAAAAAGAAAAGAAATGAAGATGATATGCATGTGAAGACTGAGCCTGAGCATCCGAATGCAAGTGTATTCAGTATAAGAAAGAATCCGAGCCATCTAACTATTGCCTGAAAGAATCTGAGCTGTCTAATAATAATGATCAACAATAGTTGCTTGTTTCATCCCTTTTCACTTTTGGATAAATCTTTAAAGAATTATCTGTGGTAGATTTTTTAGCTTTTTTCACCATAATTTACTTTGTTTTTTAAGAAATATAGTTTAAGAGAGATTTGTAGCTGATTCAATGCTGATGTCTATCTATAATGATACCATGACTGTAATTAACATAACGTGCCTGTGTAAAATTTGCAGCGAATGGTTGTTGATTTTAAATAACAAATTTAGTCTTGTTTTATAATATTGTAATAATTGATATTTTCATTAAATCTATTTATGTCTCGCATAAATGTAATCCTTTTACCAGCTTTACTAGCGTCTGTGATGCCATCGGTATGATATTAAGCAAAAAAAATGAAGATATAAACATAAAAGAAGGAAACGATTGTGCGGTTGAGTGTTTTCACCAAGCGCTTTAAAAAATATTTGTATATTGACGATGTATTGTTGATTTTATACAAGTTGATTGTATTGCACGTTCATGGCTTGAACAGGTCTCATTCACTCCCTAGTTTTAGCTTAAAGAAATCCAAGCTATCACCAATCATTGTATTCTCCAGGACATCAAATAAAGTAGGTTTGTGTTTCTTTTTTAGATTAAGGAGGTCTAATCGTCTCTGTTTCTTTTTTAGATTAAGGAGGTCTGATTGTCTCGTATCATTGTTTAGCCTTCTGACATTCCAGCTATTCCAGCTAGCTATTGACGTTTGAAGTTGAAGTTTTTTTTTTCTCCCTTTCTCAAAATCCTAAGGGCAGGCCGTACTGTTTTCACTTCTTTATAGTTCTTTTTGTTACTAAAGAATTGTTCTGCATATACTTGGTTTGGTTTAATGCAAGTTTCTTTATCTCATTCACTTGGGTTGTCATGCTCTTCATTAGATGACTCGGTTTGCACATCTAACCATTGAATTGCCTCTAGTGATGCACGTGCCTCTTCTTCATCCTTCGACGATACCTTATTCTCATCTGGCACTGACTCAAATGAGACCTTATGCTCCTTTGCTTTTTGATGTTCTGCTGCGGGAACTTGCTTTTGTTGGTATATCTTTGATTGAGCCTTATTATGAGATTCCTTTTGTAACACCTCCTTAGCCCCATAACTTAAGTTGTACTTTTAAAGAGTTTGCCTGATTTTATAAATTTTTGAGCTAAACTCTTGCTTACTGTCCGCTCTTGTAAACTAACATTTGCAGTGCCTGAACGTTCAAGATCCATGGTAATTTTTACACACTCTCTGGTGGATGTGATATTTTTTGGCTTGACACTCCACACTTGCTAAAACTCTTTACTTGATACGTTACATTGTGCATTACTATGTCCAAGGCATTTACATTCTACACCTCCAGGTGGTTTGAATTCATGCTCAACTGGTTGCATATAAAAGTTATTTTCATAGTCCTTAATACAAATGTTTTTCTAGAAACTTTGAGTCTACATTGATCTCAATCAGAACTCTGGCAAGCTTAAGTCTTGTGATATTTCTTGTGTGTGCATCCAGTCTCGGAGGTTTTCCAATCAAACTTGCAACTTTGCTTATTCCATTAGCATTACATAATGCTAAATCTAGATTGTTAAATCAGAGCCAAATAGGGCGCCTCCAACATCTCTCTCGACCTTCAATTTTGGTTCCCATTGCTTGACAAATAGCAACATGCATCCATAAATCAAGGAGGCAAGGACCCTGGTTAAGGATCGCTTGACAATCCTCCTCCTTTTCAAACTTAACCAAATAGAAGCCATTTTCTCTTGAGAAGATGTCTCATTTCCCTTTTGGTCTCCATTCTATTTTGATACAAGCATTAAAGTGAACGTAATAGGAGTTTTTTCCTGACAAATAGACGTACACAAAGTTTTTCCACATACCTTTAGCTTCTTCATAATCTTTGTTGCCCAGTTCCACAAACTCACCCTCATCATCATTCATCGAACTGACAAATGAGATGTCTTTGTCTATTTGAAGTTGCTTACCCCCAATCGCTTCCGTCCAAGACTTGGTTATAGGGACATTATACCTAGAAGATTGAGTAGGTTCTTTTTGGACAGAAATCGACCTCTTGCCCTTCCTTAAAAAATTTATTCGCAAGTTTTATAAAATACAGCAGAATCTTTCTGCTCGAGACTGCGATCAATATGATATCTCTGTGATATATAGAAACTGCTTTGATTCAATGACAGAACGAGGAGGAAGAAGAAGAGTATTTGTTTTGGATACAAAAGTGATCAGGTTTTGTTCTTTTTTTAGCCGCCAACAGTCAATAGTTGTGCCTCTTCGAAAGGTCGTGTCCGCTTGTTTGAATCTGACAGTCACATTCGTTGGTAATTCGCAACAATTTGTTTTATTTAAAAAATTTGCAATACCTATTTGCAACGGTTGCTTCCGTTTGAAAAAACTGTGTCCCTTTAAACAGTCGCACCGTTTGGTTTTAAACAGCAAAACGTTTGTTTTCGTTTTAGCAAAAATATAATATGGTTCGCTCCTATTTGACCCGTGCCCGGCCCAACTCGGTATGGGCGGATGGCGGCTCAGGCGCGTTTTAGTTCATTGTCATATAGGTCCTCCCACTAGCGTAAAATTACCTGACCATAAGGGTCAATATGCGCTTGAAACGGCCCGGGCGATTTTCGACCCCGAAAATTGACACTAATACGTCTACTGTATAGAGTGCCGAGCAATTGAGTGCCGAAAATCCTAGACTGTTAGGGTGTAGAAGAAAAAAAAGATAGAAAGAAAAACAGAAAACAACAGCACAGAGTCTCACAATCATAGCGGAACAAAGGATAATAGAAAACAACAACATTTATACAAAGAAAACTGTAACAGTTCACATATAATAAGAAATTAGAGTACAACAAATCTGGACAGTTAGAATAACTTGTCCCTAGATATTGTCTATATAGTATACTACACAGCGGAATATAATCAATACGTCTCTGTCATCCAATTCGTCTCCTGAGCTCCAGAACGACCTAACCTGAAAATTTGTAATACTCGGTCTGACCCGAACATTACAATAAAGTAACACCCGAGTGAGCCTGGAAACCAGCGTGAGTAAACCGATTCAATATGAAATACTTAAGTTATAAAGCTTCTTTGGAAACCAACGTAACTCGTCCAACATTTCGAGTTCTTTCTTGTTATGACCAACACTTATTGCTAAATCCATTTTTTAAATAATATCTCAGTGCGGTTACTTATTCAACTAGTCGGATTTACTTAATTTTTATTTAATTCTAGCCTATTTGATTTTACAAATCAAACCCGTGAAGATTGTAGTAGTTATTAAATCGAAGTGGTTCCAGATAACGCTGATATTCGATCCCGGTCTCTTCGAATTCAAGCAATAAACATTTAAAAGGTAAATTGTTTAAAATAAACAATTTATTATTTAGGTGACACCATTCAAATATGGGCATTTACTACAAATTTTAATTTCGTATAAAACATTCATTGCCATATAGGTCGTCCCACTAGCGTAAAATTACCTGACCCTATGGGTCAATATGTGCTTGAGGGAAAAACTATATAAGCATGAAAACTTACTTATTTTTGACGATGTGGGACTTTATGTATATATGTTCATTCACTCTTTCTAGGATCTCTAACATTATATCCACGGTAATAATTAATTACTTATATATATTAAACATGTTTAATTTTATTTAAATAAAACTTAACATATAAGCATATACATTATTATTTTTAGCATGCCGAATTAATACAAGCATACATTAAAAAGTTAAAATTATTTACCACTTCGATCAAGTTGCTTGTTAACGCTTTGTATTGCAAGTTATTTCCTTTTCAGAATCCAATTCCTTTATTTATTTTTGACGAGGAAAGCCGGTTTTTATAATGGTCCATCAAATTTTTATGTCACAGAAGAAAACATGTTTGAGGTTGAGCATCTCAAAAGTTATAACTCACAGAACAAAGTTCACACATCATAAGCTCACATAATACAACATACATTTTATGGTATGAAGAGAGTAACACACAATATCTGGAAGAATAACACATGGAGAATCATGGTGGACATAGCTCTACGTCATAATAGCAGTATCGTGAATGGAATATTCGATCCCGTCATCCAAATCATCAGGGCAAGAGGAAACAAGGTAAGAGATATGGAGAAAGCCTAAAAGCGCATGCAAGAGTGTAGGCGGAGGAAGGGAAATAAGGTCGGGAGAAGGTGCACAGGTGGGGAGAAGGTGCACATGACTCTTGAAAAATAGCAGCATCATCGTAAGAGGCGATAGCTACATCAATGTACTTCTTTAATACAGGGAGATCCACAAGGGGAGGACCCATAATATGACCATAAACTTCAATGAGAGGAATAAAAGGCTTAATAAACCATTGCCTAGATAGAATGGAGGTTTCAGATTATATGGAAAATGGAGCATTAATGCAAGTAGCAGACGTGTGCCCAAAGGATTGGAAAACGCTACAAATTGGAGGCTTACATAAGAAAGGCATATCAACATGGCCAGTAACGTATTTGAACAGAAATATAGATGGAGAAAAGGGAAGCTCTTTTGTCTGAAGTAATCTCAACCAGAGCTCTAGCATAAGCCACTCTATTATCATGCGCCGTGGATATCAAAACAAACTAATTTCCACTACTAAAAATTTTGTAAATAGTGACATAGACAGTTGACGAAAAATATATACATCGGGAATCCCGATGTAACGTCGACGAAATGATGATCATTTTTTTCATTTTAGTGTTTTCCAAATTAATTGACAAAAACATCTGAAAAACCACATTTACTTAGTTCGCGATGTTTTTCAAAAGTAGTAAAGCTAATGTACGAACTGTATTGTCATAGTGAGAACATCGTTGCTGTTGGAATAACCATAGGCACACCGACATATATGTCAACGAATTCTGAAATGTGTTAAGAAAACTTACAATGAGATATACATGTAAGAAATTATGATGGATTTTTCATGGTATGGCAATGAAATTATTATTTTAAAACTGATAAAAGGATGTTCTAAATAAAAACAATAGGTCTATAACGTAATTCTCGACTCATTTTCGAAGCACCCTTTTAATTTTTAATCTAATTCTTCATCGTTTCTATTAATTTTCTCTTTACCGTCTGATCAAATAAGAAAATCGGCAGCGTAAAACCGAATATGTATTAATTCAACATTAAGGAACCGAACTAAAATAATTTTTTCGGTCAGCCCTCGCCGAATCATATATATACTACCATGTCTTGGTTGAGAAACGGCAAGCAAACACTGAGTGGACCATAAAAAAATCGTTGGTACTGTCATTGAATTTTATACTTCAAACTCAGACAGCACCAACTGCAAACTAAACCACACCACATGGCATACCGTTATCGACCAAAAAAATAATATTTTGCCCGCATGCCTTCGAATAACTGCAACAGTAGGCTGAAGTAGATATAAAATTCAACTTGTTGTTGTGGAATTCATTCGTACTACCCATATCTTAATGTAAACATACAACAACTACGACCAAAACCATAACATCGTAATCCTAAAAAAACTTCAAACTGATATAAAATCGAAGAACGCATATAAACTTTTGGTTGGAATATTCGATCGAGCGTAATTTTTTGTTCAAACCATACCGAAATGAGAAACGTGAGAGGAGGCGGTAAATCAAGGTTAAAAAGAATGAAGTGTAAAGTAGAATATTTATGTTTTATTTTATAACTAGTATGTAACTCGTGCGTTGCATACGGTAATGTTGTCAAAAATTGTATTTATATTTTAATTATGGCTAGAATATATTTTATTATGCAATATATGATAAATATATCGTAATATATTAATCCTGAATTAAAATGACATGCGACATTTAGACATAAGATTGATGGTTCAATCTCGCTAACAACATATCCATGTGAAAAATTAATGTTCTAACTAAAAAATTAAAAATTAAAATTGTTAGTTTGCATAGATAAATAATTTATGTTTTTTCTTGATGTATACATAATTACGTTATGTGATATATATTTTTGGAAATTTCTATTTTAACATAAAATATATACACAAAAATAGAACATAAAAGATACTGACCATTAGATCTCCCTTTGAATTTCACACTCCATGTAAAGGCAAAATGTTCAAATGATCAAATACTTATTGTATCTAGTTTTGTGTCTCAATCCCTATATTTTATATATATGAGTGAATAAGTAACATTACTATTTTGTTAATACGATTGTTACACATACACACTAAATTTTCATCTTTTCAAAGGATTTATAAATGGATTGTTTAACATTAAATAATTGAATTTATTTAAATAATTTGAATCAACGATCAACATAACTAATTAAATATAAGCAGTCGAATGTAAAAAAGTAGATGAAAATTGAGAAGAGCTTTATACGTATTTGTAATTGAGAAGAACGTTGGTTTTGTGATTAGCTTATCTACATGTGAACTTTTAAGCATTATCTAGTTTTTATTGTTTAATTTTATCCCTATAAGTAACCATGTATTTCATATTGTTGGAGGAAGATATGCTTACAACTTTGATAATTGCAAAATAATGTTATGTAGCATTTTGTCGAGTTATGAGTAAGGTACGGTTTGATAACATGTTGAAAGTGAGAATGTTTACATAATTTAATATCAGTGTAATCTGCACGTTCACATCGTATGTTGTAAAATGTAAATTTTCTATTGAAGGTTGTCCAAAATTATGTTATGTAATGTACGATAATTTATTTGAGATAAATGAATTAGAAATTAAAAGATTTATTATTATCTATGTGTACATTTTATGTTATGTGATTTAAATATCTTTATATATCCATATGTATGAATATTGTATATGTTGAAATTCTTATATTTTTATGATTTATTAGATGGACTAATGAACATTACTTAATTATTTATATTTAAATAAATCAAATTTAAGATTACACTATTAGTTGAATATATGGACTTGAATGTAAAATATTAAAAGATAATTAAGAAGGGTTTCCACATAGCTGTACTTTTTTAAGTATTTGAAGTACATGGAATTTTATAATGCAATTTATCATCATTTATTAAATAAATTATAAAATAATTTTATTATTGCCATTAATATATGAATTTGAATGTAAAATATTAGAAGATAATTAAGAATGGTTTATACATAATTGTAAAAAAACTAAAATTTAAGTATTTGAAGTTAATAAAATTTTATAGTGCAATGTATGATAACTTCATTTATTAAATTAATTATAAAATTAATTTATTATTGTCATTAATGTATAATTTAAGTTATGTGATTTATATATATTTGCATGTAAATGATTTTTGTAAACCAATTTGTTGATGTGTCCGCAGTACACATATTGAAACTTTCACCTTTTAGGATTATAAATAAATATTAGCTGATTAAATTTATCAGTTAATTTTAAATTTTGAATTATGTAATTAATTTAGATGTACTTTTTTTTGAGAGAACCATGAATGATCTGCAAATAATTGTAGAATTTATAAAAAACTAGACATTTGAATGTAATTTAGTGTGAGGAGTTTAGTAGAATAATTGTAAACTGATAAATTATAAAATTTTGAAAATAAAATATCCGGATTAGAAAGGATTAAGGAGAACATACATAGCTTCTAGAATTAATGAGAGAACTTTAAATTCTTCTACTTTACTACTATTTTATAGATACGACTGCCCTTCTTATAATATATTTTTTGGGGGAAATAATAAGAGAGAATTAGGAAAAATGACAAACTTTGAAAAAAAAATTAGGTGGAAAGAAATAAAGTCTATTTTTAGACCGAAGGACAAAATGCTAGTTATATTTAACATTATATTCAACTTTTACACTATACAAATTAACTAGCATTATATTCAGTTTTACATCATATAAAATGCTAGTTATAACTAGAATTGTCCTTCAGCCAAAATAATAAATTTATTATCCTTCGGTCTAAAAAAATTCTAAGTTTGTTCTTGTGCCTATTTTCCTGAAATAAAAATTGATCAATTCCGATCCCTTTTGAAATGGAGTTTTTAGGCTAAAGGAAAAACTTAGAGAAAAATTTAGTTTCAACGACAAAAAGTTTGTTCTTTAGGCTGAATGACACTTTTAGTGTAATTTACAGAATGATAGTTGTAACTATCATTTCCAATTTACATTTAAAATTTCATTAAGACTAAAATCAAACTTGTTGTCCCCGAAACAAATTTTTTTTGCAACTTCTTCCTTTTACCTATTTACCTGTTTTGAAACGGGGAATTAATTTTAAAGGACAAAGATTTGTATATTTTTTGCCTCAAGGACACTATCTCAATATTTTTATCACAAGGACAAACATTTTCCAAAATTATTCATAAGGACAACAAAACTGCTACCGTGCTAAAACTGATACCTAAAAACTATTACCGATAACTACAAACTGATACTTAAAAACTGCTATCAATAACTAAAAACTGATACCTACAGAAAGTTGTCATTTAGAATAAAATATTGAAAGTCTGTCCTTGACGCTAAAAAGCTGTGAAATTTTGTCCTTAACAATAATTTCCTGTTTTGAAATACCACGACAACAAGTTATATTTGTTAAAATACATTAAAAAAAAGAATACACAACGTAATCAACGATGTTGTTAGACCCTGTTATCTCGTCCTGCTCTATTCCATTAATAACATCCAACGTCACCCGAAACCCTAGATATAAATCCATGCCGTCTCCTTCAACAAAATCGCAAGTCTGTTCCTGCACTTCCAATGGTATCCTCCTTTTAATCCAATCGCACCTCTCTTCTTCGAGCGAGAGGCGTACATAAACTTTTAATCGCATCTTTTTTTTTTTACTCTCAGATCTTACACGATTCTGCTCAATTCGAGGTATATTATCTATGCTCTTTTCCTATTATATTTATTGCAGAATCTTGGGTTTTGTAGGTTTGTTTTGATTTTATATATGCTTTTCAATTTCGACCGTATGCTTCTGATTTCCTTATTTGCAGAAACTGAGTTCCTGTAAGCTTTTATTGACATGTCTTTGATATCTGAAGTCTTTAATCTGGACAATGAACATGACGAGGACTCAATCTCTACTAGAAATAATTTAAGTCGACCACTTATATGTTATACAAATCTGCATGGCAAATCGTATATGTGCATAACTACTAGTTCGATTCGTTCTCAGACCGATGATGCCATAACTTATGTAGGAGTGTACTTCCATTTGTATTCACATAAAGCAGTTTAAATAATAATCTACAAATTCCTTTATGTATACAATATGCATTTGTTATCTCACAAACGATGAAGATTTCCAAGAAATTTAATTCTCAGTCTGCTAGTTCTATAATCATCGTGGATGAGGGTATCAGAGCAGGTATTTAAAAATTGATTTACTGTATACAATTAGTGATATGTAGAAATTGAGTAAGAATATTTAGAAGCCACAAATAGCTTGTTGATTCGATCGTACCGGCTGTGTACAGGTTGGAGAAGGACGATCTTTTCAAGTTTCAACACGGTTTCTGGCAATAACTCAACTGTCTAAAACATTTTTATTTGGAGTAAAAATAAAATATATTGTAGAAATTGGGCATATTCAGAAGCCACAAACAGCTTGTTGATTTGTTCTTAATGAACACATACAGACTGGAGAAAGATGTTTTTTCAATACAGTTTTTGGTAGCACACACATATTTTGAGGTTGAAAATCCTCATATGAAGCCAATTAAACATTATGACAGCAGTATAAACCAAGGTTCAAAATTTCGTTTTTCGTCTCTGTTTCGGTCGGTAGAAAATTTTCGATACTTCGGTTCCTTCCGGCAATTTCGGAAATTCGGTTTTGATTTTCGTTCGTGAATTCCGGTACTTTTTTTTCTTAAGTTGCTTCAAGTTACCTAAACAATGTATCTTTTGATACAAAGATGTACATAATATAACAATTTTAGTAACATAAATTTGGTTAAAGCTTCATAAAGATTTAATTATTATTGTATTTATCCGTGGGCATTGCATAATTTGGTGCTTGAATTATTAAAAATAATTATTTTACACAAAGTAAAAAAACCGACACAAAACAATAATCTAAACTAGTTAATATACACTAATCAAATAGTTGTTCGTAAATTTACAAAAGCCCAACGAACAAGGTCCAATAAAGAAGATACCAATCCAGTGAAATACGCCTATTACGTATGAAACCCTATTCAGTAAAAAGGATTGTAGCTTCTTCCTCCTTCGTCAGTCGCACTTCTTTCTATTCCACCTCCAATTTCACGTCCAACTTCACCTCTCTTACTCTCTCAGAGCTCGATTCTGCCTCTCTTTCCCATAAATGCTGATGGCTATAAAACAAGTAATGCAACGGAAAATAAAATACGTAAATAGGTCTTTGAGGCATCCAGCTCATTTCCTAAAGCTCCAAATCGTCCATAGTTAAATATGTAAATATAACAGAGACTGACCGGAGTATTATAAAAAATATAATGTCCGAATCAATCTGGTGAACTAGCGCGAGAAACTCAAAGCATATATATTTTTATATTTATAGAACTTTTCAAAAATAAAAGTATCTCGTAAGACCACACTGCAAATAAACACGGATGATTTTTTATCTTACGATAAGCAAACCATTTATGTTAGAAAATCATGTGATATTATAATAATGTTTAGAGTGATAAATGTAAATAAGTGCTGCGTGTGAGTACACCACATCAATAATATGTACACAATCAAAACCGTTAAGGCGCGTTCGCTAATTATGGAGGATCATATGGAGGTGCCCTCAATGCTTTGAGAACGATCCTCCTACACAAGGATCAGAGATATCCTTTTGAAGTTTCACACATCCCTAGCTGATGTACGTAAGAAATACATAGCTGGCAACAACATGAAGTTGAGTGAATCACTCACGCATGCATAACTATATGTATCTCTAGGGTAGAGTCGCCTGCACTTTTGGGTTAGCTAAATCCCTGGTCTATGCATTCTATTTTTGGTTTTAGTCATATCCGCTGATGAGCCTGCGTCTGACATTCCAACACAAGAATCACAACTCCTTCAGAACCACACATGGATTTTCATATATCAACAGATCTTGGTATTACACATGAATTCTCATATCTCAACAGATTTTGGAATCACACATGGATTTGCACATCCTGATTAGATCACGAACAACTACATATGCTCGAGCATCTCAATCAGAATTTAAATCTCCACATAGATCGCAACATCTCGAATTAATTACGAACCTCATCCCCAGTATAGAACACGCATATGGTTTGGAGTGGTTATAGCTTTGAGTCATCTCATATAAATACACTCCCGCGCTTACAGGACGCTTCGAAAACTAATCGATATACTTTTGGGTAACTCAATCGCGGTTCTTTAAAAAATAAACAGACCATACATAAAAGCGGAGATCTTCTAATCGGATGGATTTCCCTACCTAGAAGAGCAAAAAAAGTTTATATGTACAGTATAGCATCACCAAAGATAACCATACCATTTAATTTTCATGTTTCTTCTAGGTATTTTTAGAGTTATATTTTGGTTAATTTAACAATAATGAAAAAGATCACATAAGGGAAAAACTAAGTTCCATATACTTTCCTTAAGAAACTAACTTTCAAGCACGATCGACACACGTACAATCAAGTCATATAAACTAATTCGAATCTTCTTTTAATTAATTAATTAAAACTTCACCTTTTCTACTTGTGTATGTATATTTAAAATATTTTACAAGTGATACAAGTATTCTACAATTCTATATTCATTTGTAATGTTTACAGTAATTCAAATGTATTCATATACTTATCTCTACGGTATAAGTATATTCATAAATCATTAATACGATTTACCTAATTTAAAATATAATCAAAGAGATTAAAAATGTTACCTACACATTATTACTATAAACGCCTTCTCGTTTTTTTACTATAAATGAATATATTATACTTGATTAAGTGTAAAAGCAATGTTTGTATGTATACATATATACCTCCTATACATATACAAACATACAAACATATATCTCACTGTTGTATACGACTAATCGGGAAGATTATAAGAACGGTTATTGGTATATATAACTTTGCTTAGCTCTTATCATTAAGAGCAATAAGTAGCGACATAAAAGTTCACGTATTTTCACTGATGAAAAATAAATAGATTCACTATTACTTTTTGGGATTTAAGAAGGCGCACTTCTACACATGCAAATAAATTAAAAATACTTTGGCCAGCTACCAAATGGTATGCAAATTATTTATTAATATGGTGGTGGTGGAACTATGGCAAAGGGAAGATAATGTTGCATGTGTTTGATAATTGATATAATTTGCATGTACATTCAGTATGCACTTATCTTCTTGCACCTAATGTTGTTTGAATTACAGTTAACAATGCATATTATCACCGTTAAACATTTCAAAAAGTTTGCACCCATGTATCAATTTCTATCTATCTAAAGACAGAGTTGTACAGACTGAGCGTGTCTACTTTCGATTTGAAATTGAATACACAACGTCAGTTACTATGGAATGTTTTCATAATTTGAAATATTGTTAATTTAATACTTGAATTAACTGTTATATGCGTTATCCGTTGGTAATAGCCTAGTTTCGAAAGTATACACCGATCATGTATTATTTAAAACTCACATGCTATAGTGGTTTGAGTGAAAAATGTAATTAATTAAAAGTAAAGATGTATTTAAGCAGTATAAACCGAGCGTGTTAATTTATACGTATAACGTCATAACCGACATGTATGTAGAGTTAGTAGGAACATCATCACAGTCTAGTGTAGGTTTAAGTTGGATTCAGCGCATAAACAATGATACAAATGAGACAAAGAGTTTGAATCTGGATATTATACATCTAAATGAAATAAATATTTAAGTTTTTGTTTTACAATATTATTTTAATATTATTTCATATTTTGCGTTGCTAATTTTTTTATTAATAATTTAGGTTGAAGAGTATGTTCTTGATGCTATATTCAAAGAGAAACATTCAGATTATGATTACTTTTTACAAATTAAATTTATATTATTACAAAATTTATTTTGTTTAAGAAAGCATGTAATTCATAATGAAGTTATGATTTTTTTAATAATATTATGATTTTGCTAGGTAAATCATTATGTATAAAAGCTAATATTTATCGAAAGGAGAAAGAAGACGTTTGTATTGGTGTTAAAAGGATGACGTTATTAAACTTTAATGCATAGTTGGTTGGTTTTAAAAATGTGTAGTAAAAATTATAAATTGTGTATATATTATTTGTTCATATTTTATAAAGTTCGAATTAAATTTATTCGCAGATCGATTTTGACAACTATTGGCATGCAGTTGGCAGCTTGCATCACTTAGGAAAAAAAAATTGTATAGTAAGGTAAGTTTAGTTTAAAATTCATAAATTATATAATTTACAATAGTGCAAACAAAAATGATATAATTTTTGAATTTTAAACTAAATCAACCTTACTATACACTTTTTTGTCTAACTGATGCATGCTGCCAACTGCATGCCAATAGTTGTCAAAATCGATCTGTGAATAAATTGAATTCAAACTTTATAAAATATAAAACAAATAATATGTACACACTTTACAATTTGTACTAAACATCTTTAAAACTACTCAAGTGGGCATTATTTATGCATAAAACAATATTTTAAAATAAAAATTTAAAGACTTCTTTTTAGAAGTATAATATCTGGACGCAAACTATTTATCTTTTGTATCACCGCTTATACGGTTAATCCAATTCGAACCTACATTGCACTGTGCTGATATTCCAACTAGCTCTACGTGCATGTCGGCCATGACGTTATACGTATACATTAACATGTTCGATTTATAATGGTTAAATACATTTTTACCTTCAATCAATTGTAATTTTCACTCATTCTACCGTGGTGAGTACTTAATAATATAAGATTGATTTATACTTTCGAAACTACATTGTCATCCGCATATAGCACATATGTGATCATTAATTCAAGTATTAAATTAACGTCCCGTTCTCTTGGTGTAAACGAACTATTATTTCTCACGAATTCATATATGTATTTACTTTCAACGATATACATAACATTTCATAAAAACCAAGGTTGTGTATTCAATTTCAAGTTCATAGTAGACATGCTCATTATGTACAACTCTGCTTTTGGATGGGTAGGAATGGACACTATGAATGTGAACTACTTGAAATGTTTGATACGAATAATATGCAATGTTGCCTCTTATTTAAAATTAGATTGAAGAAGATAAGAGCAAAAGAGTTAATGATGCTTTCTAGATTTATAGTGTATACCGAACGCAATTTGTTTATCCAACAAAACACATTATTAATATAATACAACAACAACAAAGCCATTTTTCCCAAACAAGTTGGGGTTGGGTAGAGATGAAACCCGAAACTAAGTGACATTAGGTTCCATTTACATAAGAGAGACTATGTTTTTTACGTTGGCTTGCCAAGCCTATTACAATCCTCTTCCTTTATCTTGGCTTGGGACATGCTGCATAGAAAGCTACAGAGGCGGAGTTAACAAAACACATTATTAATACTTTGCAAAAAATTAAACCGAATAGCTTGCTCAAAGTAATGAACCAAAATGAGCTCAAAAATTCCTTTATAAACTAATAATCTGATATACCAATCGTAAATAACGTTTGTGTATTTTAAGTAACACCGTCAAAAAATAAATACAAACAAATTTCTAGAGTTAAGATCAGTCCATTGTTTATACTCATAACATTAAGTGGATGATATTATTATTATTACTACCAAGCGGATAAAAACAATATTTTCGATAATGATTGAATAACAACTCATGCATGCTGAACGATTTTGAATGTTAACCCACTACATGCACGTATTTTAACGAAGATTTCCATTCTTGGAACCTATTCTATCAGTTATTTAAATCTAAAAGGAATCACGATCTGCTTATGTGGCAACGCTATTTTTCTACATTTCAAAATGCTAAACCACTATTTGCTTATCTTATTTTCCTAATTATAATCTTATTTTCCTAATTATAATCTTATTTTCCTAATAATAAAGTCAATCCGCTTCCATCCCACCCTTCCTCAAATTATCCCTTCCTTCCCTATGAAATTAGTTTCTCGGTTCCATTTCAAATTTTCAACATTCTCGACCGACATGAACAAAATGATTCCACCTAAACTTCTCCTCCTTTTCTTCGTTCTCAAATCTTCGCTTTCATTTCCACATTCCTCTATTCTATACCTTGACGACCTAATTTGATTACACCAAAGTATACACCTCACTTAGGTCAATTCCTTCTCGTTTAAGTATTTCACTTCTATCTTTCAACTTATTTGACTTATAGATTTTATTTAATTTTCATTTCATAGTTTTTATTTTGATAGTTTTTATGGCCTCGGGATTCAATCAAAATAATTATTTGCATATATATTCTTTCAGTTTATATAATGTACTTTGCGAATCAAAATAAGAAAATGGAAGAAAAACTACACAAACGAACATCACTTTTGAATTTCGAAAGCAGATGATTGAGTCTACGTTATTCCATGTTAAATTGATATCCTTTTTCCCGTGCATTGTCACTTCTAAACTTTAAGCCATAATATATTGTTATGCATGTACATATTCTACCTAAGTGGAAATTAGCCATAAGGGCCTCTTTAGCAAATGCAATTAGTTTGTAGGACACACAACTGAAATAATTACTTTTAAGGACAAAATGCAAAATAACTAGTTTCTAAGGCCTAAAAACCTATGAAATTATGTCCTTGAAAGTAATTAGACTGTTGACTTTGTCATTAAAAATAATTATTCTGTTGACTTTGGCCTTGAAATTAATTTCTATGGATGTGTGTCCTAAAAACTAATAAGACTGCAAAGTTTGTCCTTCTAGTGAAATGCTCTTTCCACCAAAGTAGCTATTTCCGTGTTGAAGTCTGAAAGAATATAAGTGTAGCCTTCACCAAGGTTCTGGTTGCTTAAGCAACACACCCACACAGAGACACACGCACCAATTGTCTTTTTAATAAATTTACGGATATACTGCGGTTATATTTCCATGTATAAGGGGATCGGACACAACATTCGTATTTCTAATGGAGTTTTTTCACTTTTCAAAAGGATATTATATCAAAAATTATATTATCGTGATTGCTCATCGAAACTTTATTGCTTTTTACTTAATTTGTCAACAGATAATAATCTCAATTTTTTTCCAACAATTTTCATTACCATAGATAACAATCTAGGATTGAGAATTACCTAGAATGCAAACCAACAGAATAATAATAATTGAAAACGCCAAACGAAGGAAGATGTGTTATATATATGGGTTGAATCGGAGGTGAACGTGGCTATTTTCTCTAGTCCTCAATTTCTGCCATTAATTAGTATGGTTTAAGTGGGTAGGATTTCATATGAGAAATTAGAGAAATTACGATCCCTTGTTCTCTCTTTTATAGATAATAATGATAGAATAATAAAGATCCTTACTCTCTTTTATAGATAATAATAATTGAATGATAGGAAGTAGTGGATAGTAAAGGAAATACAAATTATGTGTGTGTGTGTATATTGAATTGAAAGATAGAGAATATGTTGAAGTAAAGAATTAATTGTAAAAATGAGCATACAACTATTGGGGTCCAAAGCATTTACATCTTAGGATGGAAATAAGGAGAAGGTTTGATAATATTTTCAAAAGATTGAAAGGGGTAAGTGAAATAATTTTTCTTAAATCTTGGTTTAGATCTCCATGACCCTTTGTTTCCTGTTTTCACGAAAAAATACCATTGGCCCTCGTGTACATTTCCGAGTTGAATCAAAATATGTAGCCGATGTTTCTATTTGGCATCCATTCCCACCTGTACAAACAAATTTCTACTCAAACCCTAGAATATCTACGCTGCCTCACATCTACATTGAACGTTAGAAAAGAAATTATTTGCCCCTCTTTCCTTCATCGCCAGTGTTTAACCTTTCCTTCATCCTCTTCACGCTGAAATTGTCATCCAAGTTTTGTCCAGTTTACGAGATTTCAGATCATCTGCTGGACTACCTCAGTTAATCCCATCATCTGCGGCTTTACACCATATCAGGATCCCATGTAAATACGATACTGATGTTATTCATAGGGGTAACATTTGTATTTGCAGTTATGAATTTAGATTCCTCCAAAAAAGCGTTTTTAAGTTCGTATTTCATTCTATCTCCCCCTTCAACTGTACTTATTTGTCGTCGGCAAAATCATCGCAATGCTGAATTTGATGTCGAATTGTGATTTGTTACAGTAATGTCTCAAAAATCATATCAGTAAAATTGTTGCACACAGGTTTTTTTTTCTCTTCAAACCGCGACTTTGGCCATCCATTTATACATGAAATATTAATTAATTGATTTTAGCATGCCCAGTGATGTATATTATGCTTTCGTTGATGGCAACCGTAATCCAGTTTTCATTTGCCCTGTTTTCTTTTCCATTAAATATAAAATAAATTTCAGTAAACAGAGTGAGGTTAGTTATTCTCATGTTGGTATAAGTAATATGGTTAGTTCATGGTTAACTGGAGATATTTAACCATTTCTCCGTTCCTAACTTTAAATTTTGGTGTACTTTAATTTGAAAACTTCCTTTTGTATTTGTATTGTGAAAAATTGGTGCACTCAAGTTTGGGCTGTTTGCTGAACATGCCCATTTTATAGCATACACAAAAAATATATCGAATAGTATCTTTGCTTGCTTTGAAACACTTGAGCAAATATTAATTTAGATATGGGTCATGTTGCATGTAGCTAAAATGGGAGTAACAATGGAGGCAGGCACTCGCAATTATCCATATACATTTCATGTTATGCTTCGACCTATGTATAAGATGATATACATAGCTGTTTAATCCATAATAGACAAATATTTGTGGCAGTTGCTTATCTCTTTTTTCACACTTTAATTGTTGCCAGTTTGCTCTTTTTGTTTCCAAATCTGACACATATGGCTCTGAAATGCGCTTAGTTGTTTCTAGCCTATTATTATGATTGTCGTTTATCTTTATTTAAAAAAATAGTAGAGATATATGAAAATCAATTTTTCTAAAATAAAGAAATGAAGGGAAGTTGCTTTCATTTTTGGACTAGGTAATATTACTTCTTTAGTTGGTTGGACTTTTATATGTGGTTGCAGTGATTCATATGTTTTGAAATCATTTGTATGAAATGCATATTAGGATGCAGCAATTTTCTTATGATAAATATTTTTCTTAAAAAAATGTACCATAAACTGTTTCATTGATCTTTTCTGAAGCGTTTTAGTTATATTTTAGACATTGCGTAATCATAAGGAAAGATGCAATAATAATATATTTCAAATTTAATTGGTTACAAGATTATGAGTATGTGTATACCCACTCCATCGTTAGGCTCTGGAGAGGTATCTTCATATTATATTGTGATTAAGCCAATTTTGCAAACAATTAATACATTCAAGATTGAATGTATAATTAGCAGATCAATTTTAGCAACAAGCTATACAAATATAAAAGTTGAAAGTTTTTTCAGTTGGGAGCAAACTTCTTCTGTGGCTTAATGGAGGTATGCATTGGCAATTGTCTGTATATGCTTCTTTTGTCTCACACTTTCGTTTGCTGCCAATTTGCTCTAATTTTGTTTCCAAATCTTAATCTTTTGGCTTTGACATGGGTTTTGTTGTTTCAATCATATTGTATTCTTGTCTCTTTTTTTTTATTTGTGTTCATGTGAAAAATAGAGGAGATTAGCGAAAGGTAATTTCAAAAAAACAAATAATGCACTTTTGACTAAGTAATATTGTTTGTTTGTTTCGTTGTTTCTTCACAACGACTTCATATGATTCATATGTTTTGAAATCACTTATACAGCAATAGTAAGGTTAAGCTTTCTCCTATGATTAACGCTTTCTTAAATAGACTAAAGGTTCAGCTATATGCATTCATGCATGCATGGATGCATGTATGTATATCATACAACAGTTGATCATATTGCGTAATCGTAATAACTGATGCCTTTATAAAATATTTTAAATTTAGTTGGCTGTAGGATATTAAGAGAGTGCACACACACTCAATACGTTGCTCTTGTAGATTTTCCATATTATACTCCAATTAAGCTATTTTATTTACTAACTATCAACACATATAAAATTTGAAATTAGATTTGGTAGATAATTTTCCGTTATTCCTAAAAGTTTTTGGATGTTGCACGTATTAGCATCATGGTATATAGATGTAGCAAGAAGAAAGTGGCTTCAGTTAAATCTTAATGTCTATGATGGAGGTAAGTTTATTATTGTTATTATGTAGAAAATAAATTTGTATATATGAAACATATGATCTACATATTTCTAGTTTTGGATGTGCTTAAACACCAACATTTTTGGCATATTTATTTCAGAATGCATCCTATCTTGGTGCTTACATTTCCATTTTGAGAGCATCACACGATGGTGTGATATTGTCTTCTTTTACGGAACCATATAGTTAGTTTGATGGATTATATATGTGATGGAATGGTATGAAATTATTCGGTCGTGGAATTACGTAATTTTCATATACACTTAACATAGATTTTCTTTTTTCTTCCGAAAAGTGCTTTTTTTTATAATACATCATTTGACTTCGAAAAATTGAATTTTCTTATAAATGTTATACGTGAGTACTTCACATAACCAACTTCCTCAAAAAGCATCAACTTAACCATAAATGATAAAGAAAATTGAACGTAGCAAGGTGCTAGTCAGTACAGATATTTCGTTTAATACATTTTGAGAAGAGAGAATAAAAGGGGCGATGTTAAGTACATTATAGGGATATAAATCATATAACATAAATAATATACACGAATAATATTAACAAATTTAAATTATTATCCACTTATATCCCTATAATGTTAAGTACATTATAGGGATATAAATCATATAACATAAATAATATACACGAATAATATTAACAAATTTAAATTATTATCCACTTATTCCAATAAATTTATCATACACTGCATTGTTAAATTATGGTTTTAGCTTCAAAACCTACATTTTAACATTTCTACAATTGTTTACAACCCCTTCAGTTCTTTCTTAATATTTTGTATGTAAATTCGTGTATTTAAGCTACTTATGAAATCTCAAATTTAAACTATTTAAATAATCCCATCAAATGGTGTTAGTATATTATTCTAATTAATCCTAAAAATATATGTGAATTCTAACACACACACATTTATATATTATTCATATTAACAAAAATGATAAAATTATTTTTTCAATTCAAATACAAAGACATATGTTATCCCATTTTTTGACAAAACTGGAATATCAATGTTGTGTGCATTTCCACCACGACCAAACTAAGAAGAAGCAAGCAAGCGTACAGCGAAGTCTCATTCTGCATCCAAGATGCCTTGGTTCATCCGGTGTTCCCAATACAAGAGCTCATTCGGCAAGAAGCATTCGGCATTCCCAACAATCGAACTCATTCGGCAATCGTCCATTCGGCATCACCATACCAAGCATAGCCGAACCATGCAACCACCGGACCGTGCAACCACCGAACCTGCCTTCACCGAACCATTCTACCACCGAACCAACTCCCAAGCCACAACCGAACCACCTTATGCCGAACCAACATCTCTCCCTACTAATACCGGACCATCATTTTCCACCGGACCAAGGCCGCAACCGGACCAAGACATCACCCATCACCGGACCGGCCTCTACCACCGAATCAAAGCTCCACCGGTCCACTACACTCCAAGCACGGGCGAACCATGGCTTCGCCGAACCAGAACGCTGCCAGGCCAGATTGCTTCAGCCCAGACCCATCAGCAGCTATATACATCCAAGACCCCTGCCCCCTACCTCACTCTATAAATAGATGGGCAGCGGTACAACAATGGCAGAGAAGTTTGAGAGCTCAAGCCTGGAAGGAACTCTCAAACAACTTTAGATACTTGTAATCAAAGCTTTGTACTTGTAATTTAAAGAAAAAAGGAGAATAACATATAAAGTGGACGTAGGCACGTTCTGGCCGAACCACTATAAATCTGTGTGTCTTTTACAGTTTAGTCCCTGCTTTTTATATATTTGCATAAATCACCCAAATCACTAAATACAACATAAAATCAACCAACTCATACGACTTTGGGTGTTTGCGACCATTTTTTACGCAAACAACATAGATCACATATATTAAATTATATTCGTAAACAACAATGATAAAGTTAAACGTAAATTAATTATAATCATTTACCTCAAAATTTTATCATATGCTGCATTACGAAATTCCTTTTTTATCTTTAAATAATTCTATGGGTCTCAGTTCTAGGTGGGTTGCAGGAATGTTTACCCAGTAATTAGTTTTACACCGTATGAGAAATAATGCTCGTGAGAATACAATCATTTTAGCATTCACCATACAATTATTCTGTAAAGGGGCCATAGCTTTACTTGGACCTTGTAAGGTTTTATGGCTTTTAAAATTTTTACAGTTAGGAAAGATATATAGAAAATTAGAAATATATCTGCATTCATACACAGAGAAATTCATGAATCTTTTTCTATTCGCACCAGCTTCCCTCACTGGCTCTTATGCTTTATACTTTCCACCCATTGTGATATTTTATTTCGGATTCATCCCTGTCTACATCTTATCATGGATGTTGGTTTAGTTTTACACATATTGCATCACGCATCATGCTTCTAATTAATATTGGTTTCAGAATTAAACATACATGATTGATCTTGCATTATCTGTATTCGTTGATATTGTCATGTTATTTATGGCACAATGTTTCGGTCTTCCTAAACATCTGGAAAATAATAATGGATGACATCTCTATTTATCTGCTGTTTACTGTACTATGTTGATCCAGAAAATTTTACGCACTTAACGTCTGCTAGGACAAGTACTTTGCAGCTTTAGCTCTAGTAATTTTTAAAACCTCAGTTAGATGCCCTATGGTCAAAGTAGTTACTTCTAACAGAAGACAAACTTAGGTTTGGAATGATTTGTAATCTTATTAATTTCTCACTTCCTAGATAATTCTTTTGATATGTTTTTTTCTTTCTTCTGCCTATTGTACTATTTTTAATTTATCAATGATGATACTATGTAGGTTTATCTGTACCAATGAACAGATCAGTTGTTGGAACGATTGAGGCTAAATTTAATCAAGGTTACTTTGTGTCAATTATTTTAGGCTCACAAAAGCTTAGAGGTGTTGTTTTTCACGTTCAAGAGCAACCAGCAGCTGCAAATCAAGCTGCAGAATCTTCAGGTCCTGCCAGGCGTAGGAGAAAGAAAATAAAGCAGGGGACTCTTCACATCAGAAACCCAATAGAAGCAGGTACAATTTCTTCTTTGCAGCGCAGCATGCTAGGCTAAAACCACTTAATCAAAGAAAAGACGAAATATAAGTAGACAGATTGGGGAGCTGTGGAGCAAACTAACAGATTTTGAGAGAGCTGTATGGGTAAGTATATTACTATTTACTTGTTCAGTTGTTTTTTTATATTGTTTACTGTCACCAAATGACTCTTCTCTCAAAAAGTGTAGTTTGTTAATAAATACATAATGTAATGTCGGCCATTTGGAGTGAATATCCTTTGTCCCAGTTTTCCTGTCTTGGGATGACCAACCACATCGCAACTATTCAAGAACAACAAATTAAGGTCGTTTCTGAAAGCGGAAATAATGTTGATAAGGGGAGGGTTATTATTATTATTTTTATTTTAAAATTTTGAAATCAGAAAATTACCATGGGGAAAACTTGCTTTTGTGATAGTGCAATAGAATTACTCATCTGAACTTTCTTTCAAAAGCACATTTATGCCAGTCTGTAATACATTTAGCTATTTTTGTCAACATCATAGTTTCAGCATCTTGCATGTGCATTTATTCAAAGAAAGAATCTATTTCGATGTATACTGTGATTGAAGGTACTACATTACAAGTCTTTCAATTTGAGTAGGTAGTTTCCCAATCTCATCAAAACCAAAATCAAATAGGTTAGCAATTTGAATTTTATTTTTTCAGATTTAGGATTTTAGCAAGATATAAAAGGAAACGTTAGATTTTGAGGAGGAAGCATTTTGATTCTACCCCTTGACATCCCTATAACCATTTTGTTTTACCTCTTATTATTACCTTAATTTATCTTAGAAAAAATATATACGAAGAATTCAGATGTTGGGATGAGCTCAAGGTACAAAACTGCTATACATAGTAAGAGGTAAAATCGCACCTAAAGAACTTCAATTGGAATTACTCAAGGTGTATCGTGTCAAGAATAAATATTTAGTTACACATGGGTAAATCTCTTTTGCTCTACAATTCAGTTTTATGTTACAGGTTTATCAAGAGAAAGGAGCAAAAGATAAAGAGAGGTATGCGAGCGAGATGGCTGAGTATCGAGGCAGCTTAAGACACGCAGGAGGCACTAAGCAATGTCATGCCACTTCAGCAATGCCCTGCTGAGATGACATCAGATAAATCGGAAGATTCATATTCAAAATTAGACATAGAAGACGATGATGAAGAGGCTGAAGCAAGAGATGATGTTAGCGGCTCTAAAAACAGCATAGAATCTGAAGTCAAAGAATCCGAAGAAGACGAGTCTGAACATGAGATATCGCATAAAATCACCGCTGCTGCAGAGTCTACAAGCCTTGTTAATGATACGTCCTATGAAGGCGATGGTGGATTTGAATTCAAAAGTGAGGATGTTCAGTCTAATAAAGAATCTGAACCATCTAACTATTGCCTGAAAGAATCTGAGCTGTCTAATAATAATAATGATCAACAATAGTGGGGTGTTCCATCTCTTTTGTGTTTTGGGTAAATCTTTAAAGAATTATTTATGATGGATTTTTAGCTTTTGCACCATAATTTCCATTGTTTTCTTATAACTATAGTTTGACAGAGATTTGTCAACTTTTAGCCGATCCAGATATGATTTGATACCACGTTTTAAAGGAAGTTCAATTTATTTTTTGGCTTATTTTTCTTTTCAGGATATTGATCGTTTGCATTAACATAATTTTCTTGTGTGAAATTTTATTTTCTTGTGTGAAATTTGTGGCGTGCATGTTGATCTTGCAATTTATTGAAGGTAATTTGGATTTATGGTTGTTGATTTTAAATAATGATTTTAGCTCTTGTTTTTATTTATGTAATAATTGATATTTCCATTAAATCTGTTTCTGTCTTGCATAATGTATTCCTTTACTAGCTTTAGTGACAATTTTTATACATGTATTCCTTGTGAGCAGGTACGGTAACTATCTGTATGACATTAAAAATATAAATAAAAACTGTACGAATTATCTATAGAAATGATTTGTTTAAATCAAACAAAACAACTTAAGCATATCGTTATCCAAAATGTCATAGAAACGCAAATAAGTCTTAAATCCGAAGTTATATGATCCTAAAACAAAAGGAGATGGATTAGATTATTATCCATCTTAGATTTTGATAAGGAATTTGATATTTGTTGTTGATTAATCCTCCCTACCTTTGATCCTTAGCTTTGGATTGAAATTTCTTTTTCCTTTTTTTTAATGGCCGGCTATGTTATGGTTTTTGATTGATGTTTGTGGATTTAAAAAATGAAATGTGAATGGGCAAGGGTAAGAAGTGTATAGCCATTTATAATAGGATGGCTATTTTACTAATATGTCAATGTGTAATTTAATAAATTTAATAACCCAATTAAAGCCCATCTATATTATGATTAAGCACGGCCCTGCATATATGTGATTTGTTCAAATCTCAATCTCCTTATCATCAGTATTTTATTTAATTTATCTAATTAAATTTTTTGAATAATGTTATCAGAATTAGGGATGTTACATTAATACAATCAAATAACATATAATCAACATCCAAACTTGATGATAAAACGTAGTAAATAACTATAATAATCATATCACACGATCATATTATATATAAATATAACTATAGAGTTTCTCTCCAAAATACAAACCAATATTTCCTACCAGCATTCCAATGAATCGATACTTCACTTAAACCTTCATTCAAACACTCCACCCTCCTATTTTCTTTCGGCCCCACTTCCACCATAGCTCATGGCCCAAGGGTCTAGGATCAAAGAGCTAAACATTGGAAAAAGAAGAGGTCGTTAATTCACAATATTTGAACCCGAAGAAGAGTCATATTCTCTTGGCTTTTTGACTATGTTGCACTTTTGAAAAAGTTGTCAACATTAAAGTTGTTACAAATTGTTTTTTATATTATTTAGAAAATTAATTACATAATTTTGAGTTGTTTTGAGGAAGATATGGTTAGAAGAAGAAGAGGTATTTTCGGATTCACAAAATTCAAACCCAAGAATGCACTGGAAAGAGAGAGGATTAACACAGGCAAGTTCAAAACTTGAAGAAGCGGTAAACATGAAAAATGTAGCCATTGGAATTTTATATGATTCGAAAGAAAAAAAGATTTTATTCATTTGGATATGTTTTGAGGAAGTTATGATCAAAAGAAAAAGACATACTTTCGAACTTAAAATATGGGCTCGAAAATGCACTGGAAAGAAGTGAATTTTTGACATAACTAAGATCAAAATGGGTAGAAGTGGTAAACAAGAACGTAGTAGCAATGGAATTTTACATGATTTGAAAAAAAAAGAATCATTCCATTTGGTTCGGTTTTGAGAAAGAAATGAGAGACTAAAGAAGATGAAAAAATGGGTTGAGAGGGTTGGCTATTTATAGCCAAATGGAGATGTAGATATTTTTCTCCTCCTTACATCATCCACCATCACCGCCATGCCATCCCCCTCCCCCATATCATCCAAGGATAGCCAGAAGTCCCCTCCATCATGGACAAGGTTATGTTCTTGTACTTAGGGTTGCTAAAGTGAGAAGGAGATGAAAAATATCTTAGATTTTATTCGTTTACCAAATGTGTGTGTGTAATGGTAAATGCATATTTACTTTTCTACCTTGGTTATGTGTGTGTGTACGTGTGTATGTTAATGTGTGCATGTTCATGTTATAAAATGTGCACAAGTTATTTGAACAACTTTATATACGTCAAACCATTACAAATTCTAATTCCGACTCCCGATCATGTTTTCACTTACTGGTTAACATATATATATTTACAAACAAAATTGAAAATTCATTTATTATATTTTTAACCGATTAAAATGATCATATTTGGTTTATAAATCCTTATAAATAAATAATAAACAATTATTCACAAAAATAATTATTATATCGATAAAGCGATACGTATTTTCTTATATTTTCAAGTGGAACATATATATCTTTATAAAACTATTATAAATCATTTATTATCACTTCATAACTAATTAAAATAAATTATTATCATTTAAAAACAATTATTTGAATAATCATTAAATCATTAAATCTCACTTTAAATTCATAAATCAATATTTTAATATAAGGCAAGCACTGATGATGTAATAAATAATTTTATTTTTTTCTCAAAAATAAAACAAACAATTTTATTTTATATTTTTGTTCAATTATAAAAATATATGTATCCAACTCCGTGCGTGATGTTTTACGATCATGGAGCTGTTTGTCGATAAAACGATTTTCGGCTATTTTATAGATATATCTATCCAAAGGAAATATTTTTGTGAAATTTTTCCCAAAATAAATTCATTATTATTTATCACTTAAAACTTATTATTTATAAAAAATAATCTATGTTTTAATTTTTAAAGTAATGTAAATGTATTTAATTAAAGTGATCAAATTATGGATCGTTACGCTTATTATTAGTAATAATACCCTACATAACATAAATTTCTCTTTAATGCCATTCTATCAAATTTTCGGTTCCGTGAGGTCCCATGCCACCTAGGTTTCAAGTAGATCTTATTTTCAAAGAATGTTCAATATGAATGCTGAAAGAAGTAAATTTATCTGTAACGACCCAGAATTTATGATAATTTAAATTTGGATATTTAATTAATTTTAAATATTAATAAGTGAAATTTTTAAGTCGAATAATTTATTTTTCGAATATTGGATTTAATTGGATAATTAAATCGATAATTTAATAATTGAAATTCCAGAAATAATTGAAAATTGGGTTAAATATGATTGAAAATGATTTGTAAAATTTTATTTTATCATATTGGAGTTAGAACGATATTTTAAAACTTTTAAAATCGAATTAAGAGCTAATTTGTGAAAATTGAATATTTTAATATTTAATCGACTAGTGAAATTAGTCAATTTTTGAACAGTCTCAGAATTGGATGAAACTAGTTTCATTGGATCCGTAATAGTTTGTTATTACTGGATTTCAATTTTCGTAGCAATCGGAGTTGTCGTTTGATCGTGGCAGCTCGAAACGCATCGAAATTGTTAATATTAATTTGGCGAGTAAAAATAGCCATTTTTCAAACAGTCTCGGATTTCGACGGAACTAGTTTCATCGGATCCGTAATGTGATATTATTATATGGTTTCAAATTTCATGTCAACTGGATTTACCGTTTGTCCGGTGCAAGCTAAAACGCCTAGAAAATCGTTTAATCGGTTTAATTTTAAATCGAACGTTTATTGCCATAACTCGCACAGATGACCGAATTAGCTCCCGAAACACATTCCATTATGTTTGGAACGCGGGGTAAACCTTAGAAACGCCAACCGGCACGCTTCGTTTGGAGTTCGGAAAATCCGGGATGAATAGTGTCGCGCGAATTTTCTATAAAAGCCCCTAGAATCTTCATTTTGCAACAAAAAATTGAAAAACCTAGGTCAGACTGCAGGCCGCCACCCCCTTTCATCAATGGCCAGAATTTTCTTTCTTTTCTTCTTCAATTACTCTCAATCCACAAGCAATTAGAGAAAGTGTTTAACATGAAACTTGTAGAGCATGAAGAGAGCTTCGAATCTATACGGAGTTGATCAAAATTGGAGCGACGTGGAGGAAGCAAGGGGTCCGACGGCCTGATGTTGCGCACGCAATTCGAGGAGTTGCTGGAGGCCGAGTTCATCATGGTGGTGGCGGCCGTGCGTAGCTCTTGTCGCGAGCTTTCCAATGGAGTAACCTGATCGAATTATAATCAAGCGAGGAGGGAGCATAATTAAACCCTAGATGATGATGTTGGGTTCATATGCACGGCCTGTAGAAACGTGAATGGGAGGGGAAGGAAGAAGAGAAGGCACGGCTTAGATGTGGGGAGCATGGGATCTAGTGGCTCAGATTTGTGTTAGGTTAAAATTATAAAGATTATGTTGTAATTTATATGTTATAAATTCGTGAAACTTTAAAAATGTATAACTTTTTCATACGAGGTCGAAAACGCGCGAAACCAGTTGCGTTGGAATCATATGGACGAGCACTATGCTATGGAATTGGATTGGTGTCGTTTGGAGTTAGTGAGAATTTCGGGTAAAATTAAGCGTCCGTTTAATTTTATTCGAAATAAATCGCTAAAACGAAATTGAAATCAAGGTGAGAACTTCTCACTCAATCAAATCGGTTTCGATCTTAATTTTAAATAGTTATATTTAAAATTCTGGAATGTATGTTTGAATGATGATTGTTATCTATTGATTGTTAAAATAGACATTATACGCCGTTAGTAAGCGGAGGTTATTTATTAAAAACAAATACCGCGAATATTTCACAGTACAGTGAAATTGGTATTATATATGTACTTGGAATTGATTTTCCGCAGTATATAACGGATGAGACCCTATTGCGCCGTCTATTAAGCGGATAATATTTTAAATCTCATATACCGCGATAATTTCGTACTGGAACGGAATTGGTATTGTGCTAACATCTTTGGATGCAGGAAAACAGGTTGGAGGGATCCAACTGGATTCCTCAACTGTATTGATTTATTTACAGATATTTTGATATTTGTTGATTATCATATCGATATATGATATTTGGATGTCGTGATTGACTATTTGGTGTTGCTGCATCATCGGATCCATTTTTGAAGTTTTAAATAATGATTTTGGTTTTTAAAATGAATTTTAAAGTGATTTCCGAAAGTATACGTTTTATTTAATTTTGAATTGTTAAAATAAATAAACGTTAAAATTTTATTTTCATAAAAGTTATGATTTTTGGAAAATAATGCTTAAGTATGATTTTGAAGTATATAAGCTTTAAATAACGATTTTTAAGTTATTAAAAGAATAAATTGGTTTAAATTGGGGTTTTTGAATTATTAAAAACGATGTATATAAAAGACTTATAAAAATTGATATTTTATAAATTAAAAATATTGGAATATTAAAACGAGTTTTATAAGTGTAAAAAATGAAATAAAAATGGATTTCATAAGTGAACGGAATTTATAGATTTATAAATTGTGAAGTTATGAAATGAATAGATTTTGTGAAATAGAAGATTTATAAGTAATTATCTTATAAATCGGATTTTGGCATTTAAATGAGAGATAAATGGAACTTGTTGATAATGAGATTTATAATCGAAGCTTATAAATAGAAAAGGAATTTATAAACATTGTTTGTAAATTCGAAATCAATTGAATTTGATAAATTGAATATAGAAGTTAATGAAAGGTAATTTATTCGCGATTTTGGATAGCGAATAAATTCTTGAAAATAAAACGTGTTGTAAATATTGAAATGGGGCTAGTGAAGTATATTCAAGATTTTGGACAACGAATATATTATTAAGTAAAATGGATATGTTTTGGGAAAGCGATATTATTTAAAGAAGTTGATTATTTTAACGACGTTTTAAAATGTGTTAAATATCGAAACCATAGATTTCAACATTCATTGTTGAAATAGAATTTTTCGAGAAATAAAAGGAAATGGTGGACTATAACACTATTGTTATAGTAAATGATTTCCGAAAGGAAATATTTTGTATAGTATTGGGATTTATATATCTATTTAAACTTTGAATCCCTATACTAGTGATTTTGGATCGTCGTAACGATGTTTTACGCAACATTCGTTTTTGACCCAAATAAATGTGTTAAGAGAATGATTTTCTTAAAAGAATGAAATATATACTTAATTTCGATATTAAGCATATTGAAGATTTTCCAAGCGTTGAAAATGAATGGATTTGTAAATTACTTATTATTTAATAAGTATGGAAATGTTTTCCAATATGAACTGAATATTTTGGGAATTTATCTTTTTAAAAGATAAAATTTAAAATGAATATTAGAAATCGATTTGAAATCGTATGTTCATAAATATTTCGGAATGTAAATTCACTATGGAATTTATAAAGGAAAAGGGGAATTTGTTTAAAAATAAACATTGATTTATTTTTAAAGTATGGGAATAAATTTACGGATTTGGAACGTAAATATAAAGTAAATCGTTAAGGATTTATTTAATTGGTTTAAATAAACCATTTTGAAATGAAAGTATTTCCGCGTAAGGAAAAGGATTGAAATTTGTTTTTCAAAAGTGATAAAGGTGAAAAGTGATTTGAAAATTTGTTTTCAAATGGTTGAAGTATGGAAATTATATACCTAATAAAGATATTTGGAAAGTAAATAATTTAGGAAATTATTTGAAATCTGGTAATGTTGAGCATACCTATTGATAGTTAAATATTCGACTATCAATATTTACCTTTAAATAGGTATTTGTTGTGAATTGCTTGAATTGGATGCCACACTTATTTTTAAATAAGCGCTCACTATTCGGGTTAGCCGGGAAAAGACTTTTGGGTCGTATAACCCATTCTGAATATGTGATACGTCGTTATGGATTGCATTTGAAGACCGGTGTTGAAGACCGGGTATTTTTGAAAACGATAGGATGACCTATCGATTGTCTCCGCACCGTTAGCTACGGTATGGAGATTTCCTTTGTGATGGAAAATTCAATCGGGTTTGTGAATACCCGGATTGCAAGGACTTCTTTGGAAGTGCCTTCGGTTACGTTCGATCCCGGAACGTACTTGTATGGATGTGTATCTTACATTACAATTTGAGATGTAAAGCTGGTTTCTATCAAATATATTTCTGTTGGTGGCGGAGAATTTATTCTCTTAGCTTAACACCCTTCTCTGAGACGTACGAGCTCAGAGGTTATGTAGTTGATGGTTACTAGTGATACATTCCCAAGTTGGTAATGTGGCATATAAGTTCTATTGAGCATTTGTGAATTAAAGCACAGCTTTTATATAAAGCATTGCTTTGTGAACGAGACTTCGTCAAGCCTCACAGACCGGTTGTGGTCGAAACAGGAATCGTGGCAGCAAGGTTATTTGGGGGTCGCTCCTCCATAGGGTATGTCATTTCCTATCTGGAAAAGGGTGGTATCATGGTATGGAGCCCAGATACTTACTCATGTTGAAACACTTATTATTTGGTGTGATGTTGATTACGAGCGCTCGGTTTAAGGTCCCAAAGGACCGGGGGATGACATACTCGTGTCAGTTGTTACCCAGTTAGGGGTAACCCGGCCTTGTGTAGCAGAGATCCGGTTAGGATCCGGGAACGTTTCTCCATAGGCGTTCTATTTTACTTGGGAA
The DNA here is from genome assembly GCA_030765085.1 of Allium cepa. Taxonomy (NCBI): domain Eukaryota; kingdom Viridiplantae; phylum Streptophyta; class Magnoliopsida; order Asparagales; family Amaryllidaceae; genus Allium; species Allium cepa. Next base: position 734,832,431 of record CM060931.1, read on the forward strand.
GTTCCTTTGCCCGAATATTTGTTGGAAATCCAAAACAAAACAATACGTGCCTTGTACGGTTTTAGTTGTAGAACCTGCCGTTTAATATGGTAGGTATAGTAGGCATACCATCATGGTACGTATGCTGGCTAAGATTTATATTTTACTTTCGAAATGTTTCTACGCTATGCACTAGTAATAATATCAAATGTTTCTTTTTAATGCGTATCAAGCATCTTTGACTATCATAAGGAGAAATCTCCTTCAATTCTGCATTTGCATTGTGTGTGTGGCGGGAGACCTTATGGTAGTTTCATTTTCAAAACACATTGCGAATTGACTTTGAAAATTTCTCCTATTCTTTGTTTTAAGGATAAATAACTGTTTTAAGTTCTCACACCAGTCACATGACTGACTCGGAGTTTATTGTTTCCTTCCTAAACTCTGGGTGCCCACCAATTTCCACACGGGCAGTCTAGAATTAGGTTATCAGGTTATTCTGGACTTTGGAGTGCTATGGAGCTCAGGAGACGAGCTGCATATCGAGACGTACCACTTGTATATGATATTATACTATGTATTATTCCGCTGTGTATTCTGTATGAGGACAAGTTTATATAGCTGTCCATCGATGTATTGACTCTGTTGTCTATTGTTGTTATAAACTCTGATAATGATGTAATGTATAAAATGTACAGTTCTTTGTTTTAATGACATTCATTTATTTATTATATGTTGTTCCGCTGCGATTGTGAGATTCTGATGTTGTTTTGTTTTCCTTTCTGTTCTGTTCTTTTCTATCTTTCTCTGTCCTCTTCTATCTTTTTCTTCTTCTTAAACCATAATGGTTCGGTTTTCGGCATTCGATTGCTCGGCAGTTGATACAGTGTATGTATTGATGTCGAATTTCGAGCGACGAAAAATCGCTAACGTTACATTTGGTATCGAGCATATGGTTAAGCGACAACCATGTCTCTGTTGGGTATTGCTCATTAGAGATAGAGTCCAGTACTCTAGAATGAGTGTGAGTGTAATAATAGATACGAGTGCGTATTTGTTAGTGAATATAAAATGTTTTATATTGTGTTTGCTTATCCGTTGAGCTGTTTGTGAATTCTGGTCGGCAGATGGGACGCCATATTATCGATAGGGATTTCTAAACACTTAAACGAGGCATGTCGACATAGTATTATTTAAATTGGGTAAATAAAATAATTTTACCTTGATTATATTTTTATATATAAAGGAATAATTTTTCAGAATTATTAAAGTGTATATGAACTGATTGTTTGGTTGTTGAATAAGTTAAATTAAAACAATAATTGTAAAAGAATGAATTGTATAAGCAAATGAATTATAAGTATAGAACTATAATTAATGTGATTTACAATTGTGAAATAATCTTATATACAAGAAGTGAAAATATATAAGTAAAAGACTTATAAATGTGATTTATATTCTGAAAACAAAATTCCAGAGAAGTATTTTGAAAAGATTTGATATTTTGGAAAATTGTTTTGGAAAAATTAAAGCTCTAAACTCTTTTCGGTCGCTGGAAAATAATTCCGATGATGATCGCGACATCATTGGTGTTCATTTTCGGGTTTTCGAAAGAGGAATTGCTGCCAAATTGTTTTAAATTAAAGTTGTTTGGAAAATTTGGGTTTGGTTTTGGAAATTCAAAGGATAATTTGAATTGATTTCAAAAAAATGGTTTTGAAAGGTTGAAAAGACTCTGGAATCCTATTTAAAATATTTATGAGAATGATAAATGAGTTGATAACTTATACAATTTGAGTTTTAATAGAGTAAAGTTAACTTAAAGGATAGAGTTAAATTAAAGGAAGTATAAGTAAATCAATAAAATCCAAGTTGAAATAAATTTGAGTTGTCCTCAAAGACACGTGATTTGAAATTTAACAAAAGGAAAGTTAAATAATTTGATTTGGATTTGATAAGATGTTTGAAATGGAATATAACTTAAGTGATGTTGAATGAAGTTGATTTTTGGTGTCAAAGTAAATTAATAAGTGAATTAATAAAATAAAGTCACTAAGAATTTGAACTTGAGTTATATGAATGAAATTCAACATTATATTGTTAAAGGAATTAGCAATTGAATTGAACTAATGGATTAAATGTTAATCAATTAAACGTAAATAATTGATATGAAATAATGAATGTAAGTGTTAATTCATTAGAAGCTAATGTTATTGGAAATTGAATAAATTGAATGAAAGTCAATTTAATATAAACCAATTGGAAGTAAAAGCGTTGAACCAAATTGAATGTAAAATTTAATAATTTGGTTGTGTTGAAAATATATTGGCTGTTATATGGATGTTAATTGATTGTATGTAAATTCATTAAGTGTTAGTGAAATTGAAAGCTATGTAATTAAATTCAAATTGAAAGTAAATGAAATTGAATAGAATTGAATGTGAATTGGATTTAAATTAGTGAATGTAAACTAATTGGAAAAGAACGTTGATAAATCCAATGTAAATGAATCAAATGTGATTTAAATGGAAAACCAATTCATTGAATATTAATGAGAATATGAATGAATATTGATTTGGTTATGGATGATAGTTGGTTGATGTTTGCATTTGTTGTTTTGTTGCATTTGCTATGTTGGCACATGTAGTTGTCATGTTGCTATATGATGTATATTGATATTATTTTCATATCTACATGTTCTCATATGTTTGATTTAGTGTTTAGTAGGTGCGGATTGCGTTTGCTTCGCATTTGGAGCTCGCTTTCGCGCTATATTAGCCGTATATGCTCGCTAATAATAAATAAGGTACATATCTCGGATTACATACCGTACTTTTACACTTTTTTCCCTGCGGGATGCCTCATCACTTGATGAGATGTATATTTGTGATATATATACTGTCATTTTTTTCGGATCGAGCCGCGCAAAGGAGACTATGGCGAATTTTTCCGAAAATTTAAGGCGTTAGAAAATTTTTGAGAAAATTGGAATTTTTTTGAAAACTAAGTTTGGATTTGGAAACTTAGTAAAGTTTTTGTAAGAAGTTTAACTATGAATTTTGGGAAAGTTAAACACTTAAGAGATTTGAAAAATCTAATTTGAACGGTTTATTTTGGAAAGTTAATGAATTCTGTAACTTTTCTTACATGGTAATTTCGAGGACGAAATTCTTTTAAGGGGGGAAGTATGTAACGACCCAGAATTTTTGATAATTTAAATTTGAATATTTAATTAATTTTAAATATTAATAAGTGAAATTTTTAAGTCGAATAATTTATTTTTCGAATATTGGATTTAATTGGATAATTAAATCGATAATTTAATAATTGAAATTCCAGAAATAATTGAGAATTGGGTTAAATATGATTGAAAATGATTTGTAAAATTTTATTTTATCATACTGGAGTTAGAACGATATTTTAGAACTTTTAAAATCGAATTAAGAGTTAATTTGTGAAAATTGAATATTTTAATATTTAATCGACTAGTGAAATTAGTCAATTTTTGAACAGTCTCAGAATTGGACGAAACTAGTTCCATTGGATCCGTAATAGTTTGTTATTGCCGGTTTTCAATTTTCGTAGCAATCGGAGTTGTCGTTTGATCGTGGCAACTCGAAACGCATCGAAATTGTTTTAATATTAATTTGGCGAGTAAAAATAGCCATTTTTCAAACTGTCTCGGATTTCGACAAAACCAGTTTCATCGGATCCGTAATGTGATATTATTTTATGGTTTCAAATTTCATGTCAATTGGATTTATCGTTTGTCCGGTGCAAGCTAAAACACCTAGAAAATCGTTTAATCGGTTTAATTTTAAATCAAACGTTTATTGTCATAACTCGCACAGATGACCGAATTAGCTCCCGAAACATGTTCCATTATGTTCGGGACGCGGGGTAAACCTTAGCAATGCCAACCCGCACGCTTCGTTTGGAGTTCGGAAAATCCGGGATTAATAGTGTCGCGCGAATTTTCTATAAAAGCCCCTAGAATCTTCATTTTGCAACAAAAAATAAAAAAATCCTAGGTCAAACTGCAGGCCACCACCACCTTTCATCAATGGCTAGAATTTTCTTTCTTTTCTTCTTCAATTACTCTCAATCCACAAGCAATTAGAGAAAGTGTTCAACATGAAACTTGTAGAGCATGAAGAGAGCTTCGAATCTATACGGAGTTGATTGAAATTGGAGCGACGTGGAGGGAGCAAGGGGGGCCGACGGCCTGATGTTGCGCACGCAATTCGAGGAGTTGCTGGAGGCCGAGTTCATCATGGTGGTGGCCGTGCGTAGCTCTTGTCGCGAGCTTTCCAATGGAGTAACCTGATCGAATTATAATCAAGCGAGGAGGGAGCATAATTAAACCCTAGATGAAGATGTTGGGTTCATATGCACGGCCTGTAGAAACATGAATGGGAGGGGAAGGAAGAAGAGAAGGCACGGCTCAGATGTGGGGAGCATGGGATCTAGTGGCTGAGATTTGTGTTAGGTTAAAATTATAAAGATTATGTTGTAATTTATATGTTATAAATTCGTGAAACTTTAAAAATGTATAACTTTTTCATACGAGGTCGAAAACGCACGAAACCAGTTGCGTTGGAATCGTATGGACGAGCACTATGCTATGGAATTGGATTGGTGTCGTTTGGAGTTAGTGAGAATTTCGGGTAAAATTAAACGTCCGTTTAATTTTATTCGAAATAAATCGCTAAAACGAAATTGAAATCAAGGTGAGAACTTCTCACTCAATCGAATCAGTTTCGATTTTAATTTTAAATAGTTATATTTAAAATTATAGAATGTATGTTTGAATGATGATTGTTATCTATTGATTGTTAAAATAGACATTATACGCCGTTAGTAAGCGGAGGTTATTTATTAAAAACATATACCGCGAATATTTCACAGTACAATGAAATTGGTATTATTTATGTACTTGGAGTTGATTTCCCGCAGTATATAGCGGATGAGACCCTATTGCACCGCCTATTAAGCGGATAATATTTTAAATCCCATATACCGCGATAATTTCGTACTGGAACGGAATTGGTATTGTGCTAACATCTTTGGATGCAGAAAAACAGGTTGGAGGGATCCAACTGGATTCCTCAACTGTATTGATTTATTTACAGATATTTTGATATTTGTTGATTATCATATCGATATATAATATTTGGATGTCGTGATTGACTATTTGGTGCTGCTGCATCATCGGATCCATTTTTGAAGTTTTAAATAATGATTTTGGTTTTTAAAATGAATTTTAAAATGATTTTCGAAAGTATACGTTTTATTTAATTTTGAATTGTTAAAATAAATAAACGTTAAAATTTTATTTTCATAAAAGTTATGATTTTTGGAAAATAATGCTTAAGTATGATTTTGAAGTATATAAGCTTTAAATAACGATTTTTAAGTTATTAAAAGAATAAATTGGTTTAAATTGGGGTTTTTGAATTATTAAAAACGATGTATATAAAAGACTTATAAAAATTGATATTTTATAAATTAAAAATATTGGAATATTAAAACGAGTTTTATAAGTGTAAAAAATGAAATAAAAATGTATTTCATAAGTGAACGGAATTTATAGATTTATAAATTGTGAAGTTATGAAATGAATAGATTTTGTGAAATAGAAGATTTATAAGTAATTATCTTATAAATCGGATTTTGGCATTTAAATGAGAGATACTCGTGCCAATTGTTACCCAGTTAGGGGTAACCCGGCCTTGTGTAGCAGAGATCCGGTTAGGATCCGGGAACGTTTCTCCAGAGGCGTTCTATTTTACTTGGGAAGTTCCTTTGCCTGACCATTTGTTGGAAATCCAAAACAAAACAATACGTGCCTTGTACGGTTTTAGTTGTAGAACCTGCCATTTAATATGGTAGCTATAGTAGGCATACCATCATGGTACGTATGCTGGCTAAGATTTATATTTTACTTTCGAAATGTTTCTACGCTATGCACTAGTAATAATATCAAATGTTTCTTTTTAATGCGTATCAAGCATCTTTGACTATCATAAGGAGAATTCTCCTCCAATTCCGCGTTTGCATTGTGTGTGCGGCGGGAGACCTTATGGTAGTTTCATTTTCAAAACACATTGCGAATTGACTTTGAAAATTTCTCCTATTCTTTGTTTTAAGGATAAATAACTGTTTTAAGTTCTCACACCAGTCACATGACTGACTCGGAGTTTATTGTTTCCTTCCTAAACTCTGGGTGCCCACCAATTTCCACACGGGCAGTCTAGAATTAGGTTATCAGGTTATTCTGGATTTTGGAGTGCTATGGAGCTCAGAAGACGAGCTGCATATCGAGACGTACCACTTGTATATGATATTATACTATGTATTATTCCGTTGTGTATTCTGTATGAGGACAAGTTTATATAACTGTCCATCGATGTATTGACTCTGTTGTCTATTGTTGTTATAAACTCTGATAATGATGTAATGTATAAAATGTACAGTTCTTTGTTTTAATGATATTCATTTATTTATTATATGTTGTTCCGCTGCGATTGTGAGATTCTGATGTTGTTTTGTTTTCCTTTCTGTTCTGTTCTTTTCTATCTTTCTCTGTCCTCTTCTATCTTTTTCTTCTTCTTAAACCATAACGGTTCGGTTTTCGGCAGATTGCTCGGCAGTTGATACAGTGTATGTATTGATGTCGAATTTCGAGCGACGAAAAATCGCTAACGTTACATTATCTGTCAATATAAGTTATAAATATGACTTTATAAATATGACTTAACTTCTTGCATATAGAAATTTTCACATATAAAGACATTAACAAAGACACCAGTTATGAATGGGTGAAAAAATTTCAAAAATATCACTAGAAATATGAAACCAATTTTTTAATACAGTTTAATAACGAGAAAAGCATGAATAAAAAAACAGGAAAAGCTTGAACAAGAGTAGAGGTGTAGTGTAACCATCACAAAACCATATACAGAGCATAATAAATTCTTACTAAAACCATCAAAATCACACATCTTCAAGCAATACTCCTTATTACATGTTACTCCTCATTACATGTTTCTCTTTTAGATATTCAGCAAGTTCAAATGCATTCAAAGATTTTATTTTTGTTATTTTTTCTGAACAGTCTAATGTAAACTAAACTTTATGTCATTCGAGACTACTCTAAACTCCTCCATATCTTTGATAGTCAAATGTACCAATATAATATATGGATAATGTTCAGGAAATTAAAAATTATGATGGTTCATTTTTGTAAGGATCCGTATTATTAACCATTTTAAATTATTAAAGTTAATATGATTATTGAGTAAAACTGGTTGGAAATAAAAAATTATGTTTTATTCATGTAATTTATTTAAGATGAACTTGAATAAAATTTTAAAATAACAATTTCGATAAGATTTAAGGAAATCATTTGTTTCAGAATGAAGTTCAATATATTTAATACGTTGTGATCAATAGCATGAATTGAATAGTAAATGATGAATTAATTAGATGAAAATAAAATAATTAATTTACAACTAAAATTCATTTAAAATCTAATATTGATTCATCGCGAATTGAATCATTGTGATGCTTTGATTTAAGAAGTGGAACATAGAGTGTAGATTTTTTGTTATTTGAATTCGTTTTAAAGGTAAATTTTATAAGTTAAATAACTTGTATTTCAATTATAGCGATTTACTGGATAAATAAATTTTTTAAATTTAATATTAAAAATTATTTAAATAATTGAATCCTGAATTTAATGTGAATGAAAATGATTTCAAAAGTTGGTTTAAATTTTATTTAAACAAGAATGAAGATTGTTTACTTTTAAAATTGAATTTAAAGAGATTAGATTGATTTGGAAATTTTTTATTTTAACTAACGTGTAAAAACAGTCTTTTGGGCACTGTCTCGGATTTCGACGAAATCAATTTCATCGGATCTATAATAGTGATTTATTATAGGATTTCAAGTTTCGTACCGGTGGAAGATGATAATGTTTAACTATCATCGATTATTGTTTAAATTGAACTAAAACGAATAATTTGTGAACTCTACTTCACAAAGCTTTAGATAACTAGATTGAATTAAAATCTAACCACAATAACAATTGTTTGCAATAACAAAGATGTAAATTAACGAAATGTTTTCTTTGTGAAAAATGTGTGATCCTCTATAGAATAGAGGAGAGCACACATGCAAAGATATATATAACATAATAACAAGGTGCTGCCAACATGCCTGGCATGTAACAAAAATTAAAAACGAGTAACAAAGGAAAAAGACAGGTACCCCTAAGATGAGTTCCGGCAAGGCCACCACCCATCACACCCTGATATCGAGTTTCGGCATAGCCACCACCCGATACTAAGGTGTTAGGAGTACCTAGAGACAAGAGAGAATGATGCTCTATACATCTCAGTAGCTCCATGCATAAAACAAAGAAGAAAACCTCTGTGCATCTGGATCGGAATGATGCTCCATACATCTCGGAAGCTCTAAGCAACACATAAAAACAAAGCAGAAAAACTCTATGCATCTGGATCAGAAGGAATGAAGAAGCATCAACTCTGAAGTGAAAATAAAAGAGATGCTGGAAAGCATAATCTGCACTGGAAACTCTGAACAAGGGAAGAAATGCCAAGTTGCAGCATGGATCCTCTCTAAAAGCCTCTCAACAAACCGAATCATGCGCTCTGAAGATATGGGAACCTGCAATAAGAACCTGGTATCCTTTCACGCATACCTGTATCCGAGGGGTGACTTGGGAAAAAGTAAGAATTATACATTTATATGTATAGTTATATAATTAATATACATATACATATACATATACATATATATATATGTATATATAAAGAAATAAGTAAAACAAAAAGGAGACAAAACCCGTAACAACAGAATTAAGATATTTCTAAACTATTACACCAAAAAAGAACAAAAAAAAATTAAAACCAAAATTAAAAGAAAACTATGTATCTTTAATCATAAGTAAGTTATGATTAACAGATAGATCATGATATGAATTTGAAAAAATATTCATATTAATACTGATGTCATTAAAAAGACAATTGTTATGTTTAAAAAAATTAATATTGTAGCTAACCTTATTAAGATACCCTTTAAAAAAATTATTTTTAGCTAATTTATATTTGGGATTAGAAATCCAGTTAAAACAGAATGAAGAAATTGGATAAATCAATTTATTAGTATGGCTATTATTATTATTAAAAATTCTTTGATTTCTTTCAAACCAAATATACCAACTAATAATAATGAATGAAGAGCCAAGTAGAAATCTAATATTCTTTTTAAACCTAAGTCTAAAATTATTCCAATAAAAGTCACAATCCGAAATTTTAGTTATAATATTAAAATTGAAAATTTTGAGAATATTATTAAGCATGTAATAAGAATCCATGCAATCATAGTATAAATGCTTAATGTCTTCAAGATGCAGATTACAAAAATAACATTTACATGTGTATTTTAGATTTAGGAGGAGCATTTGGTTTCCAAATAAATTTGAACGAATTGTTTATAGTACCCGAAAAATTAATAAATCTATCAAAAGAGTTTGAAGTATATTTCTTACTTCTGTCCCATTCCCAACAAAAAATGTCATTATCATTATCAATATTGTAAAGATTTTATCTTGCATAAAACAAATAAAGAAGCCTAAGAGTTGATCCTATTAAAATTCTATTAAGGATGAAATTCCAAGGAGGATCATTATCAGGAGAAAAAACTTCATTAATTAGAGCAAACTTAAAATTACAGATATCGTAAAGCTCTTTAAATTCCAGTTTAAGAGGTAAGACCGAAATCCAACGGTCATGCCAAAAGGAAGTATGTTTACCGGAATGAAATATAGTATTTATTCCTAAGTTAAAAATCTCAAGACATTTTAAAATGTTTTTCCAAAAATTAGAAATATTATGAGTGGCTGGAGAAACTATTTGATATAAATTACTATTGTTTTCATAATAAGGTAATGGGATTGTATAAGCTTTTTATAGTATAGCTTTTAAATAGAAAGGATTTAAAAGATGAGAATTTTAGAATTTAAATCCCACTGATTTTCGAAACTGCTTTCAAAGTTTTCTATAATAATATTAATATTGTTTCGGAAGTGATTTTGACTAGAAATGTATTTTGAAAACAATTTTGAAAGAAATAAGGGCACTAAACTCGCTTTAGTCGTTATGAAATAGATCTGGGATGACTTCAGCATCGCCAGTATTCATATTCAAGTTTCTGAGTGAGAATTGCTACCAAAATAAATTTATTTTGCTTAAAACAAGTTTTGATTGAAAATAAAAGAAATTTATTTTCAAATATGATTGATAAATATATGAAAATAGGTTTTGAACTTATAAATTGAAATTAGTATATATAAGAAATAAGTTTACAACTTATGAATTTGAACAGGAAAGTAAAACCAAAATTTTAAACTATTCAATATTTTGGTTAAGCAAATAAGAGAAAATTTGAATTTTGAGATATGAAATAAAAGAATGAACTTGGGTAAAGTTAAATAAGTTATTTTAATGAAATGAAGTTACTTTCAAGAAAGTAAAATTAGTAATGGAACTAAGAAATGAAAATGACTTAAGTTCTAAATTATAATTCAACTTGATTTGTAAAAAGAGAATTGAATATATTTTAGAATGTTGTTTATATAAATAAATATGAACTTAAGTGTAAAGTGAAATAAACATAAGAAGTGTAGTATGAAACGTTTATAAACTTAAGTAAAATAAATCTAAATTGGTATATACTCTTTTGGATATGAGAATATTATGTTAATTTGAACTTGAATCAAAGAATGTTTATTCACTTAAGTAAAAGTGGTAAAGAATAATTTAAACTTTAAGTTCAAATTATGTAATGAAAGGATTTATAAAATAAATTGAATATGAAGTGAATAGGTTATAAAACCAAGTTTGAAAATATTAACTTGGCTAATTTGTGTTTATGTATATTTAAGAACTTAAGTAATGAACTTAAGAAAAATCTAATTTTAGTTTAAATTAAAAGAATGGATTTAAACTGAGAATTTGAGATCGAATTTGAATCCTGGTGCTTTTTAAATTGTTTGCTAGGATTTTGAAAATAATATAGTATTATTTAAAAATATTTACGAATAGAAGTTGTTTTCAAAAGGGATTTAAAAAGAAAATAAGTCATGTACTCCCCTCTTCTGCTGCTAGAAAATAATTTTGGTGATGAAGGTCGCATCATCGACATTCATTTTTGAGTCTCAAAGTGGGGGAGGCCATTTAGTAGCTTTGCTACGCCTTTGGTTCAATAAACATATTTTGATCTAAAGATTCTAAAAATTCCTGATATATATAAAAGGTACGAGCACATATATTATTTCAAAATGATTTAGAATGAATTTGGTGTTTAGTTCTTACACTCTTTTTAAATTAATAATTTTCACTTATTGAAATGAAATGATTTGATAAAATAATTTTTATGAAGGATCCATAAATGAATTTGATATGAATTGTATTAAACAAAAAATGAAATAACTGAATTTAAATAAACTGAATGTAAACGTAGTAAATGTAGATAAATTGGAAGTAAACCAATTACATGTTAATAACGAATGGATGTTAATAAAAATGAAGTATATAAATTAACCATTGACATTGGTAATTGTAAATTCATATAGTTATGAATTAGTTGGATGAATATTTATAATTGAATGGTTTCTTGTTGCAAATCATTGTTATTATTGTTTTTGGCTGCATATGATTGTTAGTTATGTATTAGTGCTCGTGCTTATGATTTGTATTCAAAATTTATGTTATACGGTTCTGTTAAACTCGTACGTGTTTTCTATATCTTATTATAAGTGACTAACATTCTAAACTGAGTTGAGATAGGTATATATGAAGCCGTTTGTACATATACGCGGTTTGATTTGTTTTTGCTTGCTTTAGTATGAACAAATTCGCTCGTCATAATAATAATAAGGTACATATCTCGGATTACATATCATACATTAATGTTTTTCCCTACGGGATTCCTCATCATTGAGATGAGATGTATATTTGGTATACATATGTTTATTGTAAATTTTTACGATCGCGCCGTGCAAAGGAGACGCTGCCGAAATTTTTCGTAAATCCAGATGTTAGAAATTTTTTGAGATTTTAAAATTTTATAACATGTTTTATAAATAAGTTGTAATTTCCGTAAAGCCGATATCAGAGTGGCGTAGTAGGAGCGTGGTAAAGGTTTTGCAAATAAAATTTTTATGTATACAAATTAATTATTTTGAGTAAAATATATCATATGTTAAATTCCTTACTTAACCCCTTTTCGAGGACGAAAAGTTTTGAGCGGGGGAGATTGTAACGACCTATATTTTTAACTATTTTAAATTATTAAATTTAATATGATTATTGAATAAAAATAGTTGGAAATAAAGATTTATGCATTATTCATGTAATCTATTTAAGATGAACTTGAATAAGAATTTAAAATAACAATTTCAATAAGATTTAAGAAAATCATTTGTATTAGAATAAAGTTTAATATATTTAATGCGTTGTAATCAATAATATGAATTGAATAGTAAATGTTGAATTAATTAGATGAAAATAAAATAATTGATTTATAACAATAATTCATTTAAACTCTAATATTGATTCGCCGCGAATTGAATTATTGTGATGCTTTGATTTATGAAGTAGAACGTAGAGTGTAGTTATTATTTGAATTCGTTATAAAGGTAAATTTTATAAGTTAAATAACTTGTATTTCAATTATAGCGATTTACTGGATAATTAAATTGTTTAAATTTAATATTGAAAATTATTTAATTAATTGAATCACGAATTTAATGTGAATTTCAAAAATTGATTTAAATTTTATTTAAACAAGAATGAAGATCGTTTACTTTAAAATTGAATTTAAAGCGTGTAGATTGATTTTGGAAATTTCTTGCTTTGATTAACATGTGAAAATAGTCTTTTTGGGCATGTCTCAGATTTCAACGAAACCGGTTTCATCGGATCCATAATAATGAATTATTATAGGATTTCAATTTCCTAGTGATCGGACTTATCGTTTGGCTGTGCGAGCTTGAAAAGTTTAGAAATTAAACTAATTTAATTAAAATTATTCGATTTTGAAATGCTATTTATTGAATATGATGGAATTGGCTCCCGAGACTAATCCCGTTATGTTTGGAATATGGTTATAACATATAGAACGCCATGTGACACATTACGTTTGGAGTTCGAGAAAGTCGCATGTGAATAGTGTTTTGAAAATTTACATATAAGGCCACTTTATTTTCATTTTTGGAAAAATCCTAAACTAAAGCTTAGCCGTTCTCCTTATGTTTAATGGTAGAAATTCACTTCCCTTCTCTCCTTAAGTTCTTCCAATTCATACATCGAATCAAACAACTTCAACTAGGAAAATGAAGATCTCATCGAGCTCTACGCATCCAACGGTTGGATCGAGACGGAAGCTTGTGGATTTGCCAGAATTTGGCCTTTAAGAGCGCATGGATTTTCTCGAATTGTGTGAAAACTGAGGTGATGGAGTCAATGATGCTTGAGTTGGTGGAGGAGTTTGGAGTGGCAGTTCGTATAGTAGGCTTGGATTGGCGTCCGGCGATTTATGGAGGCGCACGTCAACGATGATGGTTGCGTGGGTATGGGTTGTCTCGGCCTGGGAAACGAACGAAAAAAGATGAGTAGTGTAACGGGCCAAGCCAGTAGCGACCGGTAGGCTTTTCAACCATCCCAGACCCACCGTGGCATACATTGCCACCTTGCTTTTACGGCCAGCCTGTCGACTCGCAACCAACCTTCATAGGGACATGTAGGGTAAGAGACTCCTGCTCGCCACCAAACATGAAGTGAGAACCCCTATCATGCTGTAATGAAGCAAACCCGATCCCTGGACCTGTGGGTTATAGTCCCACCATGCTTCTGTTGTGCAACTCCGATCAATGGGAATGTCGTTAATCCATTCATGCGCGTCACTAATTAGATGACGAGATTCCCACTGTCCCATGCCTACAATTTTCCATTGGCCAGAGGCTATTCACCTTGGAACCTTTCCTTCAAATAAGTTCCTTATTTTATTTTAATTCAAAATATTAAATAATAACTACCATTATAATTTAATATTTGCAGGTAATCTCCAAACCAGGGTTGTTACAAGTAGGGTAATGGTTTAGTTAGTTAATTTGTTGATTATATTTTAATTATCGTTATGTTTACAATTACATAACTTTTTCATACGAGGTCCAATTCGAGTGAAACAAGCCGCGTTGCGATCGTATGGATAAGGGCTACGACATGGAATTAGATTAGAATTTATTCGAGGCTGGAAATTTTTCGGTTTCAAATAAAGGTGAGTGTTTTAAGCCGCTCAGAAATTACTAAAATATTCCGTTGTTAGTTAAATTAAAATCATGAAATGATTTAATTTTATTGATTGTTGTTTTGTAATTTAACTGATATGGGAATAGACATAAAAATTCACATGTTAGAAATTTAGAATTAACAGCTAAATCGAAATCGAAATTGAATTGCTAATTAAAACCCCGATACTAATAACTAGTTAACTGATGTGATTTATTGGCTGTTTTGGATGTTGATTGTGATGGATGACTATTGGTCGATATATTGGATGATTTGATGTTTATTTCTTTATATATATATATATATATATATCATGTTATCATCCTTTATATTATCGACGATATATAAAACTGTAAATGAATTATTTCGAATAAATTAAGAAATAGGCTAAAATGATATATACCTATGACACTGAGATTTGGATTGAAATGATATATATCCACCCCTGAAATTAAAAATTGAAATAACTAATCACTTGGCGTAGGACAAAAAATTATATACGGACACCAGATTGATTAAATTAAATGGTTTTAAAAATTCTTAGTTTTGAAATTATTTAAAAGATATTGTTTTGGGAGGAAATTTGAATTTATGGTAACTAAATTATTTCAATTCGAGTTTTGAAATGTCGAAAGTGAAAATATTAAAGGAAATTGTTTAAAGAATTTGATTTGAAATTTGAAGTTATAATCAAAATATGATTTGAATTGTGGAAATTGATTTGTTTTTAAAGATTTGAACTTTTTATTCGAACTTTGAAATAAATCCAAGTAAAAGTAATTTAAATGGATATTTTAAAATTTTGAGCTCGAAATTGAATTATTTTAAAGATTTGAACCTTAAATTGAACGGTGAAGTTGAATTTGATTTAAGTGATTTAAATCAGTAAATCGAAATTGGACTTGAAATTATATAAATTGAAATGGTTTAAAATGAGAATTGAATTAAAATTTAAACCATCAAAAAATCATTGAATTTAATTTGATGTTAAAATTGAACATTCGAAATTAAAGTTACTTCGAACTGAAATCGAAATTGAAGTAGATTTGAATTGAAATCGAAATTGAAGTTGATTTGAATTGAAATCAAAATTAAATATGATTTGAATTGGAAGCTTTAAAAAAATAAATCACTTGATTAAAATTTAGATCTGAGCTCGGATTTATGGGAAATGGAAAGAAACAGTTTTGAATCTGAAACTGTTTTCCACTATAAAATATTTTGCTACAAAATATTTTAAAAAAATTCACTATTTTAATTTTCATATTATTTTAATTTTCAAATCATTTAATATTTAACCTACTTTAATATTTAAACCATTTAACTGTTTAAACTATTTTAACACTTCAAACTATTTTAACTACTCAAACTATTTTATTTCAAACGATTTTGAAGTGATAACCTAAGCTGGAATTCAAAATGATTTTGAAAGTGAAATGAGATATTATAAATGATTTCAAATGAAATTGACATATTTTAAGCAAACATGTTTGAAATGGAATTGATTTCGAAGTGAATAAAATAATTTTGGAATGAAATTGATTTTGAAGTGAATATAATATTTTGATATCAAGTACGAATCAGATTCGAAATGTAAATGAACCAACTGGGAATGCACCAAAGTGTTTGCACCAAAATTGGTCAAAAACCCCAAAAGTAATGGAAGTGCCAATGTGTAAAAATACTCAATATCCAAATACAGATCTCAAATACAGATAATGTAGAGAATAAAAATGAAGAAATAGCCAAATTATAACCAATTTTTCTTGCTTTAGCTAAACGTCAAGGTTATTGCTCATAAACTCAGCAGCATACGAAGTTCGCAATCTTGCATTGATCATATCTTACAAAGCACAGGTCCAAATGCTATGAAATTTTCACAAGAGCTTACGCACAAGCTGAAGAAGGTCATGCCAAGTTTCGGCTCGATTGGATGAATTCTTGATCGATATGAAATTGGTTCGTATCGATCACGGTTCGAGTCGAAACTTTTCGGGATCGGTCGCGTGGGCCCACTCACGTACCAGAAGGAATCTCTCGAAGTTTGAGTGAAATATCAGCCTCTTACACCTATAAATAGCCCCCGGAAGCCTACAGAAAAAAGATCTTTTTGCTATTCGACGTCCAGACTCTGCCAGATTCAATTCTACACCTTACTATCACTGTTGTATTTGAAATTCTTCATTGTAATCCGTTGTAATCAACTGTAATCAGCAAAGAACATCAACAAAAGATAATTACTTGAAGTGGACATAGGCCGGAGAAAGCCGAACCACTATAAATCTTATGTTTTTGTTCATTATTTCTGGATTGTTGCTTGTTATTAGCTTAGATCTGTGACTTGTGCTTGATTTATATTCACACTTTGGTACTTTCACGATACTTGGGGTTTGTGACCAATTTCGGCGCAAACAATTATTATTATTATTAGTGCATAGTGTGGAAAACATTTCAAAAATACAATATTAATCTTGGCCAGCATAGACATTTCGCACTTATGCCTACTATAGCTACCATGTTCAATAGCAGGTTACCGCCACATTCCATGGCAGGTTATACAACTAAAATCGTACAGGGCGCGTATTGTTTCTTTGGATTTCCAACAAATGGTCAGTAAAGGAACTTCCCACACCAAATGGAACGCCTCTAGAGGGACGTCCCCGAGAACCTAACCAGATCTCTGCTACATAAGGCCGGGTTACCTCTGTAACTAGGTAACTACTGACACGAGTATGCCACCCCCGGTCGTTGCCAACCTTTATCCGAGGCGCCTATCAACCAACAACTACAAAGCAATAAGTTTTACAGCAACTACAAAGTTAAGTATTTGGGCTCCATACCATGATACCACTTATAATCCAGAAGGAAATGGACATTACCCTCAAGGGGCGCTACCCCCAAATAACCTTGCTACACGATTCCTGTTTTGACCATTACCGGGTTGTGAGGCTCGACGAAGTCTCGTCCACAAAGCTACGCTTTTCACAAAGCCATGCTTCGATCAACAAATGATCAACAGCACTTCGTATGCCACATTACCAATTTGGGAATATATCATCAACTACATAACCTCTGAGCTCGTACGTCTCAGAGAAGGGCGTTAAGCTAAAAGAATAAATTCTCCGCCACCAACAGAAATGTATTTGATAGAAATCAGCTTTATATCTCAAAGTGTAATGTCAGACGCACATCCATACAAGTCCGTTCCGGGATTGAACGGAACCGAAGGCACTTCAAAAGAAGCCCTTGCAATCTGGATATTCTCTAATCACGTCCGGAATCCCCATCACAAAGGGTGATAAAATCTCTATACCGAAGCAACTCGGTGCAGAGATATTCGATGGGTAATCCTTTCGCTTTCGAAAATACCCGGTCTTCAACACCATCTTCAAATACTATCCCATTTCGTCGTATCATTATTCTCGAAAATACTCGGTCTTCACCACCGTTCTTCAAATGCTATCCATATACGTCGTACCATTATTCGGAATGGGATATTTGACACAAAGGTCCTCTCCCGGCTAAACCGAATAATGAGCGAAATATTTAAAAAAAAGTGTAGCATTCAAATTCAAGCAATTCACAACAAATATCCATTTAAAGGTAAATATTGATAGTTGGTTATTTAACTATCAATAGATATGCACAACATAACCAGATTCCAAATAATTTCCCAAATTATCTATTTTTCAAAAATATCTTTACAAGATATATTTTTCCACACTTCAACCGTTTGAAAACAAATTTCAAATCGCTTTTCAATTTATCTTTAAAAGATATAATCTCAAAACATTTCACTTCATATTGGAAAAACATTTCCATACTTATTTAATAATAAGTAATTTCACAAATCTATTTATTTTCAACATTTGGAAAATATTCGATATACTTAAATCATAATTAAGTAAATATTTCATTCTTTAAGGAAAACATTCTCGTACACACATTTATTTGAGTCGAAACGAATGTTGCATAAAACATCGTTATGACAACCCAAAATCACTAGTATAGGGATTCGAAATTTAGATAGATATATAAATCCCAATACAATATAAAACATTTCCTTTCGAAAATCATTTACTATAACAACAGTGTTATAGTCCACCATTTCCTTTTATTCCTCAAAAATGTCTATTTCAACAATGAATGTTGAAATCTATGGTTTCGATACTTAATACATTTTAAAACATCTTTAAATCGTTTTAATTTTATTTAAAATATCACTTCCCTAAAACATTTCTTTAATGTATTATTCACTGTTCAAAATCATGAATATACTTCGTTAACCAAATTCAACATTTCTACACATTTTATTTTAAAGGATTATCCACTGTCCATAATCGTGGATATATCTCCTTTAATAAGCTTTCATATTTACTTATCAAATTCAATTGGATTCGGATTTACAAAACAACGTTTATAAATCCATATATATATATATATATATATATATATATTATAAAAACTACAACTTATAAAATCCCTTAATTAACAAATTCTATTTATATCCCATTTAAATGCCAAAATCCAATTCATAAGTTAATTACTTATAAATCTTTTATTTTACAAAAATCTATTCATTTTATAACTTCACAATTTATAAATCTATAAATTTCATTCACTTATGAAATCCATTCATACTTCATTTTAACGCTTATAAAAAGTCGCTTTATAATTCTAATATTTTAATTTATAAATATCAATTTTATAGATCTTTTATAGAAGTCATTTATAATAATTTAAAATCCCAATTTAAACCATTTTATAAATTAATCAACTACTTATTTCAAAAATCACATTTTGGTTATATTTCACAAAAATCATAATTTTTGTAACATTAAAATTTTAACGTTTATTTATTTAAAATGAATCAATTCATAAATTTTAATAAAACATGCATATACTTTCAAAAATCACTTTAAAAATCCTTTTAAATTTGAAATCGTTCCTTTAACATTTTTAAAATTCCAAAATAGGTCCAATGATGCAACAGCACTAAATCTAACAATCAAGGCATCCAAAACATCATATATCATATGATAACAGAATATATCACAATATCTGTAAATAAATCAATACTGGTGAGGAATCCAGTTGGATCCCTCCAACCTGTTTCCTTGCATCCACAGATGTTAGCACAATACCAATTCCGTTCCAATATGGAATATCACGGTATATGGGTTCATAAAATATTATCCGCTATTATGCGGCGCAATAGGGTCTCATCTGCTATATAATGCGGGAAACCAACTCCAAGTACATATATAATACCAATTCCACTTCAAGGTGGAATATCGCGGTATATGTGTTTAATAAATAACCTCCGCTTAATATACGGCGTATATGGTCTATTTCAATACAGCATATAGCAATTTATTATTCAATCACACAATCAAGCAATTTTAAATCTAATTATTTAAAATTTAAATCGAAACAAATTCGATTGAGTGAGAAGTTCTCACCTTGATTTCATTTCGAATAAAATTAAACGAGCGTTTAATTTTACCCAAAAATTACACTAACTCCAATCAACTCCAATCCAGCTTCATTACGTAGTGCTCATCAAAACGAAGCCAACGCGATTCGTTTCGTGCGTTTCCGACCTCGTATCAAAAGGTTATACATTTTTAAAGTTTATACAAATTTAAATACAAATCAATTTCAAATTCTTTTATTTTTTTAATACCCAAAACATCATGGCCGTGCAAATCCTTATGCAAAATCTGGGTCGTTCCCTACTTCTCCCCCACGTTCTTTTCCAGGTAAAACACGCACCATTGAACCCATAGCCACCAAGAAACCCTAATTCACGCGGCCAATATGACGAACGATTCGTCGATCAGGAACCTCCATTGCGTAGCCAAACTCGAGAGCCATCATCAGCTGTAATAGCTTAAAGCTCGGCCTCCCCTGCATCTCGAGAAACGCATCCAAACCCACCATGAACGCGAGCTATTTGCCATCAATCCGTAGCTTGAATTTCGATCTTGACCGTTGGATAGAAAGATCTCGCGATGATCTACAAGTTTCTAGTTGAAGAATTTGCGTAATTGTCCACGGATTGGAAGAGAAAGGAGGAAGAAAATGGGAGTTTTTTCGTCCATTGAAGCTATGGGGTGGCGGCTGAAGCATTGAGCTAAACCCTAGGGTTTTCTTTTGTTGAAAATTGTGATTAAGGGGGTCCTTTTATAGAAATTTTTCAAAACACTATTCATCTTCAAATTTCCGAACTCCAAACGAAGCGTGCCAGCTGGCGTTCCTAGGGTTTATGCATTCCGGACACAATGGAATAGGTATCGAGAGCCAATTCGATCATATGTGCGAGTTACAGAAATAAACGATCAAATTTAAATTAAACCGATTAAATTAATTTATATGCGTTTTGGCTTGCCCCGGACAAACCGTAAATCCGATTGACACGAAATTTAAAACCTTACAATAATATAACATTACGGATCCAATGAAACTAGTTTCGTCAAAATCCGAGACTGTTTGAAAAATGGCTATTTTAACTCGTCAATTAAATATTAAAATATTCCATTTTCACAAATTAACTTTTAATTCAATTTTAAAAGTTCTATAACATTATTCTAACTCCAATATGATTTAATAATACTTTACAAATCAATTTTAATCACTTTAAACCAAATTTCCAATTATTTCTGTAATTTCCAATATTAAATTATCGATTTAATTATCCAATTAAATCTAGATATTCGAAATAGAATTTATTCGACTGTTTAATTTAGTTGTTAATATTTAAAAATCAATAAAATATATGAATTTCAATTGATAGAAATTCTGGGTCGTTACAAACTTCCCCCTTAAAAGAATTTCGTCCTCGAAATTACCAAGTAAGAAAAAGTTACAGAATCCATTAACTTTTCAAAAACAAATTGTTCAACTTGAATTTCAAATTCATTTAAACATTTTTAACTTTTCCAAAATCTATAGTTAAACTTCTTACAATAGCTTTACTAAGTTTTCAAATCTACTTAGTTATCTTTTCAAAATTTTTCAATTTTCTCAAAAATATTTTAACGCCTTAAATTTTCAGAAAAAATTCGCCATAGTCTCCTTTGCGCGGCTCGATCCAAAAAAAAGGGCAATATATATATATATATATCACAAATATACATCTCATCAAGTAATGAGGCACCCCGCAGGGAAAAAAAAGTGTAAAAGCACGATATGTAATCCGAGATATGTACCTTATATATTATTAGCTAGCATATACGGTTAATATAGCGCGAAAGAGAGCTCCAAATACGAAGCAAACGCCATCCGCGCCTACTATACACTCAACAAACAAATGAGAAACATGTATATAGAAAATAATATCGATATACAACATATACCAGAAGCAACAGCGATAAGTGCCAATATAGCAAATGCAACCATCAACCAACTATCATCCAACTAACATCCATAACCTAATCAATACACTTTCACTTCTCATTAATATTCAATGAATTGGTTTTCCAATTTAAATCACATTTGATTCATTAACAATGGATGTTTTTACTAACATTCATTTTCATTTAGTTTATATTCACTAATTCATATTCAAGTTGGTTCACTTCCAAATCAAATTCAATTCTATTTAAGATTCACTTAAGTTCCAATTTGATTTCAATTACTTTAGCTTTCCATTTATTAATTCAATTTCTAATTCATTTTACAATATAGAGTTGAATTTCATTACATAACTCAAGTTCATATTCATCACTTCACTTTATTAATTTACTTCGATACCAAAATCAAATTCATTCAACATCACTTAAGTTATATTCCATTTAAACATCATTTGTTTAACTTAACTTAAATTTCCACTTATAAATCCAATTTAGATTCTGATTCTAAAGTAAATTCTATTTAACTTTTAGCAAAGTCAAATTTCGTCACTTATTCAAATTCATTTTTATTTACAACTCATATTTATAAATATATTCATATAGTTTCACTTCTTATATATAAGATTATTTCACGATTGTAAATCATATCAATTATAATTCCATACTTATAATTCCTCGCTTATACAATTTATTCTTTTACAATTGTTTTTATTTAGATTATTCAAACATCTTTTAATTAACTTATATATATATTCTTACCTTTTCAACAACCAAACAATCAATTTATATACACTTTAATAATTTTGAAAAATTATTCCTTCATATATAAAATATAATTTTGGGTAAAATTATTTCATTTACCCAATTTAAAATGATACCATGTTGGTTTATCTTGTTTAAGAGTTTAGAAACCCCTATCTACGACAGTTAGCAAGACTGCATCGACCAGAATCTATAAACAATCAACCGATAAGTTAACACATGTAACAATCCGCATATTTATCAATTGTATATTTAAATATTTTATATTTAAATATTTTATCGTTAGTCGGATTTTAGTCCGGAAAGCTATTTTTTGCAAACAGCCGAATTAGAACTCGAGACCACTCCCATTGAGTTTAAAATGTCGTTTGCGACCTTTTTGAGTATAAGCTTCGATATGTTTGGAGATAGTTGATTTTTGCTACTTTTTCCCGCTTATGACTTTGGTTTAGACTGCACCCTTATTAGCTCAGCCCAACCCCCATCTCTTCATAACTTCTCCTCTTTACTTAAACACTCAAGCTTTAGCAACAATGGTGGAAGAGAATGGGAAATAGAAATTCCTAAGCCCTAGCTTGCTTTGCAAATCCAACTTCTAGCTCCAGACTCAAGTGAACCCATTGGTAAGCATCTCCTTCTTCTTCTCCAACTCTTTCTCCATTTAATTTCAGAAAATTTTCTAAACCTAATTTAGGAAATGTTTCTCTTTTAAGCTTAGATTGAAGCTTTTTGAGTTGTTATTGAAGAGGAATTGATCTTAGCTTGTTCTTAAAGCTTCTCCTTCATTGATTTGGGTTCAAAGGTGAGATTTTTATCTCACATCTTTGTCTATAATTATCTTCGATTGTTAGGTATGAATTCCTAACGTTTATTCGTGTGCAATTGATTTTGGTTTGGATCGATTTCGTGTATATTCCAATTTTTGGTGTTTTGGTCTAATTTATGAAAATCCTATTATGGATATTTGGACATTGATATTTGAGGCGTATCGAAGAGCCGTTTAGGCTGGGTTGTCGTTCGACGTAATTCCTTAGTCATCGCCATTTGCTCGTTGGATTGTTTTCGATATTCGTTTGGCCATTTTTGGCCTAGGTTCAGGGAATGCCCTGAACCCCAGATTCAGACGTCTGAAACGTAATATTCAGACGTCTGAATATTGTTTTGGAAAGATTTCTATTCCCGGATTCAGACGTCTGAATATAAGGCTTCAGACGTCTGAATTGGTTCATTTTGAACCAGAAAGGAAATAGGCTAAAAAGTGCTTATTTCAGACGTCTGGATTCAAGGTTTCAGACGTCTGAATTCTGTCTTTGGAAAATATTTATTTTCCAGATTCAAACGTATGAATCCTTAGTTTCAGACGTCTGAATCAGCACTATTTTGCCTATTTGCTTGAGAATTCCAATTTAAATCGATTCGTGATGATCATATTTGTTGTTATCATTTATTGTGACTTTGATGACTCCTTTTTAGGGATTTTTGAATATCCATTTCGATGAATTCTTTATCGGTTTCTTTGGATTTTATTCACGTCTTCGAATGTGAATTTTACTGATTGATTGTTCTTACAATCTTCTTTGTGATTTGTCACTTTAAAAAATATAAAGGTTTTCTATACTAGTAGTAAATATCAAAACTCTTTCTTCAAATGATTTCAACACTATTTTATTACAAAGCTCGTTTTCTCAAACCGACTTCTAATCTATTAGTATAAACAAACCTTTACCTCACTCGTATGAGAAATCTAATTAAACGACTTCGTAAAACAAGTGGTATGAAACTCTTGTGTTTACTTCGTTGGTTAATTCTTGGACTTGTTCGATTGAAACTCTTGTGACAATTTCTAGTGGAGACCTACAATTTGTTCGTAAATATTTAAGTTAAGCTAGTGGTTATGGGACATGAAGCTAAGCTCGTATATTTACTAGCTTACTGTAATCAACACTTCTCTTTGATCATGACGATCATTTTATGTTTTAGACTAGCATTGTGCAATGTCTTTGTGTTTTGGTTCATAGGATGTCACGCTGTACGACGTCGTTGTTCCCTTTGATTGTGTTTTGGTTCATCGGATGTCACGCTGTACGACGTCGTTGTTCCCTTTGATTGTGTTTTGGTTCATCGGATGTCACGCTGTACGACGTCGTTGTTCCCTTTGATTGTGATTTCTGGATTTCGTGTGTTGGATTCTGGAATTTGTGTTTCACCAACTTTTACGATTGGCATGGATATGTATGTCATTTATTGTGGCTTGGTGAATGAAATTAGGAGTATGACATTCCTTTTTCTTTTATCTTTGAGAAGATCTTTGCGATATTGATTAATCTCTTATTGATTTTTCAATTAGTTATTTATCACAGCTTGACATTGTGATTATTATACGTTTAGTCATATCTCTTATTCTATATCATTTCATCTGATATTTATAGCTAGACTGATCCGTTTATTATTTTCTTCTTAAATAATACTCGGGTCAGACTGAGATATTACAGGTGCTTCCTCATGGCTTCCTATCTGGAACCATCTTCTGACTTTTGGCTAACTACTTTAGTTTAGTAGTTTTTGTTGTATACATTTGAGATACAGACTCTGTGATGTATACTTATTCTTTTGTCTAGCACTTGTATCTATTCTTTTTGATATTGTGGATCTTGTTAACCACTACTCTGATGTACACTTTCATGTGTTATATTCATATCTATTTCCGCCTTTGTGATATGAATTGTCTGTGACTGATTTATGTTATGTTTATTTCTATATTTGTTTCTGAAGATATTATAGCCACTGTGTAGTAGCTTTGAGTTTGTGTCGGTATGTCGGATTTCCCTCTTGATAAGAAATGCATGTTATACTATCTGATATATCGATGCTCGCGCGAAGCAATTACACGGATGGTCGCTCCTCAACAGCCTTATTCTCCGTGCTAGTTGACAGCATTCACCGTAATGTTCTTGGCTAGCGTGGGTATAGAGGTGGGGCGTCACAGCTTGGTATCAGAGCAAAACTTCAGAACAATATGGAATATTATAACAAGGATCATCGTCCTAAGTCTATCTTAGGAGTCATGCTTTAGGATTTTATTCGGGTCTTCGTACCGTTCTATCCTACTTTCTTTTATGATTCCTTGTTTTATCTATCAAGATTGCTTGATATTTATTTTGAGAATAACTTTTTCCTCTTCTTTCTTTCTTTCTTAAAGAAGAGAAATGGTTAGACCTGGCCGTCCCAACGCCGGTCAATCTAGTGCTACTCCCCAGGATGGAGTATTTATGTCTGCCCAGCAGCTTTTAGATCTTGTTAAGAACGCTCAAGCAGCCGGACCCATTCCAGAGCCTACTCATCCTAGATCCGGTTTTGCATGCTTGTGCAGAGACTACACCGGTTTGGGTGGAAGACCATTCAAGGGATCCGAGAGTGTTATAGAAATTCAAGCTTGGCTTAAATCATGCGATCGCATATTTTCTCGCATGAACCTTATTGATTTACATCGAGTCCAAGTGGCTTCTAGCATGCTCCAAGAAAGGGCATTAGATTGGTATGAGCTTTTAATTTCTGAAATCGTTGAAGCGGATCTCACTTGGGAGCAATTCCGAGAAAGGTTCGAATTGAAATTTGTGCCGGAGGCTGAAAAAGTAACTCTGGCCCGGCGTTTTATTGACCTTGTTCAAGATGAATCTTCTGTGACAGATTATGTCGCCTCTTTCGAGTCTCTTTATAAATACGGGGTTGAGTATATTAATACCCCGATGAAGAAAAATCAAAGATTTGTCTATGGCTTGAATAAGAATCTTAAGAAGCCATTATTTCTGAAACTTGAGGTTTCATTTGATCAGCTTATTGATATCGCTCTTCGTCTTGAAGAGGCCGATAATGAAGGTGATGTTGAAGTTGTGCGTGCCCAACAGAACTTCGACAATAGCTTGAAGAGGCCTATCAAATTCAAAGGCCCCGATTCTAATAAGAAAGGGAAGCAACAAACTCTGGTAGCAAAAGTTCCTACCTCTAGTCGTGGACGATGCTACAATTGTGGTTCCACAGACCACCATACAAGGGAGTGCCCGAAACCCCTCTTTTGTCGTTATTGCAAAGGTTCGGGTCATCTTTTATCTTCGTGTCCTAAGCTTCCAAGCAAGAGAGAAGGAAAGCTGCAAGCCCCTGGCAACTCTTCTCTTGGTCAAGGTATTTTCATTCAATCCTTGATGGCATTGTTTTATTTCGTGAACTTTCTATTTGAGTTCTTTTTGATATGGGTTCATCTCATTGTTTTTATATCAAAAGAACTTGAAGATTCTTTTCTTTGAATATTTTGGGCTTGATGACTTCTTTGAGAGCTATGAATCCGGATGGTAGGTCCGCAACACTCAATTTGCTTTCTATTGATGTCGAAACTACTTTATGTGGTTTTTCTTTCCGAGCCGATATTTTTACTTAGGCTTCGGAATTGATTTTTGTAAGGATTGGCTTAATCGTTGTGAAGCCCATATCCTATTTTCTTGTGTGGACTATTCCTCTTCGACATTTTCAATCTGTTAAGCAGATTTCTATTTTTCCTTTATGATTTTGATTCCAACTTGATGGCATCATTTTATTCCTTAAGCCCACTTATAAGGAAAGTGTTGTTTCTCTTATCTAAATAATTTGTGAAACTTTTCCGGTGTTTTTGAGCTTGTCTTAGGATTATCACCTAAGTAATCTTTTGTGTGGTGTTAAGGTCTTTTCAGTTTGACCTTGCCACCAATTTTCATTTGGCTACGAGTCGCGTGAGTTAGCATTCCACTTACGCACTCCGCACTCGTTATGATTCTAATGAATGACTTATTTTGTCATTCAATTTGTCCAGCTTATTTCATCCATTTTTATATATCAAATATTCTATGAATGTTTCGATGAGACCATTCTTTTATTTATTGATTTTTGGATGAAAATAGCAATTTAAAATTTTGCAAAATCTTTTTCATAAGATTTATTTAGAAGTATAACCGGATTTTTGTTCTTAAAACGAACAAAGAATATTCTTAGAAGTTTTTGAGAAACTTACTTATCCTATAGAATACGATTTTGTGATTGTATTCCCCATTTAGTGTTTTAAGAATTTTGGTCGATGCGCTTGATCAACGTTATCGATAGGAATTTCCTAAACGCTTTGATGAGACAATCAGACACAGTATATTGACTTTAAAATAGTAAATTTTTCTAGAAAGATTATTACATAAAGATAAATGTAATTTTGAAAGTTTTAACTTTTCAGGAAAGAAGATTATTTAAAAGAAATTCTTTCTTTTCGATACTCTTATTCTTGTGATTCCTGGAGGGGAACCAAGACTTTATCTTTTGTACCAATGCTTATCGTAATGGTTTGGATGCCGTTCTCTTACATAAGATAACGTGCTATCACTTGTGCTTCTAAATCATTAAAAGCCAATTGAGACTAGGTATGCCACTCATGATCTAGTGCTCGCGGCTATTGTTTTTGCTTTTAGAGTTTGGCATCATCATTTTTGGATGAGAAATTTGTTCTCTACCTCGATCATAAATCTTTGGAATATTTATTTTCTCATAAGGAACTTCATGTTGACTCGAGTTCCTAGCATCTTATGATCTTGATATTCTTTTATTCCCGAAAGGGAAATCGTGTTGCCAACGCGCTTTGTCGAAGGCAACAAGTTGTTGATTCTTTGATGTTGTCGGAATGGAATTTTCTTTTTATCAAGTTCATCGGGCGTTTTGATGTACTTCGTTTTATTGAGTTTCATCTCACCTCTTTTATGGACAAGCGTCCAATGTTCTTTTATGGTGTTCGGTTCATCGGATGTATTGTTATTATACTACATCGATGTTCCGTCTTATTCGATTCATTGGATGTACCGTTTGTACTACATCAATGTCTTTGCTATTCGATTCATTGGATGTACCGTTTGCACTACATCAATGTTTTTGCTATTTGATTCATTGAATGTACCATTTGTACTACATCAATGTTTTTGCTATTCGATTCATTGGATGTACCGTTTGTACTACATCAATGTCTTTGCTATTCGATTCATTGGATGTACCGTTTGTACTACATCAATGTCTTTGCTTTTGGATTCATTGGATGTACCGTTTGTACTACATCAATGTCTTTGCTATTTGATTCATTGGATGTACCGTTTGTACTACATCAATGTCTTTGCTTTTGGATTCATTGGATGTACCGTTTGTACTACATCAATGTTTTTGCTATTTGATTCATTGGATGTACCGTTTGTACTACATCAATGTCTTTGCTATTCGATTCATTGGATGTACCGTTTGTACTACATCAATGTCTTTGCTTTTGGATTCATTGGATGTACCGTTTGTACTACATCAATGTGTTTGTTATTTGATTCATTGGATGTACCGTTTGTACCACATCAATGTCTTTGCTATTCGATTCATTGGATGTACCGTTTGTACTACATCAATGTCTTTGCTATTTGATTCATTGGATGTACCGTTTGTACTACATCAATGTCTTTGCTTTTGGATTCATTGGATGTACCGTTTGTACTACATCAATGTCTTTTCTATTTGATTCATTGGATGTACCGTTTGTACTACATCAATGTCTTTGCTTTTGGATTCATTGGATGTACCGTTTGTACTACATCAATGTTTTTGCTATTTGATTCATTGGATGTACCGTTTGTACTACATCAATGTCTTTGCTATTTGATTCATTGGATGTACCGTTTGTACTACATCAATATCTTTGCTTTTGGATTCATTGGATGTACCGTTTGTACTACATCAATGTCTTTGCTATTTGATTCATTGGATGTACCGTTTGTACTACATCAATGTCTTTGCTTTTAGATTCATTGGATGTACCGTTTGTACTACATCAATGTCTTTGCTTTGGTTCATTGGGCGTACCGTTTTTGTACTACGCTGATGTCCCAAATTATTCGAGTTTGAAGTTTCTCGGGCGTACCGTTTCTGTACTACGTCGTTGCACTGGCTCAATTTTCCGCTATTCTTGACGTTTTCTGCGTCTTTTAACTATGGAAATGCTTTTAGGTTTCCTATTTTATTCTTGAGCCCGGTGTTATTGATGAAATTGAAGTTTCACCAGATTTGACTTATGAGCAACATTCTATTCGCATCATTGCTTCGGAGGTTGAATGCCATCGAAATAAAGATCTTCTTTTTGTGAGAGTTCAATGGTTCTCAAATCCTAAGGATTGCTCTAGGGAATCCTGAGAATTCATCGAATCCCGTTCAGGCTAACTCTTTCATGCTCCTTATGGTGAACTTCCTATTTCAAATTTTCTTTTGTGTTGATATGCTTCTATGGTTGTTACTTCTTATTTTCTTCTTAAG
The DNA here is from genome assembly GCA_030765085.1 of Allium cepa. Taxonomy (NCBI): domain Eukaryota; kingdom Viridiplantae; phylum Streptophyta; class Magnoliopsida; order Asparagales; family Amaryllidaceae; genus Allium; species Allium cepa. Next base: position 734,862,249 of record CM060931.1, read on the forward strand.
TATTGCGAGGACACAATTTCTTTAAGGAGGGGAGTCTGTAACAACCCGCATATTTATCAATTGTATATTTAAATATTTTATATTTAAATATTTTATCGTTAGTCGAATTTTAGTCCGAAAAGCTACTTTTTGCAAACAGCCGAATTAGAACTCGAGACCACCCCCATTGAGTTTAAAATGTCGTTTGCGACCTTTTTGAGTATAAGCTTCGATATGTTTGGAGATAGTTGATTTTTGCTACTTTTTCCCGCTTATGACTTTGGTTTGGACTGCACCCTTATTAGCTCAGCCCAACCCCCTTCTCTTCATAACTTCTCCTCCTTACTTAAACACTCAAGCTTTAGCAACAATGGTGGAAGAGAATGAGAAATAGAAATTCCTATGCCCTAGCTTGCTTTGCAAATCCAACTTCTAGCTCCAAACTCAAGTGAACCCATTGGTAAGCATCCCCTTCTTCTTCTCCAACTCTTTCTCCATTCAATTTCAGAAAATTTCCTAAACCTAATTTAGGAAATGTTTCTCTTTTAAGCTTAGATTGAAGCTTCTTGAGTTGTTATTGAAGAGGAATTGATCTTAGCTTGTTCTTAAAGCTTCTCCTTCATTGATTTGGGTTCAAAGGTGAGATTTTTATCTCACATCTTTGTCTATAATTATCTTCGATTGTTAGGTATGAATTCCTAACGTTTATTCGTGTGCAATTGATTTTGGTTTGGATCGATTTCGTGTATATTCCAGTTTTTGGTGTTTTGGTCTAATTTATGAAAATCCTATTATGGATATTTGGACATTGATATTTGAGGCGTATCGAAGAGCCGTTTAGGCTGGGTTGTCGTTCGACGTAATTCCTTAGTCATCGCCATTTGCTCGTTCGATCGTTTCCGATATTCGTTTGGCCATTTTTGGCCTAGGTTCAGGGAATGCCCTGAACCCCAGATTCAGACGTCTGAAACGTAATATTCAGACGTCTGAATATTGTTCTGGGAAGATTTCTATTCTCGGATTCAGACGTCTGAATATAAGGCTTCAGACGTCTGAATTGGTTCATTTTGAACCAGAAAGGAAATAGGCTAAAAAGTGCTTATTTCAGACGTCTGGATTCAAGGTTTCAGACGTCTGAATTCTGTCTTTGGAAAATATTTATTTTCCAGATTCAGACGTCTGAATCCTTGATTGTGTTTTGGTTCATCGGATGTCACGCTGTACGACGTCGTTGTTCCTTTTGATTGTGTTTTGGTTCATCGGATGTCACGCTGTACGACGTCGTTGTTTCCTTTGATTGTGTTTTGGTTCATCGGATGTCACGCTGTACGACGTCGTTGTTCCCTTTGATTGTGATTTCTGGATTTCGTGTGTTGGATTCTGGAATTTGTGTTTCACCAACTTTTACGATTGGCATGGATATGTATGTCATTTATTGTGGCTTGGTGAATGAAATTAGGAGTATGACATTCCTTTTTCTTTTATCTTTGAGAAGATCTTTGCGATATTGATTAATCTCTTATTGATTTTTCAATTAGTTATTTATCACAGCTTGGCATTGTGATTATTATACGTTTAGTCATATCTCTTATTCTATATCATTTCATCTGATATTTATAGCTAGACTGATCCATTTATTATTTTCTTCTTAAATAATACTCGGGTCAGACTGAGATATTACAGGTGCTTCCTCATGGCTTCCTATCTGGAACCATGTTCTGACTTTTGGCTAACTACTTTAGTTTAGTAGTTTTTGTTGTATACATTTGAGATACAGACTCTATGATGTATACTTATTCTTTTGTCTAGCACTTGTATCTATTCTTTTTGATATTGTGGATCTTGTTAACCACTACTCTGATGTACACTTTCATGTGTTTTATTCATATCTATTTCCTCCTTTGTGATATGAATTGTCTGTGACTGATTTATGTTATGTTTATTTCTATATTTGTTTCTGAAGATATTATAGCCACTTTGTAGTAGCTTTGAGTTTGTGTCGGTATGTCGGATTTCCCTCTTGATAAGAAATGCATGTTATACTATCTGACATATCGATGCTCGCGCAAAGCGATTACACGGATGGTCGCTCCTCAACATCCTTATTCTCCGTGCTAGTTGACAGCATTCACCGTAATGTTCTTGGCTAGCGTGGGTATAGAGGTGGGGCGTCACAACACAATGCAAACAATTTTATATCCACTAACAAATACGCTCTCATAGCTATTATTACACTCACACTCATTCTAGAGCACTACTGACTCTATCTCTAATGAGTAATTCTCAACAGAGCCGTGGTTGTCGCTTAACCATATGCTATGATACCAGATGTAACGTTGCGGGTTATTCGACGCTCGAAAATCGACATTAATACGTCCACTGTATCAACTGCCGAGCAACCGAGTGCCGAAAAACCAAACCGTTAGGGTTAAAGAAGAAGGAAGAGGTAGAAGAAGAAGAAGAAGAAAGAAGAATAAAACAACAGAAATAATATCAGAATCTCACAATCGCAGCGGAACAACATATAATGGATAAATGAATATCTTTAAAACAAAGAACTATATCAGTTATTACATCACATCACATCACATTACATTATCAGAGTTTACTACAACAAACAGTGGAAAATAAATACTATATACTAGTTGATACGCCATGCCATCCAGCTCTCTACAGCAACTCCTGAATTCCAGAATATCCTGATAACCTGACTCTAGACTGCCCATGTGGAAATTGGTGGGCATCCAGAGTTTAGGAAGGAAAACAATAAACTTCAGGTCAGTCATGGGACTGGTGTGAGAACTTAAGAACAGTTATTCTTTTAAAGAAACTAGATTTACAAAAGAATATCGGTATGCTTTTGGAAAATGTAACTACCATAAGACCTCCTGCCACACACACAATGCAAACGCAGACTTGGAGGAGATTTCTTCTTATGATAGTCAAACATGCTTAATACGCAGAATCGTTTGATTTTTATTATTATTAGTGCATAGTGTAGAAAATCATCTCGAAAGTACAATATTAATCTTAGCCAGCATAGGCACCATTATAGTATGCCTACTATAGCTACCATATTAGATGGCAGGTCTACAACTAAAACCGTACAGTGCTTGTATTGTTTCTTTGGATTTCCAACAAATGGTCAGGCTAAGGAACTTCCCATTGCTACATGGAAACGCCTCTGGAAGGATGTCCCGAGAACCTAACCGGATCTCTACCAACACAAGGCCGGGTTACCCCTAACTGGGTAACTACTGACACGAGTATGCCATCCCCCGGTCGTAACCGACCTTCATCTGAGGATCCTCAATACCAACAACCACAAAGTAATAAATTTGCGGCAACAACATAGGTTAAATATCTGGGCTCCATACCATGATACCACCTCTATCCAGAAGGAAATATACATACCCGAAGGGGCGCGACCCCCAATAACCTTGCCGCCTCTTTCCTGTTTCGACAATTCCAGGATGTGAGGTTCGATGAAGTGTCGTCCACAAAGCTATGCTTTTCACAATCCATGCTTTGATCAACAAATGATCAGCATCACTCAACATGCCACATTACCAAATTGGGAATATATCGCTGATAACCATCAACTACATAACCTTTGAGCTCGTACATCTCAGAGAAGGGTGTTAAGCTAAGAGAATAAATTCTCCGCCACCAACAGAAATATATTTGAAAGAAATCTTCTCTACATCTCAAAATATAATGTCAGACGTACAATCCATACAAGTCTGTTCTGGGTTCGAACAGAACAGAAGGCACTTCCAAAGAAGTCCTTGCAATCCGGGTATTCACAACCCCAATCGGATTTTCCATCACTTGGGGAATCTCTATACCGGCGCGACTTGGTGCAGAGACAATCAACGAGTTATCCTTTCGTTCTCGAAAATACCCGGTCTTCACCACCAGTCTTCAAATGCTATCCATATACGTCGTACCATTATTCGGAATGGGATATATGACACAAAGGTCCTCTCCCGGCTAAACCGAATAATGAGCGAAATAATTTAAAAAAAGTGTAGCATTCAAATTCAAGCAATTCACAACAAATATCCATTTAAAGGTAAATATTGATAGTTGGTTATTTAACTATCAATAGATATGCACAACATCACCAGATTCCAAATAATTTCCCAAATTATCTATTTTTCAAAAATATCTTTACAAGATATATTTTTCCACACTTCAACCGTTTGAAAGCAATTTCAATTCACTTTTCAATTTATCTTTAAAAAATATAATCTCAAAACATTTCATTTCATATTGGAAAAACATTTCCATACTTATTTAATAATAAGTAATTTCACAAATCTATTTATTTTCAACATTTGGAAAATATTCGATATACTTAAATCATAATTAAGTATATATTTCATTCTTTAAGGAAAACATTCTCTTAAACACATTTATTTGAGTCAAAACAAATGTTGCATAGAACATCGTTACGACAACCCAAAATCACTAGTATAGGGATTCGAAATTTAGATAGATATATAAATCCCAATACAATATAAAACATTTCCTTTCGAAAATCATTTATTATAACAACAGTGTTATAGTCCACCATTTCCTTTTATTTCTCGAAAACGTCTATTTCAACAGTAAATGTTGAAATCTATGGTTTCGATACTTAATACATTTTAAAACATCCTTAAATCATTTTAATTCTATTTAAAATATCACTTCCCCAAACATTTCTTTAATATATTATTCACTGATCAAAATCTTGAATATACTTCGTTAACCAAATTCAACATTTCTACACATTTTATTTTAAAGGATTATCCACTGTCCATAATCATGGATATATCTCTTTTAATAAGCTTTCATATTTACTTATCAAATTCAATTGGTTTCGGATTTACAAAACAACGTTTATAAATCCACATTTATATATATATATATATATATATATATATATATATATATATATAAACTTCAACTTATAAAATCCCTTAATTAATAATTCTATTTATATCCCATTTAAATGCCAAAATCCAATTCATAAGTTAATTACTTATAAATCTTTTATTTTACAAAAATCTATTCATTTTATAACTTCACAATTTATAAATCTATAAATTTCATTCACTTATGAAATCCATTTATACTTCATTTTAACGCTTATAAAAACTCGCTTTATAATTCTAATATTTTAATTTATAAACATCAACCTTATAGATCTTTTATATAAGTCATTTATAATAATTTAAAATCCCAATTTAAACCATTTTATAAATTAATCAACTACTTATTTCAAAAATCACATTTCGGTTATATTTCACAAAAATCATACTTTTTTAACATTAGAATTTTAACATTATTTATTTAAAATGAATCAATTCCAAAATTTTAATAAAACATATACTTTCAAAAATCACTTTAAAAATCCTTTTAAATTTGAAATCGTTCCTTTAACATTTTTAAAACTCCAAAATAAGTCCAATGATGCAACAACACTAAATATGACAATCAAGGCATCCAAAACATCATATATCATATGATAACAGAATATATCACAATATTTGTAAATAAATCAATACTGATGAGGAATCCAGTTGGATCCCTTTAACCTGTTTCCCTGCATACACAGATGTTAGCACAATACCAATTCTGTTCCAATACGGAATATCGTGGTATATGGGTTCATAAAATATTATCCGCTATTATGCGGCGCAATAGGGTTTCATCCGCTATATAATGCGGGAAATCAACTCCAAGTACATATATAATACCAATTCCACTTCAAGGTGGCATATCGCGGTATATGTGTTTAATAAATAACCTCCGCTTAATATACGGCGTATATGGTCTATTTCAATACAACAGATTGCAATTTATCATTCAATCACACAATCAAGCAATTTTAAATCTAACTATTTAAAATTTAAATCGAAATAAATTCGATTGAGTGAGAAGTTCTCACCTTGATTTCATTTCGAATAAAATTAAACGAGCGTTTAATTTTACCAAAAATTTCACTAACTCCAATCAACTCCAATCCAGCTCCATTACGTAGTGCTCGTCAAAACGAAGCCAACATAATTCGTTTCGTGCGTTTCCTACCTCGTATCAAAAAGTTATACATTTTTAAAGTTTATACAAATTTAAATACAAATCAATTTCAACTTCTTTTATTTTTTTAATACCCAAAACATCATGGCCGTGCAAATCCTTATGCAAAATCCGGGTCGTTCCCTACTTCTTCTCCCCCACGTTCTTTTCGAGGTAAAACATGCACCATTGAACCCATAGCCGCCAAGAAACCCTAATTCACGCGGCCAATACGACGAACGATTCGTCGATCAGAAACCTCCATTGCGTAGCCAAACTCGAGAGCCATCATCAGCTGTAATAGCTTGAAGCTCGGCCTCCCCTGCATCTCGAGAAACGCGTCCGAACCCACCACGAACGCGAGCTGTTTGCTATCAATCCGTAGCTTGAATTTCGATCTTGACCGTTGGATAGAAAGATCTCGCGATGATCTACAAGTTTCTAGTTGAAGAATTTGCGTAATTGTCCACGGATTGGAAGAGAAAGGAGGAAGAAAATGGGAGTTTTTTCGTCCATTAAAGATAGGGGGTGGCGGCTGAAGAATTGAGCTAAACCCTAGGGTTTTCTTTTGTTGAAAATTGTGAATAAGGGGGTCCTTTTATAGAAATTTTTCAAAACACTATCCATCTTCAAATTTCCGAACTGCAAACGAAGCGTGTCAGCTGGCGTTTCTAGGGTTTATGCGTTCCGGGCACAATGGAATAGGTATCGAGAGCCAATTCGATCATATGTGCGAGTTACGGAAATAAACGATCAAATTTAAATTAAACCGATTAAACTAATTTTTATGTGTTTTGGCTTGCCTCGGACAAACCGTAAATCCGATTTGACACGAAATTTGAAATCTTACAATAATATAACATTACGGATCTGATGAAACTAGTTTCATCGAAATCCGAGACTGTTTGATAAATGGCTATTTTAACTCGTCAATTAAATATTAAAATATTTCATTTTCACAAATTAACTTTTAATTCAATTTTAAAAGTTCTATAACATCATTCTAACTCCAATATGATTTAATACAACTTTACAAATCAATTTTAATCACTTTAAACCAAATTTCCAATTATTTCTGTAATTTCCAATATTAAATTATCGATTTAATTATCCAATTAAGTCTAGATATTCGAAATAGAATTTATTCGACTGTTTAATTTACTTGTTAATATTTAATAATCAATAAAATATATGAATTTTAATTGACAGAAATTCTGGGTCGTTACATCTGCTGAGGAAACTTGCTTTTGTTGATATATCTTTGGCTGGGCCTCGCTCTGGGGTTCCTTATGTAACACCTCCTTAGTCCCATTAGTAACTGAAGTTGTACTTTTAGAGAGTTCAACTAATTTTCTAAATTTTTGAACTGAACTCTTACTTACTGTCTGTTCTTGTAAATTAATATTTGCAGTGCATGAGCACTCAAGATCCACGGTTTTTTTAGACGCACTCTGTGGTGGATGTGATAATTTTTTTGGCGTCATCCTCCACACTTGCTGAATCTTTTTACTTGGTTATATTGTGCATTATTATGTCCAAAGCATTTACATTCTAGACATATAGGTGGTTTGAATTCATACTCAACTGGTTGCATACAAAAGTTATCTTCACGGTCCTTGGTACGAATGTTTTTCTGGAAACATTGAGTTTGCAGTGGTCTCAATTAGAATTATAACTCTGGTGAACTTAAGTCTTGTGATATTTCTCGTGTGCTCATCCAATCTCAAATGTTTTCAAATCATACTTGCAACCTTGCTTACTCCATTAGCATTCAATAATGCTAAATCTAGATTGTTAAATCAAATCCAAATATGATGCGTCTCCAACATATCTCTCTCCGGCTTGAATTTTGGTTCCCATTGCTTGACAAATAGCAACCTGTTATCCATAAACCAAGGATACTGGTATATGACCGCTTGAAAATCATCCTCCTTTTCAAACTACGCCAAATAGAAGCCATTTTCTCTTGAGAATATGTCCCCCTTTTGTGGGTTGTTGGTGAATTTTAATTTGCTCAGCCTTACCGCATGTACAATGATACATTGTGCATGTCTTAAGTTGCTCGTGCACATAATTGCTTGATTTTGAATTTTTGTCCCACATCAACATGTTGTACCGGTCCTTGTATATACCTGTTGTATCATGTTCATTATTCTTGACGCCTGATTAAAATATGAAAAGAGCAAAACCAATAACTAAGGTAATGTCGAGTTATAATTTTGTAGTTTCAAATTGTTTCCTTTTGTCTTTTAGTGCGTTATATTTGAAAGGTAAAGAAAATGTCTAAACATAAGTTGAAGCAAGAAGAAAAAAAGTTAGTCTTCGAGTAGGCGAGGAAAAGAGTGATTAGAAAATATTTTATACGAGAGAGTGATGTATAAAAATGGTTGTATATGAATAGTGTATATGAAATATGAAACTCTTATTGTAATTATATGTACTATTAAAATTAATTTAAAATAAAATATTTGTTGAAATAAAATTTTATTTGTTTATTTCATTCTGTGCTATTATAATAGTACCGCAACAAACACACACACACACACACACACACACACACACATATATATATATATATCATCAAATAAAAATCATAAACAACTATATTCTACAATCTTCCTCTTTTGATGATAACAAACATATATTAAGATTTTGTGACAAACAAATGTGTTTGATGTTTTGTGATCAAACTCCCCCTATTTATATACTCTCCCCTACAAATAGACTACCACTACATAGATGCATGCAATTAAAATAATAAAAAAACTGATTTTCAAACTAATTGCAAAAACAACCATCAAAAAATAAAAACAACTCTTGAATATCAGTAATGTTATTACTCAACCACCAAAATCATAACCTCTCTCCCGCTTTGTTATCATCAAAATAATAGTAGTAATTGAAATGGTGATGAATTTTGATTAAAACCACAAATCATATAGAGAGAAATATCTATTGCAAATTCTAATTAATTCTACAAAAAATCATAATATTTTATTTATTAGACACAAATTCGACTTTAGAGTGACGATTGAGTTATGGTTTAGAGGAGTTTTATACAGTGACAACAATGTGGTATTTTTAAAGGAAAATTTTGTAAATTGCTCTTTTATATATTATACAAAATAAACGTTAACCACTTTATGACCACGCATAACCATTAGGACTTTTAAATGAGGTTGGTAGTTACTTAAAATGAATATTAAACATTTCCTAACCATACACAACCGTGAGGACTTTAAAATGAGGTTAGAAACTGCTTAAGTATTTATCCCTTTCTTATATAGATATTCCATCCATGCATAACCATGAGAACTTTTAAATGAGAATAGAAGCACATATATAGAGATTAAAGTCATTCATTCACGCATAACCATGAGAAATTTTAAATGAGAGCGAATTTTAGGATAGAATTATGAATTACGCTAAAAATATAATTCCTTGTTCTTTAAAATACTAACTTCTGCACACTATATTAAATTTTGGTACATGAATTGCAAGAAGGATGATAATGCTAAAAATGATCATAGAATATATACTAATTTTAGAAATACTAAAAGTGTTGTTCAATTTTCATGAAATTTTTAACATATACTTCCTCTAGCTGTGAAGTGTAATTTAATCACTACCCAGCACTTTCTCAATCACTATTGATAATTTTTGATAAATATCAAAAGGTTCAAGCAATCAATAACCATCTTTCCTAGAGTAAATACCTTACTAAAGTAAACAAGGGTATTTTTATTAAAAGAAATCAAGGTAAAAAAACTGAGATATTTGAAGAAGAAGAAAAATCTAAATCCAAAATTTGTGAAAATCTATTTTCTGCAAGGGATTTTGTAAAATGATGTTTGCTAATTTTAGAATCAGTCATAAACGCAAATATGATCTCAAACGAAGTGATGTCTAATATCACTGGTACTCTAGTTGCCCAAAATGATATATTATTAAACAAGCAGACCACGTACTCCTCAATATCACTCGAATTAGTTCAAAATTTTTGACAAAGCCATTTTTGTCAAATAGAGGCAAAAATAATTATATAGAGCAAAGGCACAGATAGTAAAAATTATCTAGCCACTGATTTGTTAGTCGTCATTAAAGGCAATGAAAATTAATTATCGTATCAGCATTTGACCATTCTTGTTTTGAAATTTTAGTCCATTTGAAACCACTATTTGAAAGCTTCAAGTTCGTAATTTAATTGAACAGAAAAGATGAAAGTTTTAGGTATTTAAAATTGCTACTCACCAAAATTAATTTCAACTCGAGACGCTCAAAAGTTATATTTGAAATACTGCAACTTGTTTGCATATATCGGAGATACTTTTCAAGTGATGTACTGAAATGATTGCTGTTTTTCAAGATTTTATAAAATGAACCAACAAAAACTCAAAATAGTAAATTTTTAGTGCTATTAGTCAAATTTTCAAAACTTCAAGGATTTCAAAATTCTAAGTAAAGAAGTTCAAGTTATGATCGAATTACTACAGCCGTGTTAAGAAGTTCTGAAACAGTTTTCAAACAATATTCCGAACGATTCACATTTTTTCAATGATTTAAATTCAGATTACGGAAAAATACAGATACGAAACTTATAGAAATTTTAATCTATTTTCCAGAACATCTTGAGTTTTGCAAATCGGAGTTAAGGACTTCAGGATATGGTTATTATACTACAGTAGTGTCAATAAAAGTAGAATTAACAAACATAAATAAGGTTTAAAGATCATACCTTCACTTACCTTCGATATTGGGTTTTGTTCACCATATTTCATCAAAGTTTGTTGATATCCACCTTATTTTTCTAGGCTGAGGAACATAGAAATTACTGTTCTTCAATGATATATAGAAAAACTCGTCATTACCTCTATCATAGTTTTTCCTTGTCCTGTTTTTGCACCAAAATGTTGAGGGATGTAAGACCACTCTTATTTTCATATGTAACATTTGGTATCCAAATCCGTCTACATAAAAACCGTTAGCATTTACGATTGCACCCTTAAGGACCCAAGCTTGTTTAAATTTACGAAAATTTTCATTTGTACTTTTTGGAATCCCAATTTGTTCAATGCTTTTTTTCTATTCTAACATAAAATTACTATACTCTACAGATAACATAAAACTTTATCGAAACACACATACGGATTTTATTAGAAAATAATAAATTTAGGGTTATGATGAATTTTGTTTTGGCTTTAATACAATTGGATAATTGGTTTTTTTGTACGTTAAAAGGGAAGTAGTTTTATAACTGTTGTGCGAAATTTTAATTAATTTGCACTAACTCCAAAATTGCAGGGGAATACTAAGGCGCAGAAGCAACCAAAAGAAGGATCTAGCTTGTCGATTAATTATCAACCACCAATTCAATGAAAAATAATCATCAAACAAAGAAAAAGAAAAAAGAATAGAGAACACAGAGATTTAACTTTGGTTCGGCTAGATTGCCTACGTCCATGGACCCAACAACTAATCTTTACTTCACTGAAGAAATGGAGTACAAGAGAGGGATTACAAAATTATATATAGCAAAGTGGAGAGACTAACCTATAATTACAAAATGAATAATCAATTTCTCCAAAGACTTGTTGGCGCTCAAAACCCCTAATTTGATTTGACTATAGAAATCAGGGTTTACTGAAGAAGAAGATAATGATGGATGCTCTCTCACACACTCATATGAAGATGAACTTTTTTCATTTTAAATAAGAATCGTAACGGACCGGGCTTTTCGACCTCGAAAATCGACATCAATACGTCCACTGTATTTAATGCCGAGTAGTCGAGTGCTGGAAATACCAGTTCATTAGGGGTAAAGAAGAAAAAGGTAGAAGAAAAGAAAAAAACAGAACAACACAGAATATCACAATCGCAGCGAAACAAAATATAATATATAATAACATATTTTAAATACATGAACTATACTGTTAATATACATACCACTATAAGAGTACAATAATCCAAGACATCAAATGGACAAAATATAATAACTTGTCCTAACACAGCAGAAATAACCAAGTACGTGATATACTTATGAACTCCTCGAGCTCGTCTCCTGGGTTCTATAACATTTAACCTGAATATGTAATACTCGATCTGACCCGAGCATTGTAACAAAATAACACCCGAGTCAGTCTGGAAAACCAGCGTAAGAAAACATACTCAATTTGAATCATTAACTTCTTCCAGAATCCTTTGAAAACAAAGGTATCTCGTAAGACTACGTTACAAATAAACACGACGGGTTTTACCTTACGATAACCAAAATGATTTTTTATTAAAATCATCTGATATTATAGTAGTTCCTATAGAAAGTAAATAGAAAATAGCTAAAATGTTTGCGTCTCATATTCCAGCATAGTCGGGCACAATCAAAACCGTACATCAAAAGGATTAGTCTAAATTTTATAATACTAAACCAAAATTTTATAATACTAAAACCAGTTTCATGAATAGCAAAGCAAAAGTCGTTGTAAACACGATCTAAAATTTTAAGCGGGATTCAACTATCAAATGTTATAAACCAAAATTTTAAGTGGAAATTACACATCCATTTTTTTCAAGAATTAATGTGAATCTTAACATGCAGCTATGGAGTTACTACATTGTCGCCATAAATTAAGCTACGCTAGTTCTTTCTCATAGCCACAAGGCCAACAAATGCTATAGGTCTATTCAATGGAGCATGGTTATATGATGAATGCCTAATTCATTTTTTTACTACTTACTATAGGATTTTGAATTGATATATTAATGTATGTATTTAAATGAACAATTGACTATTTGTATGTTATGCTCTGCATCGTATTGTTTGTTACAAACTTTCTTATGGGGAGAACTACTGGACGGATTTGAGCTTTTCATAGAAGATATGTGTATGCTCAGGTATTGGTGTGTTCTGTCACATCTAATATATCTTAAACAGTCATAAATTTTGCATCAATTTTGAAATATTGGTGGCTGCTGTAATTGTACACAATAATGGCGAGTGTGTCATGTATAGCAAGCTTACATCACCCAGTTTGTCCATTCAATATACAGCTTAAACAGTCATAAATTCTATTTCTAAAAGTACCTTAGACTGGTATTATCTCCTTCATATTCAATATAAACTATTTTCAATCTCCAGTATACTCCCTTTTAAAACTACCCAACGTAGGGGACGTTAGCTATACAATAGAAAAAAAATTAAGACTAATGACATCCTACTATATTTGTGAATAAAATCGCACTGCTAGCTACCTAAGTATCGACAATAATATAATATCACAGCAAGATATCTATTTATTATTATGTAACTCAGGAACCAGAAAGTGGAACACATTTCAAAGACCATAGCAAATCAACTGCCATACAGTAGTTATTAAATGAGGACAGTACCTCGAAGCCGTTAGCTATTGAGCTCAGCCTACCTCACCTAGATGGAGAACAACATGGACTAATGGGGATTCATCTGAAGTAGAAAAATTGCCTTAAGTTCAAATCAAATCAGCTGAACTCGTGGTCAAAATCGAATCACTTGAAGTCAAGGCCCATTCGCCAGAAGGAGAGGCTGATTGCTTGAAGGAGAAAGGCCGAAATCGAATTGGCTGAAGGATAAAGTTTCCTTTTTCAGTAGCGGTTGAATGAATAACATTGAGAAGTTTGGGATTAGGGCTACAGAAGACAAAGGATGCTCATTCACTTTTTTAGCCCAACAACATTCAGCTAATTTTAATTTAATCAGGTTTTCCAATGCAAATATTCAAAACATTAGATTTTTGGATTTAGTTGATAATAAAAAGAAAAATATTGATTTAAAACTTAAATTCGAAACTTGAATTAGATTTTTGAAATTCATGAGTTGTATGAAAATTTATTTTGGTAAAATAAAAAATATATTGTGAAACTTTGAAATTTATTATGAAAATAAAACAATTATTTTACGTTGAAAATTGAAAATTAATATTTAATAAAAGAAAAATCATTATAAAAGTAAAATAAAATTTGAATTAAAATTGCTGCAATAATTTTTTTAATAAAGATCTAATAGCGGAAAATTAAGCTCGAAATATTTTATACCAAAATAAAAAATTTATACCAAAATAAAACGGGAAATTTCCGATTTGACCGAAGATTTAGTCAATGTCCACCTAACTATCCTTATCCTATGACCCCATCTCTTCCCATTAAAACCGACCTAGTTACCCTAACCCTTGATCAACTGCGATACCCAACAAAGAAAAGGAAAAAAACATGCGAATGGTACAACGAACGTTTGGTTACTGGCGCCGCCAGGTCAGAGGCGTGAGCTTCAGCGATGCAGATGAGAACGTTGCGAGGTAGAGGCGAGCGATGATGAGGGCGGGTGCGTGTGTGATGGTGGCGCAGGATGCGCGATGTCAGGGGCAGGACGAATGGAGGCAGCTTGAATGCTGTCGTGCTCGCGTAAGGCGTCGAAGTTCAGACGCGATGCCAGATGCTCGACCTGGTTTGTACGATATCGGTTAGGGCTAGGTCATGGCAGCACGCAGAGGAGGTGGGTATAACCTTTTTTTTCTTTCAAATTATAGTGAATACAACTTGACTTGATTTAAATTCATATCAATTGCTGATGGCTTGATAGCCTGTTGTGCGTGATTTGTTATCAATAAATGCGTGATTATATGGATGTTTGATCATAGAATAATTTAATAATAGCCCAGAATCTTGTCAGGTCTCTTGTTTTTGCTCCTTTTCTCCTTCAACTTGATTGTTCGCATTGTTTTTTTCTAACAAACAGACAGCTTTTGTAGAAAAACAAGATTCCATAACAAAAATATTTGTCGGATTCCCATGGTCATATATTATGTCAATTTGAATGACTTAGTCTAATACAAAACGAGTGAAGTAAGGCTGAAAAGCTAATTACAATCATTTATAAAAGTTCAGCACCATTCAGTTTGGTGGGGTAATTTGTGAATTGTCGCAGCCTCACAAGATATGAAATTAACCTCAGCCCTTCATTATTACATAATTATATACTTAGAATTTGAAAATTTAAAATATTTATCCAAAAATAATATATTGCAAATTAATTTATCATTCAATCGGTACATGATTTTAAGCATATAGAAACAGACCCATCTTCTTTGGTATTACAAGATATTATTTATATATTCTTCTCATCATACTCTTCTATGGTAGTTAATGGTAAGTGCTATATCTTAATTATTTACTAGCGTTGAACATCAATTTCTGTTAATCTCTCTATGTTCTCCTCTGCTTCTGTTAATGTTATTAGGTTAGTACCATTTCTATTCAAATTTCTTTCATCTGAGGATACAATGAAATTATTTGGTATCATGATTCTTGTAATTTTCTCTTCAATTTTTACCCCCCTCTTTTACACGACTACACTACTAAGATGTTGATGGACGAAATATTTTGTCTAAATATAATTTTTTAACATTCTAATTCTGAAAATATTTAACTTACGCATACGGTTTGCAGTTACGTGTGTGTGATATGCTTTTCTTTAGAATAAGAGCTCTACTTTGCTTAAGTAGAGAACATTTTGACGTCTCGAGGGTTCATAACTAAGATCTCTATAACCTTAGCCTAGAATGCCTTACCACTTATAGAGGTCCTTAACAACCTTTTTTAGTTCATACATTTTAAATTTAGAAAACAAATAATTTATAAAATTGAACGGTATATATGGTTTATGACAGCACATATGCACGTACAAACTTAAACAGTAGTAATTTAGAAATAGTTGCAACATGAATCCAGCCTTAAGTTGGACTACCAATCCTATATCATGGAAACCAAAATTATGCCTAACAATGTACTTTGAATACCTCATTATGTACCATCAAACACATGATTGATGTAGTTTTATCATAGGAAAATAAAATAAAATGTCCACTAAT